>OZ024916.1:56201182-56363354 GCA_964017125.1 Flabesymbios commensalis | reverse complement strand
ATATTGGTCAAATTATCTAAAATACACAAGACACAAATTTATGGACCCACAGCTACCTGGAGACGATAAACTATATTCTTTAGGTGATAAAACACTAGGTGAAAATTATTTTTCAAAGGTGAAAAAAATGGCGGCCATCTGAGATTTATGAGTGAAATAAAGGTCAATTTATCTACAATACACAAGAAATAAATTTCTCGAACAAAATTAACTACCGGTAGAGACCATAAATTACACATATCTAGGTGACAGACCGAGATTATTTTTCAGAAATAACAGAACGGCGGCTATCTTGGATTTGTAGGCGGAATATAGGTCAAAATATCTAAAAAAAAAACAAGAAATGAATTTCTCGATGCCACATCACCTAGAAACCATAAATCACACATAGCAATGTGATAAATCAATAGAAATTCAATTTTTTTATTACATTTTGGCGGCTATTTTGAATTTATCGTTTTCTGAAAAATACTCAAGGTTTACAAATTGACACTCTTCGGATTTGGAATTGGAATGGTCGAATTAAGTAAACACCGTCAAAGTACTCTACACATGTATATGTATCAATACAAGGTCAAGTGCTCATTAGCTTGGACTTTAATGGCTGCGGCGAAATATAGCGTGACGGACGATGCACCAGTGGTTGTGGCTAGTATATGTGACCACAGGTGCTATACATAGATGTATAATGATAATAGAGTCACAGACACAGCACCAGCGCTCAATAATAGTAAGTGAGTGACTAGACTGTAAGTATTTGTTATTGCAGTCACATTACTTGAAAATGCGAAACCATATTACTTTTATTTCCCAATTTTTTTGGCGAACACACAAATAAGTTGCGATAGAGCTGTGTCTCCACAATGCGTGGCATGATTTTGGATCATGATGATAATTTTTGTGTGCTGCGTTCTACCAATATTTCCCTAGTTGTTCACAAGATGCATCGTGCTAAGCAGCCTAGTTACAAAAGCACATACCCCTAACATAAAGATGAAAACTGAAATTTGAATTAACTACGTCTGTGTTGGATGGATATCGAATTCTAAAGTTACAAGAAAACGAAGATAAAACGTGCCTTGTCCTGACTGTATTGGCTAAACGAAGCAGAGGCAGAGGCAGACACAGGTGGTTGGTATATGATTTGTTGAAATAGAAACACCTAAGAAAGTATTTTAATGTTGATATCTGATGAATCTGATGAACATCTTCAAAATTAATGCGTAAATTTTATGCAATAATAAAGTTCATTTAATTATAAAACAACTATTCTGTGTCCAAAATTCGACATTTTATACTTTATTGTCAATAAATTTAAGTTCAAGTTGAGAGAGGTGCTAAAATGTAGTCCCTACGCTGCTAGTAACAAGGCATATGCTGTTTTGATAGTTCCTGTGTTTTGGCAACGCTCAGGGAAGGTACGTGGACCTTACATTTCCATGTGAAAATAGTAAACAGTTGGCGTGATAAAAAAAATAACCCACCAAATAGGTCCCTGTAGCGATCGATGTGTGACCAAATTAGACGTCAGAATCTGACGTCCAAAGTCAATCCCCGCAGTGCGGCCCGCACTGAAAGAGCAAAATATTTGTAATGGCCGTAGACCCGTAACATAGGTATTCAAAACATGTAACCAAATATCAACTTATTCTGGCCTTATTATACACAATACTATTGTATACTTAAGTTCAACTTAGTCTGGCCTTAGTGTTTGGATAACTTCATATATTGTTCATGGAACTATGTATCAAATAAATCTGTCTTACTATGCAGATTACTACTGCCCATTGAACTAGCATTTAAATTAGTCTGGCCTTATAAATATTATGCAGATTACTACTGTACATAGAACTACAATTTTAAACTAGTCTACTGATATTGCATAGAACTAACGTTTTAATTGGTTAGGCCCAATTATGTGTTACTATAGTCCATATAACTAAAAATCTAATTATGTAGCTTTTTTATGTATGTACATTACCACATACAATAATACATAAAGACAGATAATGCACAACTTGAAATTTATTAAAAGGACAAAATTGAGTGTCACCTGTGTTAAAAAACTAAACAACGCACACACGACATACATAAGTCTACTGCAAATTGTGAAATCTTTACTTGATTATTAAGGGGGTATATCGGTATTTCATCGATATAGTGGGCTGACGAACGATGCTTGCGGCGCTTCATGATCAGATTGAAAGTTCGTCATTTATTTTTACTGGTATTATTTTGTAAGTTATAAATGAGGACATCAATCTAACAATTTTTTCGGCTAGGTCGCACGTCGGTATTTTTATGTCTGAGGCCATACAGGGTCTAATGCCTTTTCTACACCAATGAACACGGCAGCGCTTACACTTCTGTGCAAAGCCAAAATGTTGTATCGGCTTACCTCAAAGTGTCGCAGATAGTGCCTTTTGGCTTTGTAGAGCAGTTAACTGTATTAGTTTCGTGGGCTATTAACGTGTTACTGTTAGTAAGTCTGAGTATATGTTCCATCGCATCTTTAAAAGTAAAACCAGAGGACGTTCAGCGTCACCCAGTAAACATGTGACGCCGGCCCAACGTTGGCTTACCGCCGGCCCATCGTCTACGACGCTGGCCCAACGGTAAGTCAACGTTAGGCCGGCGTCTCATGTTTATTGGGTAGCAGCTGACAGGATCTGGTCCCCAGATTTGAACCAATGGCCAGATATTGTTTTCGAATGCTTCGAATATATGTATAACATCTACTTGAAAACAGGATATTTTTTGCTAAGACATGGAAGCAGGCTATCAGTTATGATCCCAAAACC
This sequence comes from Flabesymbios commensalis, assembly GCA_964017125.1. Classification (NCBI taxonomy): domain Eukaryota; kingdom Metazoa; phylum Annelida; class Polychaeta; order Terebellida; family Flabelligeridae; genus Flabesymbios; species Flabesymbios commensalis. The sequence goes on along the minus strand of OZ024916.1, from coordinate 56,360,553 downwards.
CTTCAAAGACAAAACACATAACTACTATTTTAAGACGAATAAGTTAGTTAAGCCGCAGAGGTAAAACATTTCAAAAGATACGGGTCAATAGGATCAGAAGTGAAAAATATAAAGTATTTTTTTAACACCAGCAACAGGATATAGAAATATAGTTGGGTTTTGATTTCTGCAATATTTGATTTTAAAAATATCGTGTAATTTTTAAATAAAAATATTAATGGTGAATTCTTATACATACAATGCTCTGTGCGCTTCACACATATTACCCCTGGTCACTGGACCTGTTCATTCATGTACCATTTCAACTCCCTTGTTGAAGCATACAGCACTTGCAGCCATTTCGGCGCTAGGAACTAATCGCACATATTGCCATCTCTGTCCTACCAGGTACTCATTTACACCTGAGTCAAGTAAAGCATGTGAGGGTAAATTGTCTTGCCCAAGGACACAACATCGAAACATGATAACATCTTAACATTGTCTTAATACATACTCCAATTACTGTAGCATAATTATGCACTTGTATATATTTTGGGTTTCTACGCTTTCCAGAGTGTCTTTTTGCTCCTATATATATAATTAGCATGTCATACATAGTAGCTATTTTATCTCTGGTTTTGGTGTGGGAAACAAAATGATAGACCCTATGTTATCCTGGCAATGCCAATTTTATTTGAAGTAGCAGTTATTCTTATTATCGTAATACCGAGTGTTTCTTATGGCGATGTCAGTTAACATGATTATCTAGATAATAAATAATACTAATAATAATCTGATAATACTAATAATACGAGTTATGTATGTCATACTATGTATATTGTCATATAATTTTAACAAATCGTCAATGCTGTATATACATGTACATATCTCTCTCGTATTTCTTTGACAAATAATTCTGGATTGACTTTCTTTCTGTCAATAAAATATCTGTCTGTCTGTCAATAGTCATTTAACTGATTGTTGGACTATCATCGCCAATCTTTATCATGATGTACTGTATTGAGTAGTTGGTGGCGTGATGTGATTACATCGTCTTCTCTTTCTTAAATTTGTCCTCAAGGATGGATATTGTGAATTTTCCCAGCGTTTGGCAAACGTATTTGCGTTTTCCTTATCATCTCCAGTTGCTTTCTCATTTTAATTAATTATTACTTACCGTTTGTGTTTTCTTACTGCTATTTCTTTTAAACGTATTCCAGAGCATTTTACTATCTTTAGTGGTTAGCACAGCTGCCTTTCACATGAGAGTCCGGGGTTCGGTTCCCGGTTCTCGGCGGTTTGAAAGAAACAAAACTGTTTCTTCCATCCACTCATGAAACTCAGTATTGAGGGGAGCCTCCGTGACGGAGAGGTAGAGTCACCATCCTCAGGATGTTCTCCTGGCCCAGTTTAGCCTATATGTGCACAAAGGTGACGTAAAACCCGATTGATTTTTTTGGCCGACATGAAAACAGATAGATAGATAGATATTTTATAGACATAAAGAAAAGTCATTACTGACTTATTGTCATAAAAATGATAGAATATATGTACATGTATATACAAGATGGGTGATTTGCTAAAATTACACGACAATTTACATGGTATCACATACAGAATAAATCAGATTAACAGGCATTGCCATAGTAAACAGATGTAAAACACTGGATATTGCAATAAAATAGCAGATAATTGATTACTACTTGAACAATGCCAATATGTGAACATAGGAGGTCTATCATTTTGTTTCCCGCGCCAAAACGAAAAATAAAATAGCTACTATGTATGACTAGAAACCATGCAGATATTGATTCTGCATGGTGTGTAGAGTCGAATTCGGATGTGTGCCAAGTTAACATAGTAGGCTAAAAATGGCAATTTCATGATTCAAAATAGCACCGCTAATCCATATATCTCCATAGCGTTAAATATACTCTAGTTCAAGGGAACGATGAGGTTACCAGTAGTTACAGTGCACCCCCTCCCCTGGGGTAGTCTGAAGCCAAGTTTTTTGCGCCCCTTAGACCCCCCCCCCAACTTTAAAAAGTGATGCCACTAATATATACTAAATCAAGTATTGCACCATAGCTTGAGAGCCAGCACAAATAGAGTCACGCTTTCCGTGCCTATACACGTATTTGTTATTTTTATTATTTATTTTGAATTTGTTGCGTTTAAAATACTGAAACAATATAGGAACAATTTTATTATTGATTCTTCAACATGTCTAACGTTTTTCGGGTGTGTGGAATCGAATGCCAAAATAAAATAACTGTTTTTCTGTATTGGTAGCTGTACGAATATCCACCTGATCATGAATATCTAGGAGTAGTAAACAAAGCGCTGAGACAACAACGACAGTGACTGGTGGTATTGTTTCCAATAATAAGAATGCATTCTAATTACAACTAATGTACTCCAAAGATAGACATATGTCTAACAACTAGACATGTTAATCCGCAAGTGGGGGCGATATAATAATATGAATTTCTGCCATATATGAATATGTTATGTAGACGTAAACACACAGGTCACAATTTTCCTGAGAATGGTGAGATGCCCTCCAGACACAGGATTCGAAATTCAAACCCTGGAGGTCTGAGGACGAGCACGCTACTTTTCGGTCACGGAGGCTCCCCACAATACTATGTTTTACGAGTGGAAGGGGAAGAAACATTTTCGTTTTTTTTCAAACCGCCGAGACCGGGAAACGAACCCCGAACTCTAGCGTGAAAGGCAGCGGTGCTAACCACTGCTCTAGGGCACCCGCCCACATTCTTTTTGCATCATTACCGTGCTTAAAATGCTATATTAACACTTAGATGACAGATATCGCATGCAGCAATACTGATAAGGCAAAACAGGCTATGTTTAAACTCAATAGAAAATTATATCATTTATATGACCCACAACCTGAATTCTGCTGTGAGCTTTTTGATAGATTAATTGCCCCTATACTTATGTACGGAAGTGAAGTGTGGGGTTTTCATAGTGCGGATGCAGTGGAAAGAGTACATCTTAATTTTTGTAAGAAAGTTTTAAAAGTTAAGAAGACTACTACTAGCAATATTGTGTATGGTGAACTTGGAAGATTTCCTCTTCAGTTACAGAGATATTTTAGAATTATAAACTACTGGTTAAAAATAGTATGACATAAGGGAAATCCATTAGTATGTAAAATGTATGATTCGCTGTATAAACGTTTAAATGAAGACAAAAACATAATCAACTGGGCTAGTCTTACACGAAATTTACTGTTTAAACTGGGATTTGCAGACGTATCGACGGCACAAGGCGTAGGAAATACTCACCGTTTTTTAAATATTTGTAAACAGCGGTTACATGATCAGTTTATACAAGGTTGGTTTGGAGATATGGAGACTGGTTCAGATATGGAATTGTATAGACATGTGAAAGTGAGGTTTTCTTATAGTTTATATTTTGATGTTGTTACTATTCCTAAATATTGATATGCAATGTGTAAATTTTTCGCCCGAAATCACAGGCTTGCAATTGTAAGTGGTCGATGGTTAGGACAGCCGCGAAATGAAAGGTTATGTCAGCACTGTCAGGAGCTGGGAGATGAATATCATTTCATTTTAATCTGTAAAAAAGATAATCTTGTTGAACTTCGCCGCCGCTATATAAAATCTTATTATTTTGTTAACCCTTCAATGTTTAAATTAACACAACTCCTTACGAGTGAAAACAGAAAAACGATCCGTAACTTGGCCATATATGTGTATAAAGGTTTGTACAAACTGGAGTGATCATAATTATATTATATTTGTATCACTTATATTATCTTCACACGCCATGGCATATTATTGGATTTGTATCGTATTGTATGCTCACAGGCCGCTGGGCCTATTGCTGAAATAAACCTATACCTATACCTATACTGATTGCATACTTGCACACCCATCAGTTACGCATTTAGTACCCATCACCCATAAACTGATAAACGTGACATTTTACGTGACCTCTATATAACCTTCACGTTTTTTGGGCGGTATCAATGCAGTAAGGCACAACCTCAACCCATGTCAACTTTCAAGCCCAATAATCGTTTGCGATGGAAGCCCAAGCTGATGCTACACGCTGCTGTATAATGGAAATTTCGCTTGTTCAAATGATCCTTGAAGAAGGGGTGTAATAAGGACAAACATGGCAGTATTACCCCTCCCAATATTAGCACTGCCCTAGATTTCCTAAAAATGTTTGTTAAAATGATAACCGACAAATAATGTGTCACCATAAGTCATTTCTAGTAGATTACCGCACCACTGACAAGCTTGAAATTTTTGAAAAGTAGATATTTTAAATATTTTTTGCCAGTTTGACCTTGAAATGACCTTGATGTGATCTTGAAATGACCTGAATGTTATGCACCAATAGCACAACTCATTCCCATGCTTTTATTTGCTAATAAGCTAAGATCCCACTGGTGTCCCACTGGATTTCAGCATTAAAATGGTTAACCCCCCCCCCCGTAACAATACTAATTAAAAGTCCATCATACACAAAATTAAAAGTGAAGACAAATACTACTGTCTAGTAGTGTTTCCTAGAATATATTCGCCTTGAGTAACCAGTTGTTGACCTTTACAGCGCTGAATTAGTTTTGTATAAACCATAGAGACGAGAGGATTTTATTCAATTTGAAATCACCATAAATGTTTCAGTTAGCTCTTTCTGTTTCATTTGAATACCCATGTTATGGGTCTACGGCCATTATAAATATTTTAATTATTTCAGTGCGGGGACCGTCTTTATACGTCAGAATAAAAAATGTGACGTATAAAGTCGGTCCCCGAGCTGAAAGGGTTAAGTGACAAAATGTCTTAATTCTGTTAAACTGTTAAAGGATGTGACTTAAATTAACATTTCCGAGTCGTCATTTTCGAACAAAAAAATGTGCAATATCGTATTTGTTGAGGAGCGGAAATCTTCAATCTGCATTTTATATTCAATAAATAATATTTTCTGTCATTTGAGGTTGTGTGTCGCTCTGCGCGATTCACAACTTATTTAAGTGGAAGGTATATCTATCTACGATCATTTTGAAATACAACTAACAAAACTTCACATACGCTTTCAGAATAATAAACACTATAACCGGCATAATGTAAAATATTGTTTATTGTGCTGTTTCAGGTTTTGCAGACATGGCAGGACTGACTCTACTGTCCAATCACTGCGCGTCATTTCGTCCTTCACTGTATTTTATGCTGTTACTTATTTGTTTTGTAACAGCTGTTTTGGTAATGATTGTCACTGACCCATATGATCACTACAATTCGCAGTATACTGGGCCTACACCCGTGAAACAAAACAACTCTAAAATCAATGTACTTAAACACTCTAGTTTGCTGATGACAAATGCATCCATGACGCAAACTACTTCACTAAAACGTACCAGAAACCCCTTATTGGAGCGTGACAGGTTGTCGGGGCTTTCACCAATCTTGAGCTTGAATTACTCTCACGTGAAGTACGCTTTGGCGAAAAAGACAAATGCATTCATGACGCAAACTACTTCACGAAAACGTACCAGAAACCCCTTATTGGAGCGTGACAGGTTGTCGGGGCTTCCACCAATCTTGAGCTTGAATTACTCTCACGTAAACTACAATTTGGCGAAAAAGAAACTACTTGTGCTAATGTGGAGTCCATTTCTGAGTGTGTTCAATTCTTCGGACCAACCAGAGGTATGTGAATACATCTACGACCATGATAAAATACAACAGGCTGATTTTGTATTTTTTACTTCGATAAGCTCAGGGGATCTTAAGGAAATTGCGCCTAGTAGAATACCAAGTCAGCGATGGGTGATTCATACCAGAGAATCTGTTCAAAATGGCTACTTCAAGGACACATTTTTAGCCAATGTCGCAAATCTGTTCAATTTCAGTTCTCATTATTCCACCAGGGGTGATATCCACTTTCCTTATGGATGGTGTGAAGACAGTTATGCCAACGATGATTCAAGATGGCCGCCTTTTCCAAATAAAACTGGCCTGGTATTCTGGATTGCCAGTCATTGTCATACAATAAGTAAAAGGGAAGATTACGTGCAGAGACTGAGAAAGTATATTCAAGTCGACACATACGGTCATTGTGGTAACCACGCCATGCCTAGAAACAAAAACAATCAATGTGGAAGCTCATGTCAGAAGTATAAATTTTACCTGTCCTTTGAAAACTCCTTTTGTTCAGAATACGTCACTGAAAAACTGTACAAAATAATATCGGATGACAGTTTATATGTAATACCCATTGTGATGGGTCTTGACGACTATGACATGCTGCCCAAAGATGCTATCATTGATGTACGTGATTTTAGAAGTCCCAGATTGCTAGCTGAGCACCTTCAATACCTTAACAAAAACAACACAGCCTTTATGAAATACTTTGAATGGAGGAATAAACGAAAATGCTTCAAAAATACAATCAATCCCATGGCGGGGGCTGTGACACTTTGCGATTCTCTTTGGAAAATCTACACTACATTTAACGTTACAAGTGTGCTACAGGCTGATAAACTTTTTGAAACTTATGGTAATCAGAATTGTGTAACAGCCGACGAATTTTATCACGATTTCTTACTGGATTAGTATGATACGGATGTAAAACAATTGACTCACAAGAGATCTTCAGACACACTTTAGAGTGTTGTATTTACATGATGATTGTAGTTGTTTCAGGTGTGTATGCCGCACGAATAGTAAAAGCAACGACAATTTTAGGCACTAAAATGTGTAAGATGTTCATACAAACGCTGTAAAAGCTCCACAAGAAAAATAAATTCACATTGCACGCAGGGTGTTCCTAAGGCGATCATATGTCTACCCCACCCTGGCGTTCGTAAAATTCTAAGCATATACAAGACCAGGCTATGAGCTTAACTTTTGAAGCGCTGAATTACTGTTGCTTAAAACACGGAGACTAAAGGGTTTTTTCAGTTTAAAATCATCATAAATGTCTTAGTTAGCTCTTTCTGGTTCATTTGAATACCTATGTGATTTGTTTATAGCCATTATAAATATTTTATTTCTTTCAGTGCGGGAATCGTAGACGTCAGATAATGATGTATAAAGTCGATCCCCACACTGAAAGAATTAAAAAATTTATAATGGCCGTAGACCCATAACATTAAAATGCATCGGAAAGAGCTAACTGAGACGTTTAATCCTTTAACCGCCAAATTATTCAATCTGAAATTTCACCCACTTGAAGTTGTGTCTCGCTGACGCGATCCACAACTTCGAGTGAGTGAAAATTATTCAGATTTGACAAAATGGAGGTCAACTGTTTTTAAATATAGCTGATTGATGTCATATTTTATCTTTAACATGTTTAAAAGTTGGTACTTAATGTGCTAACAAAAAATATAAACCCGAATATGTGCGACACCGGCGGTTAAAGGGTTAAAAAAACACCTTTGGTCGCCATGGTTTATACGGAAATATTTCTGCGTTGTAATGGCTAATGGCCAATGGTATATTCATCTGAGGATATATGCATATTCAAGGGTTTTGGCCTTACACAATTCTATTTCTGTCGGCTTTTCAGTAAAATACACCACTATCAGTGGGCTTATATTCGCACAAGTTAGGGTATATCGTAGGCTTCTGATTGGTCAAGATGGCCATCTCGACCAATCAGAAGCATACGATATATCGTACCTTGTACGAGAATACGGGACCTGTCACCCACCTGAGCCAGCATATCTCGCTGATATGACATAAGGCCTACCGCAATTGCACTATTGGATGTGAATATAAACGCAATGTTGTTTTTGATGCAAACATACAAGCAATTGTATATGCCTGGTCGATGTTTAAAAACATGGCACGAAATTATAGACGAGATTATGATGCAAATCAAACTGAAAAATTAGCTTACTAAAAGATAGGCCTGAAGCAAAACCATATTCAATATCGGGTACAGAATTTTACGATTATCACATAAACATATTTAACCCAGGAATAGAAAATATAAATGTCGTAACAGATGACATTGTTGATAAAGTACCATTGTATTGTATGAAGAACCGAATATATTAATAACCGTACATGAAGTAACTAGAGCAATTAAGCCACTGAAGAGTGATTAGGCTACATCAGCAGGTTCAGATGTATTGATTAACAACATGTACAGGTAAATATGGAAGTGCAATTGTCGCTAACACATTTTGCTCTGTTTTATTTCAATTTTAAAGCTATATTCTTTTCTTGCTGAATGGTCAGTATGACTAATAATCCATTTGCATGTTTTGAATAGTACAGGAGAATATCCTCATTGAGTACGCTTGCAATTTTTTTACAACAGTGTTACAAAAAATGCGATCCAACCACGGGCTAGGTTCTATGATAAATTGTCTCAGGAAAGCGCGACCTGGTACTACTAGCCTGAGAGCTCATAGGGTCTTCTTCACCTTTTTGAAGCCAAAAGGTCTGAAGATTGTTTCTATTGTAGAATTTTACGCTGAATGTGAAAATATATTTCTTAAAAAAATCTCGACGGAGCTTTTTAGTGATTCAACAATAACCATTGAATTGCCCTACTACATTTCTCAAATATCTGACAAGATGCACAATATCCTATAGACAGGATCTGATTGTAGTATATTTTGTCATCAAAAAACAACCAAGCAAATTAAGTTCGCCAGGACACATTATGCGAAAAGCTTCATCCACAACCGCTTTAAACACAAGACCTCTGTACCAATCACTGGGTACCGTCTCGCGGCCGAAGTGAATCGGCAGCACTCGGAGTGTGTGTGTATATAAAGACATGGGTGGCAGCTCGACATTCATTATCGTCCAAAATATCGGCAGTCCCTTCACAATACATCGCCTAACTGAGTAATATTAAATTCTAACAAACCAAATCAGATGTAAAGTCATCGAATGATAATTATTCTTTGCATATGTTACAAAATAATACCTTCAGGAAGGCGAATAACACCACACTTCTCCATAAATACGGGCACATTTTGTTTGTCGTCATTTCTCGACACGAACCCATCACACTTTCGATACCGCCCACTTTTCAAGGCAATCTGATAAAACAACGTATTATACAGCAAATCTCACGAATTATAACTTGCCGTGTGGCATATCACCATCTCGCTTTGTTCTGAAGACTTCAAAAATTAAAGAAAACGAAAAAAACCATCATTTGTCTTACTTTATCAACAAATTGTCAGTTATTTTACACACTAGCCAGAATGAGTTATGCAACAGGTGTCCACTAGCCAGCAGCATACACGATACGCTGAATCAATGTTGGCGCGATGTTATTCCATCACATGCAACGTCAGCCCAGCACAAAAACAGCATCGGGTCAACGTCCCGTATCTGCTGTGCAGCTACCAGCATAAAGCAATGGGGCCACGATCATACAAATTCGTTTTTTATTATTGCCATTACGCTGACAGCACATGCATTCATTGATCTTTATCAAATAAATGTTTTTAAAAAGCAAATCAGTTATTAACAAACAGTCAGGATAGGGCGTTCAAGTTGTGTGTCAGGACCACAATCTAGTCATATGTGGACAGGCCGGCACAGGAAAAACTTTTGTTGACAAATATTGCGCGTAAGCTGATTGAGTTACAAAAAAATGTTGCATTCACTTGCACCACTGGAATGGCGTGTTACAATTTCAATAGTGTGTTTTGTTGTTGATTCTAATTATTTTTTAATAATAATTATGTTTCAACGTCTGTAAAGATATGACTCTTCAGTCCACGGCAACGCGCAGCACATCATTAGAACAAAACTTTAGGTATAATTATGTTATCAGATGTAGTACATGTTTTGATAGGTAAATCATAACAGCAACGACAGACGCTTACGTAACCCTACCTCTTAAAATATAGATAGGTTTGGGGGTACACCAAATAAGCATATTTATTATATGAAAAAACACATGATGCGGCAACGGAAACCACGTTTTCTTAAGCCTGACACCCTAATAGACAATAAACATAATACAACTAGAAAGGTGAATTGACGCAGGCGTCCATGATGCCTCCGTTGTTAACACCCCCCCTATTTTTTAAGGACAGTCAAAATTAATATTCCTTTGATATACATCGTACCTCCCCCCTCCCAAAAATAACTGAAACCAAATATACCCTATATATTTTTTAAAAGACAGTCAAAATAAATAAAAAATATCCTTTTGACCTACCTGCCCCCCCCCCACCCCACCAAAATAAATTAAATCAGAAGATGCTTTTTGCAAAACAATTAAAATAATAAAAGTAAAATAACAAATTCGTTTGACCCACCTTCCCCCTCATCCGAAAAAAAATAATTCTGAAGAGGCTACTGAAAAAACTAATAATTTGCCTGGACCCCCTACTTTTTTGTTCAAATTTGTTTTGACCCCCCCGCCTGCCCCCCTGTCAAACAAAAATCAAGTTGGCCTTGACCCCCCACCCCCGACCTGATCCTGAATAAATATTTGTTAATATACGGACTGACGGACGGACGGACGGACGGACGGACGGACGGACAACCCGACAACATAATGCCTTCGGACGCAGGCGAACAGAGACATAAAAATGATTTCCACATGGTAACAAAGTTTTACCACTGAACTTTTTTCTAGAGCACAGTAAAGATTCTGCCACCAGGTTATTAATATTAGTAAATGTAGATACTTCTGCTACTTTGGACAATATGAAATATTCAGTTTTGTTTTGCGATAAAATATTATGTGATTAAACACCAAATAAAATTACATCTCTTTCAATTCCTAAACGTGACATTATACGATAGAACAATTTTTTGTAATAAGGTGCCACAGGCTTACAAACAAAGACATTAGAACGCATTGTGAAGCATATGCTGTGAAAGCGTTGACCCGAGAAAAAAATCATAAGCAACAAGCTATGTAAGGCCATTTTAGGTAGTAGCACTGTCTCTATTGTCTCTATTGACATAGCTGATAATACTACCTTCTCTGTCTAATTGTTCATCGTGCAATTTTGATTTGAGACGAAAATAGTTCAATAGCCTATATTATTGGTGATCACCACCATAAATCTAGACCCTTCTTCATCTGCTGTTTATTTCTGGTACTGTGTTATTAAACGTCGGTACCCGATGGACCATGTAATTAAGTATATTATTGTTATTATTTTCATGTATTTTATATATTTGTCATCGAAAATAAAGATACGATTTATTTTATCTTACCATTCAACGATCATCTTTGACGTCACGTTAATACTGCACAATCACGAAAGCAGTGCAGTGCATGTGTTTAATTCTCGTTTTCTATCAACGAGTTTGCATGATAGAGAGACTGTTGTCATAATGCTGGTACCAGAGATTGTTCATGAACAATCTCTGCTGGTACCTACACAAAGTTCACCCGATGCTGTTTTCGTGTCTGGCTAACGCTGCCGGTGATGGTATACCAACGCGCCAACATTGATTGAACGCATCGTGTATGCCGGTAGCAAGTGGACACCTGTTGCATAATTAAGTCTGCCAATGAGTAAATTAACTGACCATTTGTCGATAAAGTGAAACAACGAATGATTTTTTTCCGTTTTCTTTAATTTGTGATGTCTTCAGGACAAAAAGAGATTGTAATATGGCACACGGCAAGTTATAATTCGTGAGCTGTGTTGTAAAATATGTTGTTTTCTCAGATTGCCTTGAAAAGTCATCTTCCTGGAAGCAAGTCTTGACACAGCGAGGCCGTCAGGCCAAGCCTTGCTGAATTAGCCATACCATCCACCTATTGGGGTAGGGAGGAAGATTAAGATAATGAATATTCATTAGTTTTTCAAAAAATGTCTTTTTAATGTTGGCCCGCTGTCTGCGACGTTGGATCAACATTAATACAACCCTCACGCACGTGTCTGGTGAGATGTGGTGGTCTGTGTCTGCGACATTTCCGGTGAGCTACTCGGCCAGCAGACATGTGTTGTTTAATGTGGGGCCGGTGTCGTAGACAGTGGCCCCACATTAAAACAACACTCATGCCAGAGGTCAAACTTGGGTCAAACAGAAAAAATCTTTCTTGCAAGTCCCCACTCCAATAGATGGTTTTGACACTGATTCAGCAAGGCCTCGGTCTACGACCTCGGGAGAAGCGAGCCTTGTGTGGGAAGAAGTGAAAAGTGGGCGGTACCGAAAGTGTGATGGGTTCGTGTCGAGAAATGACGGCAAACAAAATGTGCCCGTATTTATGGAGAATTATGGCGTTTTTCGCCTTCCCGGAGGTGTTATTTTGTAACAAATGCAAAGTATAATTATCATTCGATGACTTTACACTTGATTTGGTTTGTTAGGATTTAATATTACTCAGCTAGGCGATGTATTGTGAAGGGACTGCCGATATTTTAGACGCGCATGGCTGTGTAGTTGATACCCATGTCTTTATAATACACACACACTCCCGAGTGCTGCTGATTCACTTCGGCCGCGAGACGGTGCCCAGTGGTACCAATGATACAACATGATCAATAGATTCATATTTTATGTGCATTAACTGCATTTTCTTTGGGATGTAAAACCTCATGACTTCTAAAAAATATTTTTTTATGTATCACCCTAAGTGGCGATACCCCCCCCCCCCCCAAAAAAATGAAAAGGGTGTATTGCGAATGGACCAGCTATATGATTCAAACTTAGCTCTTTCTTTAACATTTTATCAAAAACGTCACAATGATCATAAACTGAATTGTGGTTCTGGGTAAATTCTGACTGAATTGAACCTTGGTAATTATTGGAGAAATCCTGTGCGAAACAATTGATCAGTTCTGCGATTTATGTAAGTCATAAATTTGCTATTTGGAGTCAGCTGGCCAGCCTGTTTACCCTGACTGGCTGGCAAACTTGAAACATTTGTGGCGTTTTCCGAAGTGGACGTCCACTGCTCAGTGCCATCAATCTTTTTACTTTGCTGAGAAACCAGCTTCAAACAGTCTCATGTACATGTACATGTCTCATACATGTCTCATGTACATGTACATGTCTCATGTACAAGAGCATTTGCTTAGCGGACTGAAGCTTGCTTCATTTTGACTTTGAAGTGTCCACTTCTCTTGGCCATCAACATTGGATTCCTGGTGTTACTTACTGATGTACATAATCATAATCAATGATAGCAGACTGATAATAGAAATAACCCTTGACGGTCAAGGCTTGACCTGCTGCATTGTTCGTACTGAACAAAAAAGAAATCTGATTTTCATTCATTTGAAGCAGAACTAGCTAAAACACTTTCCAGCTCCATATGACAAAAAATATGGATATTTATGGAGAATTGAACTGATCACTTTTTTACAAAATAATTCACCAAATGTTTGAATTAGTGGCATTTATTTTTCTTCGGAACCAGCTTCAAATTTTTTAGATGCAGGTCTAGCATTACAAGGGTTAATGTTCGCTACGACGCTGGCCCAGCATTAAAACAACATTGGATATATGTCTCGTGTTTGCTGGGTGGATCTCTCGTACAGGGAGGTACGCATATAATATAAAAGCCTGACAACGTTAGACCCTAGGCTAATAGATTTAAACATATTATGTTAAAATCTATATGAAACCTTCTGATTTAGTGACACTTAGTCGAGTAGTAGGGTATGTTACAACGAGGATGGAGTACTTATTATATTACGCAACGAAGTATTTAGACGTTATGTAGAGGAGATTTAGCGTGGCACTATTAGGATAGATAGCCCTGTTAAGCTTCCTCCCCGATATTACGGATATGACCGGATATAGTGAGGCAGGTGCTAAGTAGCTGTGTGGGATGAATTCTAGCTCGTTACACCATTAAGAACATCACCTGCTAGACGCCTATATAGAATACAGTTTCTAGTAGATTTCAAGTCAAATAATATGTCACTGAAATGGTAAATATAATCTGTGGTAGATGCTGAGTTAGTCAAATAATTTAATTTAGAATTTGTTTTTCGTCATTTGAAGCTGGGAATTGCGATATAGTCTCTTGGCTATTTTTCAAGTGGTGCTTTTTCATAGTTGTCCGAAAATGGCTGAAATGGTCCAAATTGATGCAAATTATTCCTCTTATGCAAGACGGTTTTTGTCCAAATGAATATCACAAAGCTTATTATAGGGAGTCACTGTGCTAAATTCCGTGAGTTTATACCAATACCTACACCTTTGTCAGAGAGTCCATGGTGCTGATCTCCTGAAATTTTGGGTAGGCATACTCTTGGCCCGTTTTAGCCTTTTTAGGACAACATTAAAAAGTGCCCCGGTCCAGATACAATCTAGAGATGATAGGCTTTAATTTGGTACCAAGAAACCTAATTCTTATAAAAGTTACAACAACAGGAAAGATCTCTGGAGACTCCGCCCACAGACTATTAGCAATTCCAGCTTCAATTAGCAATTATAGAGTGAAAATAAAATAGAGGCGATTCAGCAGGAATGGGTTGACCAGCAAACACAAATCATTTGAATAACATTTGTACAACGTCGGCCCAACGTCTTCGACGTTGGCCCAGCATTGTACAAATGTTATACAAATGTTTTGTGTTTACTGGGTAAATTCCACAGCTATTCTAGCTGTTACACATCCTACCGGATGTACGGAAGCAGGTGCTAGATATCCGTAATACAAGGCTTCATCATCGCTGATTATCGCTGTTACACCATTAACATCGTCATTTTATCCACCGCACTCTCGATGTTAGACATCCCAGCAATCAAGTGATGACCACGTAAGGTTGGTTCAGTGCTGGGCCAGCGTCGGAGACGGTGGGCCAACACTGAACAAGCCTTGGGTGAATGTCTCATGTTACCGAATATTGTGAAGCAGGTGTTGAATGTCTACCTAGAACTAAGACCGCAGATGACAACATCACCACGTTAGTTCATACTGTTATAAGAGAAACATATTGTAGAAATGTATTGTTGATACGGCACGTCAGATAAATGTGGACACGTGATCTGATCACGCTGATGGCTGCGTTTAGGCCTATGTAATTTTTTTAAAGACATTCAGCCATTAAAATAATGTCAATCACAAATTGAAAATATGCCTTCGAAAACATTATTGATGAATTATCTTTACATTTGATTTCAATTAAACACTTATTATAATCGGATTCACATTAACCGTGGTGAATGACTTTCGCTGATTTCTCAGTCAATTATCAACTACTGTAATTGTCATGAAATTGTAGAATCACAATTTTCTAGTGATGACAAATATTTCAAAGTTTAAAAGTTAGTCTATTTAACATGTTGTAAATAAATGTCGTCCCATGCCTAGACCAAAGTGTGTGCTAAATTTCATGAGAATTGGTTCAAAAATGTATTCACCCTGGTCAATGAATTTAATGTGAATCTTACTATAGCATGTATGTCTCTTCAATTTCGAAAAAAAATAATTAATTTGTGCTATTACGCGAAGAATGTGAACGTTTATTTCTTGAATGGATGATAACTACACTACAAGGCTATATATCATTATACTGACTCCAACTAAAATGTATCATTGCGCTATAATTTTTGCCCGCACAGTGGCGGATCCAGGGTTCCTGACAACCCCCTCCCCTTTCCAAAACTTACTTCGGCATTTGACACTAATATACTAGGGTAGTGCCTCAAGATCAGGTAATACCCTAAAAAATTCTAGGTGTCAAGCCCACATATATTAGATGATTGAAAAACTAATTTTAAAAATCAATTCGCAATTTTCATAATTCTGTGTCTTCCCCTGTCACGCGACTTTTCCACTGAATGAAAGTAACTTCGATTTTCAGATGGGGGGGGGGGCTTCAAATCACCTGTCTTACTGATTAAACGCTTTAAGCTCAAACTATGTCTTTACAATGCTGGTCCACCGTCTTCCAAGCTGGTCTAACATCAAACCGGCATTGGGTAAGTGCCTCGTATTACCTGACACAACATTAAACCAACATTGAGTCATATTTTTGCTAGGATAACAGCTCCCAGCAAACACGATAAGTGGACCCGGCATTGGGTTGATGCTGGCCCATAGTCTACTACGCTGGCTCAACATCAACTTAATGCTGGGTCTACGTATATTGTTTGCTGGAAGGGCGTGGCGCGTCAGCAAAATAGTGCGCGCCTTACTGTCACGCCAGTGCGAGTGAGGCGCGTGCGACCAGACACGCTACTGCATGAAGCGCCACGCCCACCTCTCCGGTATCCCGATAAATTCAGAGAATTATCCTTGTTTCCGTCACCCTTTCATGAGACTAAGCAATCCTGTTAATGGCGGCTTGGTCGCGTTGCTGTCGGAACGGCGTTTATTTTGCACTTGACCATTATGCAGAACTGACACAATAATAGATGTTCACATTATTCGTCCTTAAAGTGCTATAATCACATCCAGAGCTGAACTCAATTCGATTTTTTATTTTCCAATTTCCGTTCCAATTCTAATTCCAATTCATGGACTTCTTACTTCTCCTAATTCCCATTCCAATTCCTAATTTCTAATTCCTTTTCTAATTAGCACATTTATTTTATAACCTCTATAATTATCTGATTTTGGGCAAAAAATATTTTATTCTGAGAGTAATAAACAACACACTTTCTATGGGAGAGAATTTTATTATCTGAATTGCTATAGAAAATATAACACGAAAATTAAAATACTGTAAATAGTATTATTATTGGTGTTCAATTGGAGAAATGACAATATTTACTCTTCTCTAGATTGGCATATTATATATTGGGATTCAATTTTTTTATATTTAAATATGTTTTGTTTACTCAGGTCAACTATTCTTTGTATATTGTATCAATTTGGTTAACATACATTACATGGGATATATCCGAGCTTAATATACCAGAAACATGTAAAATCCCATATTGACTATAATGCCACAACATAATATGAATCAAAATTGTAAGAATGTATGGAATAAAAAACAATATCTTTATAAGAATGGGTGACACTAACAGCCCCAAACAATAAACATCAGTCTTTCCTACTATTTCGTGCAATCATTAACAATTTTATCGCCAAATTATTTAATTGCTATTTTCACGCACTTGAAGTTGTGTCTCGCTAACGCGATCCACAACTTCAAATGAGTGAAAATAATTCATATTTGACAAATGAAAAAACAAGGATTTTGAAATCTTGTTGATAGATTTCACGTTTTATATTTAATAGTTCGAAAGCTAGTTTTTACGGTGCTTGTAAAAATTGCAAAAAAATAGCATAATCGGTCCCGGCGCTTAAAGGGTTAATCACGGCTATTCAAGTGAAGTCCGATACGATCTCCATAACGCGCATAATGTGTTTGGTATTTTCCGAGAGATTCAGGTTTCTTTGATAAAAACCAGTCCTAATACTAAATGGTGACCAGTTTTGGGATATGAACATCACTCAAAGCCTTCCAGCGCGGGGACCGTCTTTATACATCAGAATCTGACGTCTGTAGACGTCAGATTCTGACGTATAAAGACGATCCCCGCGCTGAAAGAGTTAGAACATGTCTGATGGCAGTAGACTCATAACATATAACCCAGTCACACATACACGACGCACAGCCCACGCCTTGACTGACAAAAATGAGAGCAGTGCGTCGTTGTGCGTCCATGAATTTTGTCAGGATAGGAGAAGAGCCAGCGAGTTTGAGACGCTTATACAGCGTGTTATAAATAAATCAGGTGTATAAATCAGCGAATACACAACGTTTCGCCACCGCGTTGAGCGTTAGCAGGGCGACAAAGTTAACGAATACATCGCGCATCGCCAGTGGGAGGCACGAATAAGTTAGAAAGCATTTAGAACGCCCCATATACGTTATATGTTCGCTGGACATGCGTTAGGAACACGTTAGTTGTGCGCTATATGCGCGCTCGGTGCCGGCATTTTTGAGTTTTTTTCTAGCCTAAGGCTCAGTTACACATAGTCGACGCACGACCCACGCACTGAAAATTGACTGTTTTTTTGCTAGAGCGTCTGTCGTGCGTCGGTCGTGCGTCAACACTGGTTCGTGGAGCGCGCTGCTCTAACGCCAGGTATATTTTTGTGCGCCCTCTAATCGCCAAAGGAAGTTGGATATGTTTAAAATATTGAACTGTGCAATCGCTACCAGCTTGCGACGTTTTTCCGAAGCCGGAATCAAATTGTTTTTAATTTGTTTTATCGGTGGGCTGTGCGTCGTTTATGTGTGACTGGGACAAAACTCGGTCAACAAAAACACAACGAATTTAGAGCGTGTGCTCTGTGTGTGCCTCACGTTAGACTGGCGTTGGTCTGGCGTTTTTCTGGCGTCCATATTCACACCTAGAAAAACGCTCACATTTTTGAACATGCAGAAAATGTGCGCAGAGGTTGACGCACACAAAAAATGAAAGACGTTCATCAGGCGGTCTCGTCAAATCATCAACGAATTCTGACGCACGCCCAGTGAATCACTACCGCACTGACCAAAATTCTTCATTTTTTGTGCGCTGGACGTGCGTGATGGTATGTGTGACTGGGCCTTTACCAGTATACACAGAACATTTGTATAACATTTGTACAATGCTGGACCAATGTCGAAGACGTTGGGCCGACGTTGTACAAATGTTTTACGAATGTTTTGTGTTTGTTGGGCTAGATATTCGAATAAATTAGAAAAACCTTAGTCTCCACGGTTTATACACTAATAATTATTCGTTGTAAGGGTTAATTTCTTATTTTTACAGCCAAAATTAAAAAATTAAAGATACAAACAAAACACAACCTTATGGTTATTCTTATCATAACCATCGGCTGACTGCTACATAACCATTTAAATTTAAGGATATTATGAACTGTGCAGAACTTAGGCAGCGATAGATATTAGTATAAACGAGTGGTAGCGTGCTCGCCCTCAGACCAGGCCTCGGACCACCAGGGCTCAAATTTCAAATCTTGTGTCTGGAGGGAAGTCTCATCTCATGCATCTTACCATCCTCATGAGGCTCACCCTACCCACTTTAGCCTATGTGTGCGCAACAGTGGCATAAAACCCCATTTATTTCATTTCATTTATAGTAAATGAATAACAAACAACAGAAAAAAACATTTAAATGTTAAAATAATTGTATTTTGCAGTATTACAAGTACGCATGAACATCAAACATATATTTTACATGGATATTCAACTTATAACATTTCAACAGGTTCAAGTCGCAAGTGTATGATTAGCATACACTGTGTATGTAGGTCTATACTTCTTAAGAATAAACACCTTAGTGCATCATCATGTTTATTGGACAATAAATTCAAATAGATAGAACATAATCACAAGGTATGTTTGTCGCTACACAAACGGAGGTCGAAAAAAACAAAATTGTCTGATATTTATATATTTATGCGTAATAGCTTTTAGTCGAAGATATAGTGGGTTATGGTAGGCTACAGGCATAATTATTATCCAATTACATTCACATTTTCAATATAGCATGCGCATCCCGCTGATCGGACCAAGTCTGGTTTTCTACCCCCCCCCCCCCCGATCAATCAAAGAGTGGCTCAGCCTGTCACATGGCGAGATCAGCCAATCAACGCCGTCATGCAGGTGTCATTTAAAGAAGGCTGTGGAAAACCATATATTGGGCCGGCTGATCTAAGTCCCGTTGAACTGAAGGCAGTCTTAAGCTCACTGATTAGTTGAGACATTATTTTTACCTAAGTCGGTTGGTCAAACCGGAGCCAGGATTAGTTTTATAAGACAGAGCTCGTAGTCTCTTAGAAGTTACGATAAATTGTGAGCTTTTGATCGGTCAAGATTGCCATCTCGACCAATCAGAAGCATACGATTTATCATAACATAACAGACAAACAGACAGAAACATTTATTTTGACCAATCAAGATACATAGAAAAAATAACTATATTTATCAATAAGATTGTATGGTAATCAAGGATGTTCCTTCTTAAGGCATTTACGTGCCGCTATCACATGGACCACCTGACGTGTGGGTGTTTGATTATAAAAATAGATTTAAATAAAATACATATAATATTTTATCAATAATAATAATAAAATTAATTAATGAATTGGTACTATGAAAGCCAATACTGATGATTAGATGATGGTTCTATCAATATATGATTAAAAACAATTCTATCACAATTTGATTAATAGAGATGATGCATCCTAACCCCAGACATACTGGTGCATCTGCCACCCAGTAGAGCGGCAGATACACCCCTTCATATCCAAGAGGACGGGGTAACTACTGACAGCAATGTTTCTGAAACATTTGAAAGAAAAGAAAGTGTGGCACAAAACCACGCACAAAGAATAACTTACTGATTTTAAAACAAGATGATAAAATGATTATTTTATAAAATGATCAGAAGTGATTATGCATTATGTATCTTGTCCCCGTATATGAACTGGTATAACTGTCACCTCATAGAGCGGCAGATACATGTACACCCCTTCATACCAAAACAATAACGGACATAATAACTACTAAAAGCACAGTTTCTGAAAAAGTGTATTAATAATAAGTATAAAACCACACACAAAGTATAAATTATTGACGACAAATATAACAGTTGAAAATATCACAAAAAGCAGAATAACTTTTTAATATTTTTAATATATTTAAAACTGCATAACTGTTTTGTTTATTTTATTCAAAATATTGATCCATGAAGAATGGTGTCTTAATTTTTTATTTTACTCCCCCGGTTACTGAGTTATTAGGAATTTAAGTTTGTTGATTTTTAATATTGCTGCCCCACCAAAACAAAGACCTGATCACAGCGGACTGAGCGGAGTAAGACACACTGTCTGTATAATCAGGACATTAAAAGTACCAAGTGGCAGATAACGATCATCATTGAAAAAAGAGTGAAAGACTTTCAATATTCTTCTTATTTTTTTAACTGATCATAGATACATTTACCAGTAAAAAGTGTATTTTCTCATGTCATTTAGACATATTTAGGCGTTATTACTTTGTGTGATATGGGTGATATATGTATATAATGTCATGTTTAATTTAGGTACCGGTATGGAGAATGTCACTCACTTGAAAAAATAGGACGCTTCTTCAGTATGGTACTTTTAAGTGTCGGCCAGCATCTCAGCCTTAGGCCCACCATTAAGACGGTCTCCGCCAGTCCGTCGTAGTTGGGCAGGAAGAAGGGGGTATCGTGCACTCCCCCGGAAATCAATTTCTAATTGATGTTTCTAGACTGGAAAAGTATCAAAGAAAACGATTTGCTATGTTAAAAAAAATGTCAAAATGTCCCACATATCATTTTCATGCAAATTAGTGACATCTGCATGTAGTGGTGGTGGCAGCATATATATTAGGCCAACATGTCTAAAATAAAACGTGACAAGAGCGTAGATCTTAGTGCTCTAGAACATACTCAGTGTGCATGAATCCTTCATGCCATCATGGTCGACTCTCGCCATTCAGTAATGCAAAAGCAACTGCTGCTGAAAAAACTTCTAACGGATTCATAGCATCTGCGATAGCCGTTTCTACCAATCACATGAGTCCCTATAAGCATGATAACGTATGCAAGAAGTGTGCGACCACATACGTGCATCTCTGCCAGATGACCTGCAAAGTGTTGAGCATAATCTACAGTGTCATCAACGCTGTGCTACCAACCGCAATCTTCTGGGAAATGAAACAGAACCAGAAGTATCAATCTCACAAGGACAATACATGACAGTAAATTGAATCACCAGCTAAGATAATGTGTCCAGATCGACGTCATCGACTGAAAAACAATGACATATTTGCTGCCAAGTCCAAACAGAATCCATCACGCTTGAGATCTTTCCGCACAGTATTTGCTAATCATAATTCTAAGAGGACTGACAAGCCAAATAATACGAATCATGCCTGCATGACATCTGCGCATGAGAAGGCACTTGTCTTCGCACTGGAGAACATGTTGTCCAACAGAATGAGGTCCTTTTGCAATCTTTATTGCGCTTGCTCTATGTCGAAGAAGTGAATGACTATGATAAAACAGAACTATCAAGCTGAGAAACTGCTGAAACGGCTACATAATAACACAATAAAAACATCATGTTAAATTCCCGAACAGAACGAACAAATTTTCATTCTGGCGTCTGTACAATTCGGTTATCATTGTTGCTGATGCTCTTGCACAAGCTTACATCCTTTGAAGTACAGAGAAGTACCAGGACGTCGCTGTCCTTTTTTGCCTTAACATTATGTGGGCTTTCACAAGACCAATCGTGGCCACTAGTGGCCACGATTCGACAATATGAAACAGAATTCCTAAAAGCAGACAACAACAAGATCAACATCACTTCCTCACAGGGAAAGGTAATCAGTCATAATCCCATTCACAATTATATTCATTGTTTTTCAAATGATAAGTTGTGTAACATGTGTTACTATGTAAATCCATCATCCAGTCCCAGGAGCAAAGCAACCTGGCATTCCCGCTCTTCGTAAAGTCTAAATGAACCTATGAACTTGGAAGAGCTAATAAAGTATGTATGGCTTATGGCTGTACATGTATATCCTTGTCTTGGGAACCAAATGGGTTTTTCTCCAGCATCTACAAAGTTACTTTCCTTCACTATGCCATACCTTCTAGAAGACGCCACCCCTGAAAATCTGCCATACCAGCTCCTCCTGTATGGATTGGTAAATAGGTCACTTCTAGGCTGGACAGAACACATATGGCAGTCCTCATTGTGGAGGGCAGAACTCATCAATTTGTTGCAACAGATGACGGGGTAAGATTTTGTTATGTTACTAGTCTTGCTACTGGGTTGTCTAATCCCATAATATGTTGTTTTCATCATGCCAAGTGTTCCCATTTCTAAAAAAACACAGGTGGAAGGGCAGCACCTATCCACTATCTACAACAACCACGAATAGACAGATACGAGGGTGGTACCGGTACTGTACCTTCATCATGCCGCTGCCCAAGAATTTAATAACGATGTGGTGAGAACCCCCAGACGCAGACATATTTGTGATTCTACTGCGTCATACCTATTCAATCAAGTTGACTGTGTACCTGGACACAGGATCGGGAAAGAACAGAGAGATTGTCAACACACAATTATCGGATCTGATTGAGTCTCTCGGAGAAGACTAGGCCTACTGTGTCACTTTCCGCGGTTACTGTGTCTTCGCTGTAGATGTTTGCACCAGCTACACCAAAGACAAGGGGAAGGGGGGGGGGGGCACCTAAAAAGATGAAAAAAGAATCCCAGGTTCCACAAAGCAGTCAGGAAAATGGGTGACGACTGGAACATCAATGCTCATGTGATGGAAACGCTGGAGCAGTTTACATATTTAGTGTACGGTCACATTAGTAAATCTTCTGTGAACGCCGTCCATGGCAAGCTGTCTCACAAGATGGTGGGAAAAGACAAGAAACTCATTTCCAAGACCGCAGTCGACCTGTCTCGCCTTCATCGTACCAGTCTACTTTGGGGCCACACATCCAGCATGTGATCCATCGGGTTGCTTTGTACAAGTGAAATTACAAAACTGTAGCCTACGAGGACGAGGTGCAACAGGGGTTGATGAAGACTGACCTGGAAGTCCTGGAACCTCTGTGGTGATGTCTTGTCAGCCTCTCTGGTTGATCTCCTGGATGCTGGCGATCGGGAAGCGACTAGGTTGATCATGAGGAACACGATGATAATTGTGAGATCGACAGGTTCGATGAAAGTGATGTGTGATGAGTCAATGGCTGGACTGGACCCTTCAGAATCTTGTTGGCAGTCCTAACTGTTCTGTTGCAAACACAGCATCCTCTAGCTTGCATCGTACATATCATGTAGACAACTAAGACACATCAAAGTGTTTTTGTGTGCTAGGACATGTTAATATAAATCCTATCATACATTCTACAACATGGCGTGTACTGGGACATATCATAGTGTTATTCTGTTAATGTGCATAAGTACTATCAGATGCCTCGTACATATCCGAACTCTTGAATATTCATATTTTTAATATTTATTGAGCATCAGGGCATAGGTCTAGACGCTTTACGTCAGCATAATAAATAAATGACTGATATGAATGAATGTATGCAGTTGTCATTGATATCCGCGGAGATATAGCAATACTTACACTTTTCGCTAATGACGTCAATACTTGCCACGCTAGCATCTTTTAGACAAATCTGATCACTTTAAGAATAGTTTTGTAATGATCTTAGACCCTCAAAATATGGGGTTAGACACATTAATTGTTAAGCCATGTGCACTATTGGCTGAGATATGGCAAACTATACATTTTCCAGTAATGGCGTCACTAATTTGCATGAAAATGGTATGTGGGACTTTTTACCAAATCGTTTTCTATGACATAACTAAGGGTTTTACAACGAAAATTTCCATTTCCAATTCATGGCAATTTTCTGTAATTTTTAAACCACATCAAATCATCTAAATCCACTACAAGTCGAGAATTGCGTCAGCAATTCGAGGATTGTAGGGGATGAAGATAACAATAATAAATTCAGGCTTAAGAGGGTTAAGTAGTATGTGAATGTGTATCGTCCGTCCCTCTTCTGATCGGTAATTTACTGACATATAGGTGTTATCGATGCAACTTACATATGAATGATCAAAACATTTAGGCATTTTGAGAAATGTCTACCGATTCATAATAAAACCGAAATTTCAATTAAATTATAGAAAATAATGAAACTTAGGCCTATTAATACAACGGGTGATATGCATAATGGTTATAAATGTATACTGGTACACAAATATAAATATATACAAATGTAAAATCTTTATAACGCATACCATATGACCTCATTGGTCGTAAGAAATCAAAGCAATTACCAAAATTAGGCTCTCTTGCTAAAAATAGCTGAGACATTCAGCACTTACTTCGACAACAAAATTCAGCTGATAAGAGCGAAGCTGGATCAGGCTACCCCTCAGATGACTATGTCTACTCGGAGCACTGATCCTACTACCTCACACCATACACATCAGAGTCGACTTAGTGTGTTTGACGAAGAAATTAGGAAGATTATCATGAAGTCTCCGACTGAGTCATGCAGTCTAGACCAACTTCCCACTCAGCTCCTGAAAGATAATCTATTACATATAATTACACCACTCATCAAAAATATTCTTAAAAACTATATACCAGTTTCCAACTTGCCTTTTTTTAAAGGTCCTTGAGAGAGTCGTTTTTACCAGGTTGTCTGACTTCTTTTATCAACTAACCAATATGAGCTGAATCAGGCAGCATATCGACCATAACACAGCACAGAAACAGCATTGCTGAAAGTCAGCAATTCTGTTCTGACTGTACTTGACGAGAACAAGGAAAACATGTTGGTATTGCTAGACCTCTCGGCTGCCTTCGACACAATAGCTCCTAAATTGCTACTTGCGAGGCTTGAGGGCATAGGTGTCAGACAGTGAACATCGGTTCTTCAAAATCTGTCTATGTACCTCTACGATTTGGCGTTAGGCCGTTTTCTATTCACGTTATACACACAGGCCCTATTGGTGCCATCTGCAGACAGCATGGTATTGATTACTAACGGTATGCTGATGACACACAAATGTACTTAAATTTCCATGTCAACAACACCATGATCAGAAAATGGCTCTGAAGAAGATAGAGGCCTGTGTTGAGGAAATACGCCTTTGGAAGATCCAACATAAGCTGATGATGAACGACAGCAAAACAGAGTTCATTGTGATCATTTCATTGGCAATTCCAACAAGGTCAGTGTTGATAGTATTACCATCGGGGAATCTAATGTCCCACCTGCCCCCTCAGCCCGCAATATCAGCGTCATTTTTGACCAGTCATTTTCGTTTAATAATCACATCAGTAAATTATGTCAGGCAGTCTATTTTCGACTACGATACATTCGCCGTTTCAGACGCAGTCAACTCTGACTGCTACACAGCTGCCTGTCCAGTCTCTTGTTTTTTTTCTGGATTAGTATAATGCCCTCGTTCAAGGCCTCTCCCAAAGACAAATTTCAAGGCTGCAACATGTGACATGTACCCCATGGCGAGAGAACATATCTCCTGTTATGATGCAACTTCACTGGCTGCCAGTAGCGAAGCGCATCGAGTACAAGACACTAACACTTGCATTTCAGGATGTGTACTATCTACTTGTGTACCCTCGTGGATCGTTACAGATCAAAAAGGGAGCTCCGCTCGGGCAATCCTGCTGCAACAACCTCGAGTCGACATCTGGAAATCGGGCTTTTGCAATAACTGTCCCAAAACTGTGGAACTCTCTCCCTGAAGGACTCAGAATTATATCTGACTACAGTGAAATCAGGAAAAAAATAAAAACGCATTTGTTGCGCAAAGCTTACCAACATTTGTTATAAACTTTAAAGTTCATAGTGATTGGATAAAAACGCATTCAAGTCAAGAATTGGCGCTTTAGAAATACACCATAATCATAATCATAACCATAAATGAGGTACTGTTTTTACAATGTTTATGTCGATGAATTGATGAATACAAATAATAATATTAAACTCGAAAAGTGACGGAGAAGATTGCGTTTATAGCAGTCAAATTAAAATATAATAAGTTCTTTGAAAATCCAGATAATGTCAATTATGTTTTACTCATCATTAAACATTTTTCAGCTGTAAAGATTAGCATAGATCAATAGGAACCGTTGACTTAACCCATATCAAACTTGACATACTAGTCCAGGAGATAAGTCGGATTTATTTGTGTAGTAGTGCCAAAAGGTTTAAAGGTTGTCCCTAGATAATGTAACAAAATGTGCTGAGTCCAAAAATTCATAGTTTGAATCTGACCGATGTTATATTTTACATTAAGATGTTCAGGTTTAAAAGAAGGGGGTCCAGAAACCATTTACATTTTTTGCATTAAAAAAGATGGGGTCAAACATTAAATTGGTATAATTGTCGACAGAAGAGGAGCAGACTCCCAATTTTTGTGCCTACTATTGGGTTTTCAATTTGTCCGACCTAGTGGTGTGGCTACAAATACATTGGACATTGCATTGTGGGCAACATTCAAGATGGCTGCAATCTGGCAAAGTCAAACATTAAATTGATATAATATTCCACAGGAGCAGGTGCATGATTTTGGTGTCTAGTGTAGGGTTTTCAGATATGCCCCACCATGGTGTGGTCATAAATGACATTGCATCTCAGTTATCAAGGGTACCAGAACTCTTGCGTTCGATTCCTACACACCTCCAGGCAGCTTCTCGCATTTCTTTTAGTACGGACACGTAGATAAGTGGGTTGATCAGACTAGATAGTATTGTCATCATCATGTGGCTCGCCCTCGACAAGGCAAAGAGCGGTAGAGAGATCCTGTAATCAGTGACAGTCCAAGTGACCCCGGATGCTGACAAAACGATCCTTATAACAAATCCAGGTATCATGGTAAGCCAGAAAGATCCGGACACCAGAGCGACCATCTTTAGTGCTCTTCTCACTGGCTTCACGATGATTCCGCCCACAGCTGACTGGTCCTGGTTCATGTCATTCAACTGGATAGGTTTTACATCTGTATTATGCTTGGAGATCAGTAGACGCAGACGTATAAGAGTCATCACGCTCATGATGCAGGATGGGATGGCATAGAACAAGGTGTACACGATGTTAGTCATTTGACCTGCCACACCTGCTGCTTGATATGTCATGGTCGTGGCCACCGGGGTTCTGGGCTGAACCAAATCAACACCGAGTCCGACACAAAAAGCAATCAAGTAAATGATTACAGCTGTGACATAAATACGACATTTGGTGAATTTCCGTATGTATTTTAACGGTGTTATAAAGTAACAGTACCTCTCGTATGCAAGTAGTGTGACTAGATGGACAGATGATAAAGCGAAACTAGATAGAATTATCATTATAACTCGAGATACTACATGAGTCATGACGTAAATGTTGTTGGTTATAGCTCCAGGTACCATGATGAGTAGAGTAAAGTTACAATAGAGTAGATCAGACATCATATATAGTGTGAGCACCATATAGTGAGGTGTATGGAGAGACTGGTCACTTCTGACCACGCGGAAAATGAATCCGTTTGCGAGGTTCACATATAACCAGAATAACATGAGCAAGCTGGTAGTGACGACTTGCTCTACTAAACTGTCTGCCACGATAGGTGCACCTGTAGTCATTACATCAGTAGTCCAGACATCTGATTTGTATGTAGCTTCTTCTCTACGTGTAGTCATCACCTCAGTTATCCACACATCTGATGTGTATGTGCCATCTTCTCTTTCAATGTTTGTTTGTGAATCCACAGTAGACCATTCTTCTGCAGTAGAATTTACAAAAGCTGTCAAATTCATCATTATATTAATAATGTAAGTCGAATGCGTTAGTTGTAAGTCGAATGCGTTACTTCTTGAGACCTAAGGTGCACACCTGTCTATATTATGTTATTAACTAGAAGTCAGTGATCTCAAATAGAGAAGTGACAATCTTGCGTCCCAGAGATTTGTATGGATTGCAGTGGCCACAATTAGTACCTCAGCCGCATTTATAGCATAATCCAGCTAATGAATGCACCTAGTTTCATATAGCATACGTACATCTCCATACCTCATATAGATCAATAATGACCAGGCCACATACATTATGACAGTTGAGATGATACCACAACGCTTCGCGAGATGGTTGGGGAGGAGCTTGGGTCCTGTAATTAGAGACTCAGCATCGCAGACGGTGGACCAACATGAAAACAACATCAGGTTTAACCGTTACTTTATTGTGCTTGTTGGACAAAATCTACAGAAGCCATTTGATTGGTACATGCAACCATTACGTGTGAGCCGCAAATATGAACTCTGCGATGCCATTTCGTCCAGTGATTGCGTGAGGTGCAAAAAAAGCGTCAAATGAAATAGGTGTATACAGCTAGAGTATGGTATGTTTTAATACAATATTACCTATCCCTATTATATATAACAATATATCGTGTTTAGCACATGACGGCAATAATTACTTTGACCTTGATTTTCTAATACCATACAATTGCTCAGAAATTGCAGCTGTATTTATGAAATACAAATAATCCAGTCAAATTGAACTATGACCTAGAGCAAATTGCAACAGAATTGATTTTGATGGCATATGACTCTACATGGGTATCTACATAACATATAAAAAGTCTACAAAAATATAATGAGAGGAACATATTTTTAAAAGCCAAAACTGATTTTTTCATTATAAAAGAAATACTTGAATTATAAAAATTAACCAATCTATTAAAATCCACTTAATAACCAAAAATAAAGCACCAAACAGTTCAGAAAAAAACAAAAGAAAAACATATTAAAAAGCCTCTAAAATCCAATCTGTGGAAATACACCAATTTTCCATAAATACAAAATAGCCGAATGCATTTGTTGACCATAATTTTTAAATTTGATTTTTCAACAAATAAAGCGGACAATATGTGTAGGACCTCTTATTGGTTTGTATGTGATAGGAGAATAATTTTCTGGGAATATTATGATGATTTAAGATCATCTTGAAGGTCATAAGGTCAATTTTAAGACATAAAATGGCGAAAAGTATTTTTTTCACAAAAATAATCAGAAACAAGTTTAATACATCTTTTAAAATGTAATTTTGCCTCAATGATCTATTTATGCTATTAGTTTGGTGATCCAAGGTCATATATAAGGTTAATTTCAAAGCCAAAAATAAAATAAAAATATTTTAACTAATACAAATGAAAACAAATGTAATACCTCGTCTTGAGGGTGTTTTTGACACGATAATCCCATTTCTAGCAAAACTTTTATTATCCAAGATCATCTTCAGGGTCAAAGGTAATTTCAAAGTCAAGTACGCAAAGATTTGATTTTTAACAAATCTAAATTGGAACAAGCCGAATGAATACCTTTTGTTGGTGTGATTTTAACTGAAAAAATCTGATACTATTTTGATGATTCAAGGACATCTACAGTGTCAAAAGATCAATAGTCCTCTTGCTGAGGGGGGTCCTGTGTGTATTTTTAGTTCCCCTAAGTTTCTATTAAAATTCGTTTAGGGGGCCACCCCAGGAGTCAAAAAAACTTGAGTAGACATGCTGGATCATGGTAGCAACTCAGGGAAACGATTTTCAACATGGCCGCCGGAATCCATTCCGAAAAACCTATATGTCAATATCTTTTGCACCAGTTGGCCAATTTGGATGATCAAAATGTCTAGTATGAAGTTTTGCAGGGTGATGAATCTATTAGAAGGGGTTTTGAAATGACATGAAGTAAAGATCATGCGAAATTTAAAATCGTCGCCATTCTGCTTTATCAAATTTGATTTTTATTCACATCTCGATTTATAATTGACACAGGTAGTCCTTGGGCCAGAATGGTCCCGACTACTCTACTATTGTGATCAGGGGACTCCTGTGAATGATAATAACGATATTACCAGAGACAAAATGGGGCGCGATATGGGTTTCGGCATTTTTTCAAAATTGCCGCAACGAAAATCTAATTTGGACAATTCTCCAGTTATATTTTACATAGAATCACTTTTTAGGTGTCTACACCTATGTTTTCATGGTCAAAGCAATGAAACCACTTATAAAAAGATTGGGTCTTTCCTATATTGCGAATTCGGAAAAATCCAAGATGGCTGCCAGTAAAAATAATGACAAAATAACAATGTCTATATTGAAAACCAAATTCTATTTGCTAACATTCCATAAAAATAATAAAAATGTTATAGTAATGAGGACAGGTAAGGTTTTAAAAGATATGTTTGTGTCTGTGATCTTCTATTTTATGCAGTTCTCGTCCAGAAATACATATTGATAACCTATGTTTGAAATTTTGCTGGGCCATTATCTCGAGTTCTAATTGACTAGAATCTCAATTCTGGTGTTGATGGGTTTCATGTTTTTGGGTCAACAAATCGACTGTGGCGACTTAAAACACACTAGAGCAATACCATATGGTACATTTGAAAGAATCCACTATGGA
Organism: Flabesymbios commensalis; assembly: GCA_964017125.1. Taxonomy (NCBI): domain Eukaryota; kingdom Metazoa; phylum Annelida; class Polychaeta; order Terebellida; family Flabelligeridae; genus Flabesymbios; species Flabesymbios commensalis. Next base: position 56,329,643 of record OZ024916.1, on the reverse strand, counting down.
TTCCGAACAATGATTTTCGAATCTTAATGTCTATGTGGATTTTTTTTAAATTGGCATTGTCATGGAAATATATATATAATATTCGAGAAGAATATTGAAGACATGCATAGTAAGAAAAACATCAATTCGTGTCTTTAAACTGTCATATATAGCTAACATTTGAAATCCTCTATTATGTCCCCATTCTCATTCCATTTGTGTGAAAAAAAATCACAAATATTCTATTGATGTTACAAATATAGAGGCATGTTAATCAAACTGATCCATGTCTCTAGTTATCCTATGTTACAACATGTGGGGGCAAACATAGCTTTCTGTGAACCGAGAAGGCTCTATATATGCAGTCTGTTGGTGAAGGGACGTCTAATTTACCAACAGCTAGACTTAATACATATATGCATGATTACACCTATATGCACACTCTTCCATCTGATAAATCAAATTTTGTTTTCAATATATAACATTCGGATTTTGTCATAAAATGATTTTCACTGGTCACCATCTTGGATTTTTTCGAATTCGCCATATAGGAATGACCCAATATTTTTAAAAGTGGTTTTCATTCGATTTTTTGACCCTGTAAATATAGCTGTAGACACCAAAATTATGATTCTATGTCAATTAGAAGTAGAAATATTGCCCAAATTAGATTTTCATGGCGGCCATTTAAAAAAATGGCCGAAACCCATATCGCGCACCAAAGTTATTCCTCGTAACATTTCTAACAACATTCCCAGGAAGCCCCTGATCCAAATCAGGAGTGGTGGGGGTGAATGGTGACCAATTCTGGCCCATGGGCTACCTGTGTCACTTATTAATCAATATATGAATTAAAATAGAATTTGCTGAAGTGAAAATGGCGGCCATTTTGAATTTCGCATGATCATTACTTCAGGTCATATTAAAACCCTTTCCAATCAATTTGGCACCCTGAAAACCCACCTACTGGACATTTTGATCATCAAAATTAGTCAACTTGTGCAAAACGTATTGACATAATAGGTTTTTCAGAATGTCTTCTGGTGGCCATTTTAAAAATCGTTTTCCTGAGTTGCTACAAGGAACCAGCATGTCTACCCAAGTTTTTCGACTCCTGGGGTGGTCCCCTGAACAAATTTTATTAGAAACTTAGGGGACCTAAAACTGCACACATGACCCCCCTCAGCCATTGGATTACAAGTGAAACATATTAAATGTAGTAAAATATATGTAGATGTAATTTTTACATATATAAATAGGAAAATTTTTTTTTGCTTGTTTTATTTTGAATGAAGAATGCATTTCTGTGATTTTATAACAAACACAGATACGAATTTATTGCAAGTATAATACATTATACCTCTCATAAAGAAATTAGAAGTGCTTTGAGTTCCTCTTCTCAGCCAGTATTTAGTGAAGTGAAATAAGACAACGGCTTAATAGTACATTCGAATTTGTCAACGTCTATTGAAATACCAATAGGATGCATGTTATAAGTGCACACTGTATGACTGTATCAATAATTGTATTGTAGTTTTGGGGGCCCTATTATGCATCATAGTGATACAGCATCATAGTGATACAGCAACTGCTGTGATATAATGAAAATGTTCATGAAGTTCATGTTTGACATTATAAACAGCATCTGGCAGGGGGCCCTATTTGCTATTCTGTACGGATGGGTGAATAACTGGTTGGGGGCCCCTGTGATATACTCTTCAATGCTGATAATTTTCATGAAATTCACAAGTTTGCCTGCATCTAGCTGGCATGGCCGCATGAGCCCTATATATCGGCTAATCCCTTCTTGTCCCGATCGTTGAATAACTGGTTGGTCCCCTGTGTCTTAGGTGGCCATCATTCAATCTCCAGGGGGGGGGGGGGGTGGAGTATTTTTGAAATAAATATTTTGGGATTGATTTTTCATGAAATAAATAATTGTCTGAAGGACATGCTGTAAATAAATATTTAATGGGTTTATGGCCCTCAAAGAAACTTGTAGCCTTGCTGCCTATACTATATGTAGGCCTACCATACTAACTAAGCTAGGTACATTTGGAGGTTTTTCAAAACATGGTATCAGCAACAATGCAGCAATACAACACGTTTTATTATTGAGAGTGTTTGTATTATTCCATGATTAGATATAAAGCAATGATTTAAAAAATCTAAAGGGTAAATCTATATGGTGACAGTGACTGTCATCTTATCAAACTCTCCATCAGTCCATGTTACGTTTCAAGGAATATACACAAAATATAATTTTATTAGAATGCAAGTTGACCCTCTTAATTGCTTAAAATTAATCTCCAGTAATCTAAAACCGCTTCTGGGGGGGGGGGGGGGGAGGGGCTTGAAGTGGCATCCAGACACCTCCCTATTGGGGCCCAATAATTATTTTGGCCTGGGGCCCTCACACACCTAAATCCGGCGTTGTGTACAGGAGCATGCAATCTGGCCCAGATTTGCTATCAGATGATAGCTATCAATTTTTCTGGCTATTGTAGTTACTTCATTCAGCATTTATATCTTCCTTAGTGGAATATTTTGTTGCTTTGCTGTAAGTTTAAATCAAAAAGACTGTATGTGATAGAATTAACCCTTTAAGGCCTGAATTTACCATTGCTATCTTCATCCACTACAAGCCGCGAATTGCTGTCGCAATTCTCGACTTGAAGTTGATGAACTTGAAGCGGGTGAAAAATTAAAGAAAATTGCCATGTATTGATAAACCAGTTTCATGGAAGTATCGTATTCTACCCCCTAATTTAAATGACAACTGAATGACGGCGGTGATTGGCCGATCTCGTCATGTGACAGACCGAACCACTCTTCGATTGGTCGGGGGTAGAATACAATACTTGGAACGAAATTTTGATTCTAAAACCCTTAGTTGTGGGAAAATTAAATCTGTTCACAGGGATTTTAAAGTGATACTTTAATGCATCGTGAGGGTTTAACCCTCACAGTACGGGGATAGACTTTAGTCTTCAGAATTTGACGTCTGTAAACGTCATATTCTGACGAATAAAGTCTATCCCCGCACTGTAAGAGTAAAAATATCTCTAATGCCCCAATACCCATACCATAGGTATTCAAATGAATCAGAAAGAGCTGACTAAGACATTCATGGTGATTTCCAATCGAAAAAACCCTTTAGCCTTCATGGTTTAAACAAAATAAATTCAGCGTTTTAAGGCTTAAAGGGTTAACAGACAAAAAGACGGATATTTTGTGTGAATTATTCATGCATGAAATAAATACAGACAGTGTTGGTAAACGGACATCCATTTAATGCAGATATTCCCGTTTTTTTATTGTGCACCATTTTATATACTACTCAATATATGTATCATAATGTCGAGGAATAGAAGGGTTTACCATAAAAGTCCGAAGTTATGTCCATACCTATATTTCATGCAATAACATCAATGATTATTTTTTGTCAGTTCACTAATACATATGGCGATTTTTCTAGCTAACTTAACTTCGATAATGGATGACAAACTCACCTACTATCGTTAATTATCGAGTGTTTTCCTATGGACTACAGGCCTATGAGCAGGACAGATTCATTTATGGTGCTGGTCTAGAGTATACTAAAAAAATTACATTTAAAATTTCATAGGAGAGGAGGATTTTTTGTATATAATTATAATAAAAACAGAAAATGCAGTCAACATTCCGATCAATCATTCTTGGCAGTCAGTCAGCCAGACTAGCATGTGAAATGAATTCACGAGAATAATGTATTCATATTATTATTCACGGCTAATGTTTATGTGTTAAAATATATGCATTTAATTACTTAGTTATTAGCAATTCGTGGCTTGTATTGGATTAAGATTACACTGGTAAATTAAAGCTTGAAGGGCTAACACGGTGGACCACCATTATACCAACAATGGGAACGTCATAGCACGAATGTACGCCCAATTGCATGGTGAATTATTTAACTCCAACTTACCCAGTTTTACCCTGAGTTGATGTAACTATCTTACAACTACTGTTCCAATAACCTTAGGAAAAGTTCTACATAAATCAGTGTTTTTCTTCTTTTTTTACATAGAAAAGGGTTTGGTAGTGTTTATAAATCAAAACTGTATCCGAAATAGTAAATCAAATGTTAGTATCATAACCTAAGCCAATTAAAACTAGTTTACATTAAGATCTAGTCCTCGTTTTTGTAATTTTATTTGTTTGACTAATTTCTATTTATACATTAATTTCCTTCTTGTCTTTCAAATGCAACGCATATCATTTTGGCTGATGATAATTTATATTAAGGTTTGTTAATGGTACATTCATACGGAAATTGCGGAATTATCACAGAAATGTATTGTATATGAAGAATGAACTTCTAGTATACGAAACTTGTCGCCAATGGCAACACCTGATTGTCAATGACCGAACTCATGAGAAAGCTAATGCAATCTCCGTTTCAAGGATCCGTATGCATTTGAAAATTATTGTAATAAACTACAAAACTGCATTATTTCAAATACCACCCACCAAGCCAATCGATACCAAATTATTAGGGAAATCATAGTTTTCCAAGATACACAGTCAGTCACAAGTCGGGCCTAATAGGGTTTATTAATGGTACATTCTCTGCGGAAATTCCGGAATTATTACAGAAATGTATTGATGAATCAATGCTCGGTATACAAATCTTTTGTATTTACTGGGGCAGCACACGAAGCCTACATCCCATTAAAACACACCACTATATTATTTTCTTTGTCCGACCACTACATTCTAAGCCGGGAATGGAGAGTTATTGTTGATCTAGTACAGACCAGTTATCATGGTAGGCTTCTATGTTACCATAATCAAACAGGTGTGACCGAGCTATTATTATGAGGGATCCTCCTTATGGTCAGATGTGTTTTAAGTCAGTTAAAACCCTCGGAGCTCTACATTCTTAGCTGCGAAAAAGGCCTCGGCCTATGGCCTCGACCTTTTTCTCAGCTAAGAATGTAGAACTCCTCGGGCTTCATCCTATACGTAAACATGATGAGCCCCTCTTGCATTATTACCCGGTGCATCTAATCAAATCATTCACCCTGATATTGAAGTGTCGTATCTGCCACTATACAAAGTGGCACATACGATACTTGCTTAACAAGTAGGTTAAAACAGACGATTTATATTTACATGCGTCTGACCGAAAATCGCGGTGTATTGGTTGATACAATGATATGCACGCAAAACGCCTGTCATTTTATCCGATAATATATTATTTATATGTAATATATTTAATATAGGCAACATGAAAACACACGTTTACCTACACATTCTGTGAAACGAAGTGACGTCACCGGAAACCCCTTTGCATGGCTACTCGGTGAATACAATGCTATAGAAGCCCCCCCCCCCTCCCATACTTCATTGTATTAAAAACATTGCAGGTCAAGGCTATTGAGTTTCACAGAATACCACATTATTTTGAACTGTTATTTTGAACGCCATTTATCGGAGTGAAGTGATTTCACTTTAGCGAATGTCACAATGATCTTTCCGTAAATGCTCATACAATTGTAATCAACTAATAATCAGTTATTAGCAAAAATGAAGAATGAAAATGTGCACTTTATCGCGACTGAGCTGATTTTTACTACATGGCGTCATACACCCACTATTGATCGGTTATACACGCAGATGTCTGGGGCGTTGGCTCAAATTTGTAGCGGTTTATACTATAGGTCAAAACGACTCGCATTTGCATGATTGTACAGGGTTCTACACGAAGGCCGGCAAGGGATCCCATGAAAATATGTTAATGTGCGTTAGCCATGAGCGATCGTGTAAGGCTGTTTCGGCATTCTGACAGCGGTTGACCAGCTTTACTGTTGGCTGGGGTCAAAATATTTGAATATTTGGAAAATATATCCTAGTGGTCTATAACGTACCGTTGAATCACTCAGAAGAATAAAACTTTATTTAATATAATACTGATAATTATTTTTGCAGAATAGTTCTGAAGACTTCGGTAGGCCTTCAGACGAGTTTTTTAAACAGCCAAACTTCAATCGCGTATCGTTGTATTTACCATAGAATGGCGGCCAAAAATGTACATGTGATTGCTAATTGAATATATTAATTACAGGTCACTACATGTAAGTAGATGACAAACCAAATTGGAATAGGCCTACTGCGTCAGTAAGTCTATCAAAACAATGTGAACAACACAGTATGCTGTTTTTTTCATAAAAACCTATGATAGTAATGACACGAATCAAACAGAAATGAATAAGCAATGTAATAATGGCGATGATTGTTGTATTTAATTTTATTAAAACAATAAAAAATTACAAAAACACAAGCAAAATAAAGTAAGAATGTTACGATAAATAATATAAAATACATTATATTGAATTTAACATGTTATTGACCATGTTACATCAGTGTCCGTTATTGTTGTATGTGCACGCCTACATTTATAATTTTATGATAATAAGATTTTAAATAATTCCTCTTTATTAACATATCACTATTTGAACTATAAATATTCACTATATATAAACAATGATCTACAAGATAAATTATTTTTTTCAGTCCGACAAAAGTGGGATTCCATTTGGTGTTCTTTTGTAGGCAATTAAAATATTATTAAGCAAAAAAACATATCTGAATGTAAGTATACTAAAAAGAAGTACAAAAAAATGTAAGTGATTATTCAAGTGCAAAGTAGAGTAGTTAAATGTATAATATCACTACGGTATATGACACAAATTTATATTTAAAAACATTACCAGTGTATTGGTTCCCAGCAAACACAAAACATTTGCATAACATTTGTACAACGTCGGCCCAACGTCTTCGACGTTGGCCCAACATTGTACAAGTGTTATACAAAGGCTTCGTGTTTGCTTGGTTGCGGTATCAACCCAGGGCCGATGTTATACAAATGCTATTGTGTTCTCTGGGAACGATTAGTAATATTAAACTATGACACACGTTTCTCATGAAATGGGATCACGCATTTTCGCGAAATATCAATGAATGTTGTCAGATAACCTCTGATCATTTGTCTTCACAATCGCCACTGGGTTCTTCGCATTGTCCCCCTTCTATATAGCCACCGTAGTCGTCTTCAAAAGCAAAATTTCCACACGTCGGGAATCCATTTGGTGGTGCATTTATCTCATCTTTCTCTCCAACCTGTAAAACAATGGCCATCCCTCTTTCAACATGGAAAGGGAAGTGACAATGAAGAAACCAGTAGCCGGGATTATCTGAGCGGAAACGCAGCACCACATAGCCAAGTGCTGGTACCATCACAGTATTCCTAACAGGTGGCAAGACTGTATTCACTTCTGGACGATCACCACTCCAACTAGTTTTGTAGCACTTCTCATGGTTGCAAGCAACATCTGGGTTTTCCAGCACTGGACGTCCAGTGGTGTTGTCAAGTGTACTGAAGCCCTGCTTCAACACGGCGGTGCTGAAGCCATGTAGGTGGACAGGATGGTGTAGTGTTTTGTAGTTAGTGTATACCAACTGAATGACTTTACCCTTAGGAACCTTAAGTATCTTGGTACATCTGCATCCGGTGGCACATTCATCTTCATCACAGGGAACCATCGCATCATCAACATCTTGTGAGAACGGTACAGGACGATTGGCATATGCTATGGAATTGATAGAAGATCCTTCGTGGAAGGCAAAGTTCAAGAAATGTTCTTCATCCGGCTCACAATTCAGACCGAAATGTTCATCTAGATACTCTTGAGAAAGAGCTGACTCCACGTCACTCAAATGCAGACATCGCTTGTGAAGATTTGCGGGGTAATTACCTAAGGCACAGTTAAAAACAACACACGGATCTTCACTTGAACACTTCTTCTGTTTGCTCTTTGGGTTTTTGTCAATTATTGCGTTGTCGTATTTGACTATAGCTTTGCCTTCGTGTACGATGCCATCAGGTGGAGTATCGGGACCAACACTGTCACCCAGTGATGTGAACCTCATCCAGTAGCGGCCATACTTCTTTGTCGCTGATAACTCAAATTCAATAGATTGGCCAGCCATAATAATGAAAGAGTCTGTGGGCACTGGCTTGATAGGGCCTGATTCCAAACACACAACAGATATCATGTGTTCATCCACAGACACCTCGTATGGGTATTCCGCCCCACTGTGTGTTACGTAGAAGCGTGTTCTCTCACCTCTGGTCACAATGAATTCTTCGTATGGGAATGGTTTGGGGTTTTTCTGGGTGCGCCCTCTCCCGTTGACCAGGGTAGAGAAGTGATCGACACGATTGATTCTAGTATTATCAGTTGCTGTCCTTCTCAGGCTAACTGTGTGATAGAACTGTCCCGGCCCGTATACGGGATGATCGGCGTCATCCATCCGCATGACTCCAGCTGTCGGATGCCACCAATCAATAACATTGACAGGGTAATATGTATGTTGTGGAGCCACGTCGTGAACTATGAGACTACCAAAAAATCCATCCATCCGCTGACTAGACTGATGGCTGTGATACCAATGAGTGCCCGCAGGATCCGCTGTAAACCTATAAGTAAAGCTGTTCCCAGGCTGGACAGGACATTGTGATACATAGGGCACACCGTCCATCCAGGTGTTACACGTTTGATGCATGCCGTGAAAATGAACTGTTAGCGCCTCCACGCCCATTTTGTTCACCACGTTTACCACCACCTGCAAAATTGAACAATGATTATTATCATTTTCTTCATTTCACGCCGTGTTTGCTGGGAACTTAACCTTTTCACTACCATACATGACGGAAATTTTCGTCGTCATTCGTCAATGAACGTAACCATAAAATAACACAAATTTTCGTCAAATATATACTACATTTATGTATTTTTCGTCATTTGAAGCTGGAAATTGCGTTAGCAATTCCAGCTTTAAATGACGAAAAATAGAACTCCTACACCAGTATAGCTGGATCCTGGCATGCACTCCGGCCTGGAAGTCAAAGGGTTAATGACATTATTATGTCACATAATACATCTGACTCATTTATTAGTCTATTATAAACATGTGAATCTTGAAATACATGTATGTGTTGCGAATTAACTATATGCTCAATTGGAGGACCGAAGTTGTAAACACACACGAAATATTATCAAGCGATACCATTGCCGATTAAAAAACTCAATAAAAAATGGACAAAAAACAGACTCTGCTGATTTTTGAAATGCATGCGTACATCAAAACATTTTATTATTGTTATGTAGAATAGTCGGATATGCATAACTAGTTCAAAGCTGACGCGATTTCCAGTTTTTTACCAATCTCAGTGACACATTATTGATTTTGATCTTATTTGAAACCGTATATGTGCGGACCCAGAAGAACACGTGTTGAGTTTTTGCATAGTGATAAAACTAGGGTTCAAATTGTACATTTAGCCGATCAAAGACATGTCATACATTTCGTTTTTGTTTGAATTAGGGTGCACTTCATCACATAGATTCAAACGAGTTCCAACCCTTACCACGCTGAAATATTTTTGTAGAAACCATGGAGACCAAAGTTTTTTTTATAATTTGAAATCATCATAAATGTCTTAGTTAGCTCTTTTGGCTTCATTTGAAGACCTATTTATGGGTCTACGGTCATAAGGAATACTTTAATTCTTTCAGTGCGGGAACGTCTGACGTATAAAGGCGGTTCCCGCACTGAAAGGGTTAACTAACTTTTATTATAGTTCAACAATTTACAGTTTAATTTGTTCTGTATCATCAGATCCTGGGTGGCTTTTATGTAAAAAAAAATGAATGGATTAGTGACAACAAGCCTGTCCCGATGGCTCATTCTGTTCTGTTGTAGCCCTTTATATTAGTTCAGAGGCACTGGGTGCGAGTTCCACCGGTCGGAAGTTTGTTATCGAGGTTGTGCATATACAGAGATCCTAACTGTTCAGAGATCTGCAGTGTGCAGTGTTGTCTATTGTACTATTGTACTGTGCATTATAAATAACCCTTGAAGTAATTTGATAAGAGTATGACATACATGTAGTTACGACTTCGGACTTACATTTGTCGAGATATTGCCATGATTGGGCAGAAAGCGACCTAAAGTAATGCTACTTAACCCATCATTTTGATCTCTGAAGAATAGTTTTATTTCTTACACCCAGGGGTAATAGAACGAAAGTTTTCCTGGAACTGTTTTAACAACAACACTTTTTTTTTCATTCACCATCCACTTCAAGTCATCTACGTCCACTACACAAGTCTAAAATTGCAACAGCAATTCGCGGCTTGTAGTTCATGTAGATGACTATGGTAAACTCTGACTTGAAAGAGATAATTAATATGAGGGAGAATAGATCACCCTTTCAAGCCTGAATTTACCATTGTCATCTTCATCCACTACAAGCCGCGAATTGCTGTCGCAATTCTCAACTTGTAGTGAATGAAGATGACTTATAGTGCGTGGCAAATGAATAAAATGTATTGTTATTATTTAAAAAAATCAACAAAAAATGCTCTTCTAAAACCCCTAGGTGTAAGAAATTGAGTCATTTTTCAGAGATAAAAAATGATGCTTTAATGCATCGTGAGGGCTGAAAGGGCTAAAGCAATGGTTCCATTATACCGAAATTTCCCTGGTAAACGTTGCTTTCGCTTGGAATTTTACCCACATGAAGATGATGACTACCATAGATCCTCAGGTTGGTATATGTTTTTGTGCGAGGGCCATGTCCTGTGTGAATTGCACAAATAATTTTTAACCGCCATTACTACTGTTATTACGTCGTTAAGTTTGCACCACTAGTCAATCTCAGGGAATCTCCGCGCTCATAGCGACTGTGCTTGCATGGTCACATGACACGGAGCTACCTGTTTATGCCATATTTATTGTACTTGCATGATATTGTATTTAATTTTAAAAAATACCATATAATTTTTACCATTGGCTTATTGCATACTCCAGTTACTGTAGCATAATCATGCACTTGTATATATTTTAGGTTTCTACGCTTTCCAGAGTGTCTTTTTTGCTACTATATATAATTAGTATGTCATACGTAGTAGCTATTTTATCTCTGGTTTTGGTGCGGGAAACAAAATGATAGACCTCTATGTTATCTTGGCAATGCCTTTTATTTCATTTTTAGTAGTAGTCATTTATATTATCGAAATACCCAGTTTTTATTTTGGCAATGCTACTTAACATGATTTTAGCTGTGTATGTCATACCATGTATATTATCATATGATTTTAACAAATCTAACAATCTTGTATATACATGTACATATATCTCTTTCATTTCTATGACAAATAAGTCTGTAATGACTTTTCTTTTCTGTCAATAAAATATCTGTCTGTCTGTCTGTCTGTCTGGTATATATTGTCTGATTATGAGTATGCTAGTCTCGTCCAAAGCCAGGTTTAGCCTTTTTGAATGTCCTCAGGTTGGTATATATTGTCTGATTATGACTGTGCTAGTCACGTCCAAAGCCAGGTTTAGCCTTTTTGGATGTCCTCAGGTTGGTATATATTGTCTGATTATGACTGTGCTAGTCACGTCCAAAGCCAGGTTTAGCCTTTTTGGATGTCCTCAGGTTGGTATATATTGTCTGATTATGACTGTGCTAGTCACGTCCAAAGCCAGGTTTAGCCTTTTTGGATGTCCTCAGGTTGGTATATATTGTCTGATTATGACTGTGCTAGTCACGTCCAAAGCCAGGTTTAGCCTTTTTGGATGTCCTCAGGTTGGTATATATTGTCTGATTATGACTGTGCTAGTCACGTCCAAAGCCAGGTTTAGCCTTTTTGGATGTCCTCAGGTTGGTATATATTGTCAGATTATGACTGTGCTAGTCACGTCCAAAGCCAGGTTTAGCCTTTTTGGATGTCCTCAGGTTGGTATATATTGTCTGATTATGACTGTGCTAGTCACGTCCAAAGCCAGGTTTAGCCTTTTTGGATGTCCTCAGGTTGGTATATATTGTCTGATTATGACTGTGCTAGTCACGTCCAAAGCCAGGTTTAGCCTTTTTGGATGTCCTCAGGTTGGTATATATTGTCTGATTATGACTGTGCTAGTCACGTCCAAAGCCAGGTTTAGCCTTTTTGGATGTCCTCAGGTTGGTATATATTGTCTGATTATGACTGTGCTAGTCACGTCCAAAGCCAGGTTTAGCCTTTTTGAATGTCCTCAGGTTGGTATATATTGTCTGATTATGACTGTGATAGTCACGTCCAAAGCCAGGTTTAGCCTTTTTGAATGTCCTCAGGTTGGTATATATTGTCAGATTATGACTATGCTAGTCACGTCCAAAGCCAGGTTTAGCCTTTTTGGATGTCCTCAGGTTGGTATATATTGTCTGATTATGACTGTGCTAGTCACGTCCAAAGCCAGGTTTAGCCTTTTTGGATGTCCTCAGGTTGGTATATATTGTCTGATTATGAGTGTGCTAGTCACGTCCAAAGCCAGGTTTAGCCTTTTTGGATGTCCTCAGGTTGGTATATATTGTCTGATTATGAGTGTGCTAGTCACGTCCAAAGCCAGGTTTAGCCTTTTTGGATGTCCTCAGGTTGGTATATATTGTCTGATTATGACTGTGCTAGTCACGTCCAAAGCCAGGTTTAGCCTTTTTGGATGTCCTCAGGTTGGTATATATTGTCTGATTATGACTGTGGTAGTCACGTCCAAAGCCAGGTTTAGCCTTTTTGGATGTCCTCAGCTTGGTATATATTGTCTGATTATGACTGCTAGTCACGTCCAAAGCCAGGTTTAGCCTTTTTGGATGTCCTCAGGTTGGTATATTTTCCTCACTAATCCTTATCCTGCTGAGTAAATTTATTTAAATTTTCGACCACTTGAGGTTGTGTCCCGCTACCGCGATCCACAACCTCAAATGGTCGAAAATTACTCATATTTGTGGGATCTAAGACAAAACATGTAAAAAAATTGATGTCATTTCATACCCAATAACAGTGATCACAAAATTGTAGCCTTTTCGGTTGTCTTTATGTAAGGCAAGACTACTCAAATTCAAGAAATCAGCATTAAAAGTGCTAGATCCACATAAGCCGTAAGTGATTAATTTTCACCCACTTAAAATTGTGGGTCGCGATAGGGTGATTGTATTCGTATAACTCAGCCCTTGAAGGGATAATGGTGTACGGATTTTAACTTTTACCTGCACGCCTTTGATGACGCTGATTGTGGGTCCAGGGAAGTGGTCATTGATTAGGATCACGTCACGTTTGTATCCATCCAGAGTGACCACATCATCAAAGGGTACAACCTCTCCAATGATATCGTGTTCCTCTTCCCTCTGTGATTGCGTCTCAAGGACCACCAGCTGCTTGTTCTTGCTGCAACATGTGTAGCCATCAGGATGATAAGATGTTGGTAATTATTTTGTGAGATAGTCAGGTTAATACAAATTATTAAATATGGATTTATAATAATATCCACTTGATTAACTTGTTTGAATGTTGCTCAATTATAATTTTGTTCGTGACCCATGCAAGTGGACGCCAGGAGAATAATATCATGTAAGATCGCTGTCATGACAGGATCATTTGCTGAAATGGCCCATTATCGTGATTATTTTGCACCCTGATTTCCTTGGGAATGTCAAAATATTCATTATTACTGGTTAATCGAAAAGAGCTCCTAAAAGTAATCATTGATTTTGAATTGAATTGAATTGGTTGGTTGATCGATAGACGAAAATCGGATCGAAGGGTTGACCGACTGATCAAACAATCGGTCATTTGATCAAATTTTCCCTCGAATTGGAGTTTTACGAGTGGATGGGAAAGACATTTGTGTTTCTTTCAAACCGCCGTGACCGTGAAATGAACGCCGAATTCTAGTGTGAAAGGCAGCGCTGCTAACCACTACCCTATGACCCAAAGATCCAACCTACATATATGCAAACAGATCGACGTGAAGTATGGTCGACGAGCAATGCAATTATGCTGAAGCAGCTAAGTGCAAGAAAGAAACAAAATGTTTCTTCTCTGCTCACTCGTGAACATTCAATATTGTGGATAGCCTCCGTCCCGTGACCGAGAAGTAGCGAGTACGCCAGGATTCGAATTTTTAATCCTGTATCTGGAGGGCAGTGTCATACCATTCATCTCACCATCCTAAGGAGACTATCCTGTCCCAGTTTAGCCTGTATGTGCACAAAAGTGGCCTAGATCCCGATTCATTTCATTCTTTTTTAAGTGGGAGCTTTACCACGAATTGCTAGGAATGTTAGTGTTAGTATTTAAAAAATAATACTCTGTGGTAATTGTTCGAGAATGCGTGTACTGATTGGTGACTGAGCGGTGAGGTGGTTAATCAATCATACAGTGGTAATTTGATTTGTCTGTGAGATTATCAGGAAATGTCACCACTATATTAATTCTGTAGAGGTCCATCTATCATATGTAAGATTTCATTCGCGATTCGGTTAACTTATCACCGTTACATTTATTTATATTATTCCGGAGGTTAGGTGCATTTCTTCTAAATGCGATATCAATCAGTCTGGTTGTAAACAACAAATTACAGTGTACTAGTCTGATCTGTGCACGTATTCTTGTACAAGTTACGATATATCGTAGGCTTCGGATTGGTCGAGATGGTCATCTCGACCAATCTGAAGCCTACGATATATCGTGACTTGTACAATGATACTGGCCTTTTGATGAAGAAGATGATAGAATAGTTTGAAAGTCAGATATTAGCTGCCCTTATTCCGGTGATCGTCCAGCAGATTTGTGACAAAAAGGCTCAGTTAGTGATAAAAGCACCACAATTTGCATATTGGTAGTTCATTATATACCAAAACATATTAGCTATTGACCCAATCTCAATTACCCTTCAGAATTGGCGGCAATTTTCCAATAGGGCCGCAAAATTTTTCAATTTCAACAGTAGTTCTGGTCTTGTGGTATCAATATCGGAATACAAATCCGACAAATCATGCTTATGAGCCCATAAAAGCAAAGTAGTTAGGTCATAAATAATTTAGAATTAAAAAAAAAATCACCAATTTATGTTTAGTTAGTGAAAAGTAGTGAAAATGCCTTTA
Organism: Flabesymbios commensalis; assembly: GCA_964017125.1. Lineage (NCBI taxonomy): Eukaryota > Metazoa > Annelida > Polychaeta > Terebellida > Flabelligeridae > Flabesymbios > Flabesymbios commensalis. Next base: position 56,314,633 of record OZ024916.1, on the reverse strand, counting down.
AAATAGACGCAATATTTACCGGTTAGCTTTAAAAGTAAAAAAGGCACACAAATTTATAACTACAGTAAAAAAATTATTCTGGCTAAAAGTTTATTGAAGACTCAGTTCCAATAACAACCACCCCCTTCTTTACTTCACACTAAATTGCGATCACAACCACCCCCACATTTACAGGGAGCTGTAGCCTACACAGCATATTCTGGCTTGGAGACGAACTTAGAGCATGTAGTGCTGATGTAACGTCTTCGTAGACTTCCCATACTACCCATGCAGTCTTTTTGCCTCTGCTTGCGAAAGCAGAGATTTTGTCCCACCCAGTGACAGAGTGGAATGGCAGCATTGACTTTGATCGCAGAGGGCCCAGGGACTGGCACATGCTATGCACAGCACAGATAGGTAACGCAAGTTCTGTCCTGTTCCGAATGAAATCCAGAGTTATTCGGCCTTGATCTTATTACGCAATGCAACAGCTATAACGAGAACATCTGATTAAACTGTACGTATTATCAGCTTTTTGTGACCATGTTTAGTAGCGTCAAGTGCATGAAGTAGTATAAACCGAGTGTCTCTTTTTTCATGGTTACACGGTGAGAGAGCACTGATATCTTGAAGGCGCGGGGAAGTAAGTACTGTTTTATCAAGTGTGGACACAATCTTTTGATCTTTTGGACACACAACAGTAATTTATTCTTGTGATAAATAATGAAAAAGTGTAAATTTATTCTCGTCAAGTCTCAGAAATTCTTGCCAGTTGTTTGGGATCTTGTTATCTGGCTGCACTCGTCTGCGTGTTCATGTTCCACGTTTCTTACGTACAGTGAATTTCAAGCTGTCTGGAATATAAGCATCACACACAATATCTGCTATGCGCACAATATCTTCATGTAGCTGACACTTTAAAAATGGCAGTTCCATCTACCAGTAACATATCAACATGTTGTCTGTCATTTCGTAAAGCATACACTTTCTCTAGGCATTGTAAAAAATCTGATTTTGTTCATGTAGGCCTACGTATGTCACCATAGGTCGAGAGTGATGGAGGGAAATCTTGGTTTTCGTGACTGAAGAAAGTATCCAAATTACCGTCACAAACTTGACAAGACACATACAGTTCAAGAGTTGAGAGAAAAGTGACACATTCTGCTTTAGTGAAGCAACATGGCGTTTCTCTTTAGACTTTGCTTTCAGGGGATGACTGCTGAGCAGTGGGAGCTTGTTTTGCTTAATTGGGTCAAATAGGGACTTTGATCTTGCTTCTAGTCTTTCTGTAACAAATTCGCCATATTGGTTTTGCTCCACATTTTCTTAAGTTTTAACTGTTTCAACAACAAAGGCAACATTATGTCCTGAATATCAAGAACAAGTAGATTAGTTGATTCTTGAAAGGCCATCTTGGATTTGTTCAACTTGGGTCAATAGCTAATTTCATAGAGTATCATCTCAGCTAACTTTCTGGAAATTTTGGTGCTTTTATCACTAACTGAGCCTTTCTTCTGATTATCGCCACAAATCTGCTGCACTATGAGAGAACGTGACATATAATTAATCGTTGATGAAGATAATTTGATATCAGTTTCGTCACCACAGTAGAGGTTATGGAAATGGGGTTACAGGTAGGGTTTCTAATCTGAACAGATTTTCTCCTGAAATTTCCCTGATAAAAAACAACCCTGATGGGATTTTGGGCAAGCACTTAATCATTGGAGCGCATGTGGACTATTTGTAATAAAAATAGTTTCTGTGAATAAGTGTTCGAATTTTTGCTGCACGCAAAGATGTCTGTTTTCAGACATCGGGCAACAAATGACCCCGTGTTAATATTATGGATGTGTAATTTGTTATGGAATATATTACATTTTCTTTTATTATTATGCAAAACAATTGAAATAAATCAGCGTATGCAAACTAGTCAAAAAGCTAGTTATTGCATTAAATATTGGAAGGCCTTAAATATTATTTTGGAACTTGAAAAAACTGATGTGGTCACTCGTGAAAAGATGTAATTTGCATGGCGGTTATTGGCAGCCCTCTTGTCTATTGACCTCTAGATGACATCGAAACTTAAACATAATCATTCCAATGGAATCAGTGTATTAGAATTAGCCACACATTTGGCTTTAAATTAGATTATAAGTGCATTATGACAAAAGATAAGAAAAATCGAGATGGCCGATTGCGGCCATTTTGAATTTATGCAAATAAGATTTGTTTAATATATACGAAATACATTTTAAATAAATATTACAATAGATTTAATCTCACCCGCATAAATTCAAAATTGCCTCCATCTTTTCGTCAAATAAAATATTTCTTTAAAATGCTTTGTAGCAACCATTTTGAAAAATCGACATTGTGCGGAAAGCACACACAGGAAGCTTGGGAATTTGTGTCTATTCATCCCCAATAGCCTATATTTGGCATATGTTGTGAGAAGTTCGGTTCTTACCGATTTTTTTCCGGGTTGAACCCTGATGGTCCTACACTAATTAAAGAAGACATAATGGGCTCTATACGATCAAAAATGACTCCGATATGTTGTCGAAAGCCGGTGTTCTGTGCATTAAGAAATGAAATGAAATGAAATGAATCGGGCTTTAGGCCACCTTTGTGCACATATAGGCTAAACTGGGCCAGAACCTCCTGAGGATGATGAGATGATTGAGATGACACTGTCCTTCAGACACAGGATTCGAAATTCGAGCCCTGGCGGTCTGAGGCCGAGCACGCTACCTCTCGGTCACGGAGGCTCCTCACAATACTGACTTTCACACGTGGATGGGGAAGAAACATTTTTGTTTCTTTCAAACCGCCGAGACCGGGAACCGAACCTCGAACTCTGGCGTGAAAGGCAGCGGTGCTAACCACTACCCTGGGGCCCCCGCCCTGTGCATTAAGAAGCAGGCTAAAGTTGATTTAGGACAATATAATTGCTATGTGGGATCAAATTAAGGTAATTTTTATAGCCTCAACAATAACAGTAATAAATGTTGACTTACTCAAGCCCAACACTAATATACATCTCAAATTATTAGAGAATTAGAGATTGTGACCACTTTAGGGCCTATAGCTTTAATAATAACAAATTTGGATGGTGACTTACTCAAGCCCCACATTGTATCTCAAACCACTCTCAGCTTTGTAAATCAAAGATTGTCTTCTCTCAACTTCAAATGTGTATTCACATACTGGTCCTGCACACACATCTGGCTCCTTTACCAAACCTAGAAAAATAGAAGTATAAAAATCAGAATTATGTTAGAGATTAGGTTTTGTTTTTCATTTCGCGCGGATCAGCGGGCAGGAGGAGTTGTAGGCTTACTAGTGTCTGACCAATTAAAAACTGACATTCATCCTCTGCCATCATTTAAAAAGTTCGAAGGGATCTCTGCACGTATCGAAAACAATTCGTTCAGTGGTTTCGTTGTCTGCCTGCATAGGCTTCAAAACGGTACATGTCAATTTTTTGATGAATTTCAAGATCTACTAGGGAACATAATTTCATTGCATGACAATTTGTATATATTGGGAGATTCCAACTTACATCTAGATAAATCAAATGGAAACACCAACAAATTCTATGAAATCCTCACATGCTTCGATCTGAAGCAGCATGTTAATTTTCCAACTCATGTTCATGGTCAATGGCTACATCTGCTAATCACCAAACGCTTTTCTAATTCTATCAAGTCAGTTTTTTCCGCAGCAGGTATTTCGGACCATCTTGCGGTCATATCAGAAATTGACTGTTGTAAGACGAAATGGAACAAAGAAAAAATATCGTTTCGAAAAATAAGCAAAATTGATTATGAATCGTTTCATTCAGATATTCTCAGTTCGGATCTAATAAAGAAACCATAGAGATATCTCTCGGCACTATGTCAACAGTATGATTCTGTTCTTAGCTCTATTTTAGACAAACACGCTCCTGTAAGTACAAAGACTCTGCCAAGAAAACCACCAACTCCATGGATGACTCCGGAAATAATGAAGGCTAAAATCCTTCGTCACAATCCCGAACGAACATGGCGCAGATCTCGCACACATCTAGATCGTTCTCGTTACAGACATCAATGCCACCTGTGTAATAGAATGATGACAAAAGCTAAATCGAAATATTTAGCTGATGTTATTGCAGAAAATTCGGACGATCCCCGTTGCCTTTGGAATTTAATAAATAACATTCTGCATAGAATTTCACCTCCTGCTGTGCCAGAATTCACATCAGTAAAATCACTTTGTGATAATTTTTCTAGGTATTTTGTGAATAAAATTGAAACTATCCGTTCCAAATTTCCAGATAAAGTACAGAATATTCCACAAGTGCAAAAAACAGAAATTAGATCTAAAATGAACGTTTTTGAACTTGCGTCAGAAGATGAAATTAAAAGCTTATTTTGAGTTCATCGTCAAAATCATGTTATCTGGATACCATTCCTACAAGCGTGTTGAAAAATTGTCTTGACATAATAATAACTCCCATCACTGACATAATTAACATTTCGATGGAAACTAGTAAATTTCCGCAAAATTTCAAAGAAGCTCATGTAAGACCACTACTGAAAAAAACATATCTTCCTAAAAACGAGTTGAAAAATTACAGGCCTGTATCCAACTTAAGTTTAATTTCCAAAATCTTAGAGAAGATAGTAGCCAATAGGCTGCAAGCTCATATAAAAAAATAACCATCTATCTAATCCATTACAGTCGGCCTACAGGAAACAGCATTCTACAGAATCGGCTCTACTGAAAGTACATAACGATATCATTATGAGTATGGATAAGGGTGAAGTAACGGCTCTAACCTTTCTTGACTTGTCGGCCGCTTTCGACACCATTGACCATGCTACATTAACAGATAGACTTTTAGATTGGTATGGAATATCTGGCCAGGCTCAAATTTAGTTTTCTTTTTATTTGCAAAATAGGCACCAGTCCGTAAAAACTAAAGACACTTTTTCAGATAAAGTCACACTCTCCTATGGAGTTCCACAGGGCTCTGTGCTAGGACCAGTGCTTTTTACTGTATACATAAACCACCATCTTTATTCCGGTGATACTCAAATTTACATGTCTCTATCAGTCTCAAACGCGAAGGAATCTCTTGAGAAGTTGCAACATTGTTTAATGGGTGTGTCGGCCTGGATGACAGGATCTAAGCTGAAGCTTAATCCTCGCAAGACAGAATTTCCGGCCTACAGGAAACAGCTTTCTACAGAATCGGCTCTACTGAAAGTACATAACGATATCATTATGAGTATGGATAAGGGTGAAGTAACGGCTCTAACCTTTCTTGACTTGTCGGCCGCTTTCGACACCATTGACCATGCTACATTAACAGATAGACTTTTAGATTGGTATGGAATATCTGGCCAGGCTCAAATTTAGTTTTCTTTTCATTTGCAAAATAGGCACCAGTACGTAAAAATTAAAGACACTTTTTCAGATAAAGTCACACTCTCCTATGGAGTTCCACAGGGCTCTGTGCTAGGACCAGTGCTTTTTACTGTATACATAACATAAACCACCATCTTTATGCCGATGATACTCAAATTTACATGTCTCTATCAGTCTCAAACGCGAAGGAATCTCTTGAGAAGTTGCAACATTGTTTAATGGGTGTGTCGGCCTGGATGACAGAATCTAAGCTGAAGCTTAATCCTCGCAAGACAGAATTTCTTCTCATTGGGACCAAACTTCAAAAAGAAAAATTATTGAATAATTTCCCATGCTTACTTTTAGGTCAAGACAAAAATACATCTACATCAGCTAAAAATCTTGGTGTACTATTCGACCGTAGCCTGAATTTCCGAAAACACATATCCCAAACATATGTAGGGCATGCTTCTATCATATCCGCGACCTGCGTCGAATTCGAAAAAAAGTCTGCCCTAATTAGATCTTGCCAAGCAAACTGCAGTGGCACTCGTCAGTAGTAAGTTAGATTATTGTAACTCACTTTTTCACAATATGCCAGAAAAGGATATTGCTAGATTACAACGCGTTCAAAACTGCCTTGCAAGTGTAGTAACCAAGGCCCCACGATTTAGTCGTTCCGTTCCAATTCTGAAACGATTACATTGGCTCCCTGTCAAGTTTCGCATTCATTTTAAAATATGCGCAATAACTTTCCGAACCCTAACAGAAAACCAACCTGCATATCTGGCTGATTTACTTGTTCGGCCGAAATGCTCAAAATATCTACGCTCCACTAATTCGAATAGATTTGTTGTTCCTCGTATAAAAACTAAGACTGGGTCAAGAGCTTTCTCTCTATCTGACCAGCCTTATGGAACGCCCTGCCTGTGCAAATACGTAATGCCAAAACAATCTTAACATTCCGGAAATTACTTACTTACTGGCTTTTCCACCCTAGTCCCTCAGCAGCCCGGCTCCCTGTTGACGAACCTGCTTTGGCCTCGATTATGACACATGATCACGCTAAGGATTTGTGCGCTTCTGAGCTCGGTTCGCTGAGGATATAGGCGCTATCGAAGTTTTATTGATTGATTGATTGATTGATTGATTGGCATAGCATTGGAAAACCAGCCAACTCATTGAAGTCTAAGCCAAACTCCCCAGGCATTAAACACGCCACAAGACGTTGGGCCGACGTTCCACAAATGGTATACGACGCTGCGACGCTGACACAACATTAGACCAGCATTTTGGCTCGATGTAGCCTGTTCATTGTATACCCATGAGGGATTAACCCTTCTGCTGCTAGGAACGTATACGTTTTAACCTTTAACGCGCTAAGCGCGACTAGTGTCGTTTTAATCCGTTTTAATAGCCAATCACTGGTATTGGGGATGAAATAATAATAAAATAAAGATTTGCAAATGTTAGCTCTCAATTTAGAGAATATGGGTAGTTTTCACTCACCTGAAGTTGTGGGTCGCGGTAGCGAGACACAACTTCAAGTAAGTGAAAATGTATTTTTCAATTGAGCGCTTTAAAGGTTCAGCAAGTTTCAAACCAAATAAAAATATGGACTTCAATAGATGCTCAGGTGATCAAAATGTTATATTTTGAACACGTCTATTTCTCATAAGTAGACATTTTTTCATCATTTGAAGCTGGAAAAAAATATTGACGCATATGGCTTTATATTATTATGTCGATCACTGGATTGTTTGATCATTTGCCAAAAATGAAACAGATTTGAGTGGAATATTTGTGTTGCTGCGATATTCTAACACAGACTGGGTGCTGCTGATAATGGCGCCGCCTATTATGGGAATAAACTGAAATGCAACCCCACCTGGTGATTGCACAAAATACTTGCACAGATTGTCTGGCATATTAGTACCTACCAGGTGAGCAGATTATCGAGAAAAAAGCTTAACAATTGTCGTCGTGACATAGGAAAAAATACATGGCCGCCATGATGCACAGCTTAGTACTTTTTAATTCACAAAGCAGTTTAAATTTGACTGATATGTCCGTCGCGTATATTTTGCAAAAAAAACATTCAAAAATTATTTTACACCATTGGGATATGCATATTTAGATTACTTTAAGTCAGACGATTGTTTTTAATGTTATTTGTGTTCAGAGAGGCTTGAATTGTTATTGATATCATGCATGGCGTACTGTTACCCCAGGTTTATTTGAGCTACATAATTTTTGAAAGCATCTAATAATGGAATATTTAACTCTTTATGCTTCTCTATGCTGCTATTTTGCTATGTTGTTATTGCTGCGTTCAACGTGATTGTATGCTCAAATTGGGTGTGCTATCTTTCTTGTGGGTGATGGAGCCATTCCAAGATACATTGATTCAATAGAGAAAGATTTAGCCTTGTCTGGATCATATTATGATTCTTCTGAAGTTTACATTGTTTGTTCTATCTACTCTGTCTCTATTGTCAAATGAGCAGCATTTATTTATTATATTTAATTGATTACCAATATATCAGTCATCGCCATCTTGTATTTTAGTCCATGTGCGTTATCTTGAATGCTTTCTGGAAAGTAACAACTTGGTGAGGCACACGATGAAACCTCAAAATAGACAACTCCATTGGTACACTGAGAAATAAAATATAAATAGTGGACAATTTTCTGACCAACCATTGTAAAAAATACCAACTTATCTATTATCCCCAGATTCCTGCAGTTATCTTTGGTGAAAAATAAAAATAAAAAACACTTACTACTACATGCTACATTAACAAATACACTTTCAGATTTGTATTGAATATCTTATCAGGCTCAAATTTGCTTTTCTTCTTATTTGAAAAACAGGCATCAATCCTTAAAAAAAGAGATTTTCTGCTTACACTCTCATATGTGGTTCCACAAGGCTCCACACTGGGACTGCTACGTTTCACCTTATATACTACACCAACCGGCGCTGTGATCTCCAGAAATAAGTCATCACCATTATGTCGATGATATCAGATGTGTTGGTATGGATACCAGGGTCCAATCTGAAGCTTAATCCTGGCAAGACCGACTTTCCTCTCATTGGGTCCAAACTTACCAAAACAATAAAATAATTTATCATGTTTAATTCTGGGTCAAGACACAAATCCATCTGCATCAGCCGATATATCGTATGCTTCTGATTGGTCTGGATGGCCATCTCGACCAATCCGAAGCCTACGATATATCGTAACGTGTACGAGAATATGGGCCCAGGCTAGCAGCCGATTATGCAGGCAACTGCGTGTACACACAGATAGTCTGGTAGCCCTAGAGTAGGGCGGATAGCCAAATATTACGCCCGCATAAACAGCAATATCTCACTAGTAGCGCCCTCTCAAATGGTAATAATATATATTTTTGTTCATTAAATTATTTCCAAATCATTTTGAAAACATCATACATGAAATCTCCCCGGACAAAAAACCCCTGTTATACTAAGCCCCCTGTCACTAGGGCTATTATACGTAGATCTATTAATAAAATGATTGTACAACAGAATGAAAAATTTACCATTTCTTTGTAAACAAAAAACTTACAAAAAATTTGTCTAATATAAATATCTACAGGAAATGGTCATGTAACCGTCTAAATCCCCAAACCACGTGATGAGACTATGCACAGTGAGTATGTGCGAAACGATCTATTGTGACGAAAATGTTCTACCAGCCTCTATTTTGTCATTGTATTTCTTCCTACCGAAGTTCAGTCGACTAATTTAGCCTTATTATTTCTATAGTTTAATTGCGGATCCTTGCCTCATCAAGTGCAAATACCAGTTTTGACCTGATGAGCCAAATACTATTATTTACTTGAGGACGAAATTGTATTACTGTGATCCGAATTTGATAACTGGATCAGTGGACTCACACTCCTCTCCTGGATGTCAGTCGTCCACTGTAGGCCCCTACTATTTTTTCACGTGGCATCGGTCTTATAATTTCAATTAAACATGTGTCCAACTATTTCTTACTGTTGAAGTATCCTCAAATATTATGTGGTTAGTTTAATAATATATTCTGGAGCCGAATGGGATCGATACTAAATGATATTTAGCATCGATCCTACTCGGCGTAGTGATATAGTAACCCCCTGGGAAGTTGATAAAATCATTGGGATAGAGGGATCTCAGCCTCTTCCCGACAGGACTCCAACCAACACAGTGACGGAGCAGTGACGCTACACTTCTGGAGCAGTCCGTGCTACCACGTGAAGACAGAGAAAGGCATGATGAGCCTATAGTTTTATGTTTATTATTCAATAGTTTAAGTCACCACTGTGTGTGGACTAGGCCAGCTAGAGACCTGACGATTTGGGGCAGGAAGGTGCTAGTCGGACAGTGAGTATTTGTGTTAAGTAACTGGTCACTGTGTGTGGACTAGATTATACGTGCTAGTCGGACAGTGGACCAGAGGTGTTGAAAAGTGGATGAGGTAGAAGGGTACAACGTCTGATCAAGAAGGTTAGTGTCAAACCCAGGGCTGTATTGTTTGGAGTAACCCGTGAAGGGAGAGATAGGCCCAGGGTTAGTCAGTAACTGGATTAGTCATGTTTTTTATAAGTCCTGTATTTCATAAGTTCACTTGGCCCCGATTAATTTCTATTGTATTTCCTTATCATTCTATTTTATTATATTTCTGTATGTCCATAGACTAATTATCATCACCAGACCTGTGGCCTGAATAGCTTGGTCGGTTGGGAATGTAAATTTTGACAGGCATGTTTAGGCCCAGCGTACTAGGCCTAGTGTCATGTAAATAAATGAATGTATTAATTATTTCTATTTATCTCTTCTTTCTTTGATTGTTGCATTAATCTTTTGTCCGTGGTCTCTGCCTGTCCGACTTTTTTATATCTGTTTCCGTGCGCTTTTTAGATTTGTTGTTCGATTAGAGTAGTCCAGTTAAACTGACGGAGAGCGGGGCTAGTTCAAAACTTACAATGTGCGTGGTCAGGTGCTGAGGGTAAATGTGGCATCCCGACAAGATTAAACTCAGACCCCAGTCCCTTGACCGTGCCACTATTATACCATTATAATACCTAAGAATTTGTATTAGCACCAGTGAGAGATATTTGACTACCCTCCAAGTATGTATGTTCACGAATCATGAATGGACCCTTGGCTTCGTGATTCAAACCGTTTCACTGCTTCAGGCAGCCATGCAATCAATGCAAACACTTATAAATCATGTACACACGCACAAGGTCAATATACTGTACCACTGTATACTCTACTTTGCGACATACCGGTATATTTACGAAAAGTGGACAAATAGTATATTTAATGGTTTTTCACAATAATTTATTTTCAATTATCAATAATACATACATTATTTTCCATGTCCAATTTGTGTCTATATGTGCAAAATAATAATACATAGTTTTGTATGGTATATTTTATCTATTCTTCCCACATTTTAAATGATATCGTTACTTTCCATTGTTTTCTTCAAACTCTATGATTTGCAATAAATTCCACTGATACACTGATTACCACATTATTACATGTTATAAAGTCCAGCGTGATTTGCGGAGGGTCTCCGCTAATGGGTATATTGCTCAATCGCGGATTTTATGTAAGGCCCCACACCCTGCAAATGCAGCACATTCAGCCGATGTTGGTTTAATGTTGAGCCAGCATCGCAGACAGTGGCCTAACATTAAACCAGCATACGGTCTACTGGGTGCCGTATCTGAGGTGACGCTAACACAATTTTAAGACAAACGTTTTGATAACACTTGATAATGGTTTCTCACGGTTAACTGTTAAAATTTGAAATTGTCGAACTTGAGCATATTCCAAGTTTTTTTTCAGAAAGTGCGACTGACATAAATAATTTATTCGGTTACAACCCCAGCCTAACTATCTCTATTTACCACATGAGCGCTGATGTGGTATTTTATGTGAGCCAGGGTTTGACAAGGCTTCGGATATGGCACAAAAATGAATGAGTAAATGGGGTCTTAGACCACCTTTGTGCACATTTAGGCTAAACAGGAAACAGGGCCAGGAGAACCTTCTGATGATGATGACACGAGATGACACTGCCCTCCGGACACAGGATTCGAAATTTGAGCTATCTCAGGTCGGGCATTGGGTATTGTCTATTGGAGCTCAAACTATACTTCAAATGATGATCATGATACATTTACATATTGTCCCCTTGGCATTAAAAGGTCGCAAGTGCGACTTAAAATTAGCTGATACAACCTTTTAGCACCATGGTAATGATATTGTTTAACCATTCAACCACCGCTTGGTTTATTCGTGTTTTCTTTTCATTTTTATTGATTAGCACATTAAATACCAGCTTTTCAACCTGGTAAAGATAAAACGTGATATTACACAAAAATCGTTTACCTCCATTTTGTCAAATCTAAATAATTTTTACTCATTTGAAGTTTGTGGATCGTGTCAGCGAGACACGACTTCAAATGGGTGAAAATTCCAATTACATAATTTGGCAGTGAAAGGGCTTCGGCTGGATAAATCTGATGTATAAATAATTAACATTGTAAATAATACATACTGACGCCACAAGTGTCTCTCGTGATTGCGACATATAGGCTACACTTCTATGTTTAATTTATCTGGAAAATGTCCATCAGTTGCACTGATTGAGTCAAAGTTCAGCACATCTATTTCAATATTTAAAGCAAAACTATACATTAAATTAATACCATTGGCAACGTGCAAAAACTCGATAAACCACCAAAGAGTCTATAAAAACGTTTTTCTTTGTAATACAAAATGTGTACAGCTATCAAGAGTGAATTCACATCTAGCATAATGTTTTTTCCTGTCAGAAATAAATGCTATAGTTATTCCAAAACCTGTTCGTCCTGTTCTTTTGAACCATTCCTCAAAGTTTGGTCTTCTTTCTTGCTTATTTACACAAAATTTGAACTCCGACGGTCTGAGGTCGAACATGCTACCTCTCGGTCATGGAGGTTCCCCACAAGATTGACGGACGTGTTTCCTCTGGAAACCGGATGCATTTTGAGAGGCAACACCAGAGGATCGACTTTAGACGTCATAATCTGACGTCTGTAGACGTCAGATTGTGACAGCGATTGCACAACACTAAGACAAAGTTGAAAGCACAAAGTGCGTAGGAGACATAGCTACAGGTAACTCATATGAGTGGTCCGGGGATAGATAGTTTGATATTTGAACAAACGTTGGGATGAATGGAGTTGCCCGCTTACTATTGTAACTCTGGAGACTATCCGACTCGAAGGTAGCTGAGTGATATAGGCCAAGGTTTTTCAGCATTTAATTGCCGATTGACAAAAATGTGGTATATACTCAGGGATGCCCAGAGAGGCAGAACCCCTCATAGGAGGAGTGAAGAGAATTATTAGTGACCCTCCATGCCTAATAACCAACCAAAATCACGTCATCAGCCGTATATCACTCAATTTTACTTGGAAACACATTATTCCATTGATGTATTGCAATTATGTGTATATCTTAGCAAATATGAAGATAATAAGAAATATTGGAATCGATGCAATGTTAGATACAATCAAACGAATTATTATAAGAACAAGGTTATGAAGTTGAAAACATCATGATAATCTGATTTGTGAGATGTATATAATATACATGAAACTGGAAACATGTGAGGAGGTTTTGGATTTGCTCTGAATGGAACACATTTCTGCTGGTCACTCCATTCTTGTGTGATAGGGAACAGCGAAATAAAATCGGAGATGATAGTGTACCATCAATGCAGGAGTGGGAAGTATGTTCTCCATCAGCAGTTGACAGCCAGATTCAACAGACTGCAACTGAAGCTGATGAATGGTAGGATAACAACATCGTGTGTTTCTGTGGCATATCCCTCCGGATATCCCAACTATAACAATCAAAGATAAAACTATAGAGAGAGTTACATCTACCAAGTTGCTGAGTGTGATAATAAGCAATGACTTGGTGTGGAGTTCACACATAATGATGATCCATGGTAAGGCAGCACAATTACTATGGCCTTTGAAGCGAGCAGGTGTGGAATGCATCTATGTCGTAAGGATATACGTGTCACGTGTCTTCTCACTCTTGGACTATGCCTGCCAAGTGCGGTACATAGGCCTCACTGTTTTAGATTCAGACAAACTGGAAGGGATTTAGAAGAGGGCGATGACGATAGTATTCCCAGAGCTTTCCTACGAATGCGCCGTCAACCGTGCCAACATCAATACCATACACACCCGACGTGAAGAGCTGTATCGACATTCCTTCAGGGGTATATCGTCCCCCACACACAAAGTGTATCATCTATCGCCTTCTCACGTGTGTTGTCTCATAATTTCAAGAACAAAACTAAATTCTCAGCACTCAGAGCAAGAACTAAGAGATAACTGGTCCAGTGGCAATAACTGAATGAAACTAACTTTGTTCTCAACTGTTTATATTGCAATCATGTATAATTTATAACACTTTTACACAGCTTATGTTTATATTATTACATACAACATTTTAGTGTTGACTATTTTTACTATTTATTGCCTGCCATACAATTCAACTTTTAATTGCCAATAAATGTTATTATTATTATTAATAATATTGTCATTTTAAACATGGATGTGTAGGAAATAACCCCTTCACCAATTGCTCATTATTCAATGGCGTTGATACGTACCATGCGGACGTCTGTTTGCACAATCTACTCCTATGAGCGTACTTAAAGTTTATACCAACAATTATATCTGATTGATCTGACTTACCAAAATAAAATTACAAATGTGGATGCAATATATGCTATTCGTTGGAGATCGTTTTATACAAACACTATTTTCCAATCAATAGAAAATCCAGTATATATATACCATGTTATATAAGATACCTGTAGACATATTAACGAGCTCAGCAAGTAGAGCTCTCGGGTCAGTTATAGCAAAGTTTAAAACATTTAAAGACGTAGTTTTTGACACTTTTAATAAAAAAATCATTCTATGGTGGTCTCAATCACAGATTCCTATCTCAGCGTCTGTGGTTATGGGAATTTCACAAAAACAGCTAATACTCAGAATAGAGCAATTAGCTATTTCTTAGGCGTGCACAGCAAAGCTCCATTATTAGGTTTTCAAGGAAAAGTGAATTGGATAAGGTATAGAAGGCATTTGTGTAAAATCAGATTTTTGAAGAGGTTGATACAAATGGATAATACAAGGTTAACAAAAAAGGTATTGAAAGAGCTACTATCAATCACCTGCCGATCCATGAAATTGACGCTCACATCGGGCTCTTATGGTGGATATGGTGGATATTTCGGCATTTAAAAAACGAGATCCATATCAGAGGCTGATATAAAGTCATTTTTACAAATTACTAAACTAGGAGAGCTTAAATTAACTTTCCTTAAGCTACTGCCACCAACAGAAGATGCATTTTGTTAACATGCAAAATCACAAAGCATATTTAATGGATGAATGTAAAAGTGTATTTACTAATAGGCGTAACTTTGTGAAACAAACGAGACTGTTTTTGTTACATTGGATGCTTTGCACGTGACAAACAGACCATGTGCGCTATTTCAAATGCGATTCTTTGGATCGTAGTAGTGAATCAGGCACCGAATAATCTAAGTGGGGTCTGCGTTCTGTTTTTTTTCACATTAGTCAATTCAATGCATTGTTTAGATCACTTATTTCTGTAATACTAGTCAAATTTAATTTATTTTTTTGCTTAATCGCAACATATCCCCCCAGCTGTTGTGTTACTGACCCAGTTTAGTCTCTATGTGCACAAAATGTTTCATTCATTTATTTTGCTAGCAAACATATATATAGTTTCAGAGAGTAATGTTATCATAAGAATAATATTGCTTCTCATTACTTTCAACAACTGAATGAATTTGTGGTATTCTGTTTTGATGTTATACGTGTACGTGTTAATAAAAATGTTTAATAGATGAGAAAGAAGCATACTGTTGATTCTTGAACTCACAAGTTTTAATGTGTATACGTAGGCCTAGAAACGTGAATATAGACGACTCTGAACGAGCAAGCATAGTACAACTGTCAACACTTGGTATGTTATTATCCGTCAGGTGATCATTTACAAGGCATTGAATTTTAGATGATAATCACTTTTAGGAAACAAAATTTATGTAAGTCGTTGTAATGGTCATAAAAATAATTAACAAGACTTATGTATTGACCATAATAATTATTATTGCCTTAAAAATATTACACATTATAGTGGATTATTTATTTTGAAAGAGCGACGTTTGTCCACAATGTTTTCATTATTAATTATTTTATTAATATCAACTTTGAAAAATCAGTGGTTTTGTTGGTGTATCTAAGACAAGTCGTTTTTATTTGAATACTTTTAGTACAAATAGCTCAATATATACTTTTTGCTCAGTTTATATTTGCTGACTATTTGGATTTCCATGTTTAATTAATTTAAACACAACAAAGTCAACATTAAATTGTTTTGATTTTGCTGTTACTCATCCTTCACAGAAATATAACAATAACACTATTTCTAGAAATATATTAAGTAATTTAAAAAATATTCTAATGTAAAATAAATAACACTTTTGCGTACTGTGTATTACTAAAATATCAGAGATATATGTCAGATAATCATTGCGTGCAAAAAATATCGTTGAAGTACTGATCAACCACTCTCTCGGTACATGGTAGACCGGTTCCTTTTAAATTAACTTTGACATTGACCTTTAACCTAACAACGTAAATATGCTCACAAACAATGAAATAGTTCCAGAAATGGACTTGGCATGCAGAAACTCATAGAAACCATATGTCACATATGATATTCAAAGAAAAAGTTAAAAAGTTTAATGTATGATATCGTTATGGCGGCCATCTTAAATATTTGCCGTTGGTGCATTTCCTGCAAATAATTTCAAGGTTTGCATATGTATATTCATAATATAGGGGTGTATGCTCACCAAAAATAACACTACGTTATTTGGAAAGTAATTTGATATTTACATATGTTTTCTGTGAAATTTGTTTCTGAAATTGGCCGAAAAAGTGCTAAATTACAGAGCAAAACATATACGCATATTTCTCGGCTCAGAGCAAATTGCCAGACTGCCAACATGTTTTTTATTGTTCATTAGGGTGTCCTGAACATATTGATATATGTGGCTTACTTTCTTCATGAAAATCGCACAGGATCCTAAATCCGTATAACATGTTCCCTGACTATCATTTAAATACCTATGTTATGGGTCTACAGCCATTATCTTATTATAAATACCAGGTATGTTTACTCTTACAGTGCGGGAGTCGACTTTAGATGCAGATTCTGACGTCTAAAGTCGATCCCCGCGCTGTAAGGGCTACACTTGGCCAGGAGAACCTCCTGAGGATGGTGAGACGAATGAGAAGACACTGCCATCCAAACACAGGATTCGAAATCGTAGTCAGTGGGCCAACATTGAGCAATGTCTCTGGGAACTTTAAATAATGATCACGACACATTTATATATCAGCATTAAAAGGTCATATGTGTGACTTAACAATATTATACCAAGTCCAATTCCCATAATAACATGGTAAATAATGTCGCTGAAACCTTTCTACATGCCACGATACAACAACCCTCAAACAGTAC
This sequence comes from Flabesymbios commensalis, assembly GCA_964017125.1. Lineage (NCBI taxonomy): Eukaryota > Metazoa > Annelida > Polychaeta > Terebellida > Flabelligeridae > Flabesymbios > Flabesymbios commensalis. The sequence goes on along the minus strand of OZ024916.1, from coordinate 56,297,607 downwards.
AAGTGGTTTTAATTCAGTACGGGGAGCGGCTTTATACGTCAACTTCTGTCTTCGGAGGTCAGATTCTGACGAATAAAGACGATCCCCGCGCTGAACAATCTTCTTTGCAAAAAAAACATCAAATCTACATAAATTAATAGCATTGGTAATGTACAAGCCTTGATAAATCCAACAAATTAGTGTAATAAATAACCAACTAGTTTTTGGTTTACAGTATTTGTACAGCTATGAGGAGTATATTCACATCTAGGATGATGCTTTCGTTGACTTTGAAAACACCACTACATTATTTTCTTTGTCCGACCACTTTCTAAGCCGGGAATGGAGAGTTATTGTTGATCAAGTACAGTCCAATTATCATTGTAGGCCTATGGTTTTATAATCAGTCAGGCGCAACCGAACTGTTGATTATGAGGGATTTTCACTATGGTCGGATGTGTTTTAAGTCAGCTAAAACCCTCGGAGCTCTACATTCTTAGCTTTGAAAAAGGCCTCAGCCTTCGGCCACAGTCCTTTTCAAACTAAGAATGTAGAGCTCCTCGGACTTTATCCTTTACGAAATGATTGCTATATTTATTCCGAAACCTCCCTGCTCTTCCAAACAATCCTTTATTTTTTGTGGTTTCCCTGCTTATTTACACATTTAGGTAACTCGAGTAATATTTATTTCTACATATAGACCTACCTGTTTACTTACATACAAATACTATGATTTACTTAAATGAATAGGCATATAAATAATTGAACTGTTTTGCCTAGTGTGTAAAAATTCCATGTTGGTTATATTGTATCGGTCTCTGACGTTGAATGACAATCAACGAGACCTGCTCCATTTTCGGCCACATTTCTTTCGATTGTGTCGGCTCAATCTACACTCGGGGCGCTAAGTGTTGTTTACCGACAACAGTTCACTGACTGACGATGCAGTGAAACGTGAAACAAACCAAGGCTAACAGAGAACCATTACAACCCAAATATGACACTTTTCCTGCCAAATGCCGATTATTGTTATTATCATGGTGAAATATTGGCACAAACAAGGTAATTATCAGATTATGTTAACAACTCATTGGCACAAATTATTGGAGCATTATCATGGCGTTGTAAAATGCAGTAAAGCCAATAAATTTATATTTATATATTAGTCTATATGGCCAAATTATATTACTCTATTCTCAACCACACCCACCACGTCATTCTGCGAGAAGGTAACACGATTGGTTGGATAACAGTACTCTCGTATACATGGGCTGTTAAGACACAAATGACATATTTTGATAAACCATTTTGTTAGCAGCATGTTTACTTTAGTAAAAAATCATGAAAAATGTATTCGAGTAATGCAATGTCATCCCTCACACCGCTAAACGCTAGTATAGTTGTTTTTAATCCGCTATGTTAGCCGTTTAAGTCACAGTTACTATTGGAAAATGTGTGTTTTTAACACCAATATCTGAAAATGTTGGATCTCAAATTAAACAAATAGGCATAATTTTCACCCACTAGAAGTTGTGGGTCGCGGTAGCGAGACACAACTTTAAGTGGTTGAAAATTTACATTTTTGAATGTCGCGCTTTAAGGGTTAGATGATTGGAACTGATTATATGTGTGTATTTTATAGACTTCGAATTGTCGCAAGTCAGTGGTGTATCCAGAATTATAATAAAGGGGGTGAGTAGATAATTGAGAAAGCATTTCACATCAGCTAGGGGACAGCGACAAATTTTGAAAAAATAAACATTGATGGAACACCCATAATGCCTTAATTCCTATAGCGTTAAGCATGACATAGTCGTTTCTAGTATGTTTAACTGACAGGTTAAATCACAATAACTGTAAACAAAATGCGTGTTTAAACTTAAAAATTGGAAAATGTTTGGTCCCAAATTAAACAAATACGAGTAATGTAAACCCAATTGAAGTTGTGGGTCGCGGTGGCGAGACACATTTTCAAGTGGATGAAAATTTAAATAAATTAAGGGTTAAGGTGATATGTTGCATGCATCGGGATTGATTTAATTAAATACACATAGGGATTTTAACCGACAGTTAATTTATTAAAATTGTCAACCACTCGAGGTTGTGTCTCGCTAGATTTGTACAATTTGATACCAAACATTCACAAATGTTTATATTTAACTAGTCATTTTATTTCAAATAACAGTGGTTTAATCGGATGATAAAACGGATTAAAAACCATTGTCGTGATCAGCAAGCAAAGGGTTAACAAAACGGCAACTTTATTTAATTTGCCACCTATTTCAAGTCAGCTATATCCACTAGAAGTCCCGAATAGCGACAGCAATCAGCGGCTTGTAGTGGATGGTGATTTTTTCGGTCAATGCAGTGTTGAAAGGATGAAGTGGATATGCCTACTTAAGTTAAGTACCCTCCCCCCCCCCCCCGATACGCCTCTGTGAGTATATCGGAGTAAATATTCATGAAAACTGGTTGATACCCTCGTGAACGCTTTGTCAAACATACCATAAGTCGGCTACTCAAGTTGGTCTATCCACTTAATAGGCTAGTTCAGAATAACATTGAATAGCGGAAATATATACATCTACGTATTTAGGCTAAATGCGTAGATGTATATATTTCTGCTTTTTAATGTTAATCTGCAATAGCCTATTTGCCAGCACTCTATGCTAAACAAATGTTGATTGATTTCATGTATATGTCGTAGACGATAGATTGATAGATTGACTGGAGAATGGCTCAACATATCCAAAAATATATGAATTGACCCCAAGATCATACAAATACTAGACAATTATCTGTGGTTTTATTCAAAAACGCTACTCAAAATGGCGACTATAATGAAAAATGACGACTCGAGATTTTGATTGGTTAACGTTTATTTTTCAAAAAAGGTTGTTATGCCAATTTTGGTAATTGCATCCAGATTTGAAAGATCTACTAGAAAAAAACACTTAGCTACCCCACTATGAAAATGTAGTTCCCCGCGTATACTTACCATGTTTTGGCTACTTTGCAAAAAACTGTTGTGTACTAAACGTATGTTGTGTGCTAAAAGTATACTAGTACACAGTTTGCACTAATCTATGACGGGTGTATCTGACCTGAAGCACGGGGAGCAATCGTTGGGGTGGCGTCAAGAGAAAGATGAGCTGCGTCAAGTAAGAATACCATATTATCGCTCACTATCGGCGGAAACAATTAGCAACAGCAGCCGGATTACCGCAAGTATACTCAAACAAGCACGATCATGGGACACTGGAATATATATAAGTTCTAAACAGAGCTGTTGATGATGTACTGATAAACAGAGCGATGAGAACTAAGCAGTACCATTTCACAGCACCCATCTCCTGGTCGTGCTGTTCACAATTCTGTCGTCAACAGCACTGTACGGTACTCAAAAATTTCCCATTAACCCTTTAACCGCCAAATTATTCAATTTGAATTTTCACCCACTTGAAGTTGTGTCTCGCTGACGCGATCCACAACTTCAAGTGACTGAAAATTATTCAGATTTGACAAAATGAAGGTCATCTGTTTTCAAATATTGATGGCACATTTTATCTTTAACATGTTTAAAAGGTGGTACTTAATGTGCTAATAAAAAATGAAAACCCGGATATATGCGGAACCAGCGGTTAAAAGGTTAACCACTGGTAACTAGTCCAAACACTAGGAAAAGATCTTACCTTGCCCTGCCGAAAGTATCAAGTATTTAAAATTTAATTTTAAAGCGGTTGCATACCAATTTCTTTGTGGTGCGGCGGGTGTAGATTGACGGGTGGTCTGGTGTTAAGTGAAATACAGCTCCTCGTCCAGAGTGGCCCTAATTTGTTTCTTAATGTGGAGGATGTTTTTAACATGATTGATTCTACACTGACAGATGAAAATCATGTCTCAAGCTTATCATTGTTTTCGACAGTAGTCATAAGCCATAATCTAAAACTGAGAGGATATGTTATTCAGTTATCAATTAAATTACAATTAAAAGTATAGCAATAGGATAAAAATTAAAAAAATAAACCGTAATCTTTAGCACACCACGCATAATATGACTTGAAAAAATAGGTTACCAACTATGTTACGAATGACTCGCTTCTTAGGGTTGAAAAAACATAATCAAAATTAATTATATTATATTAATTATATTAACATCTAACTTATGAATACGATAATCATGAAATAAAGAAGATTAACGCTGGTTCTTAACTAACAAATTAAACAATTACAGTAGGGGTAACAATGTGGCGCTGAACAATGAGTTAAAACGACTAATTCTGATAACATAATGTTGCGAGATTGAAATGAAGATGATTACAAATCACTATGATTTAATACAAGCATAAACAATATACAAATGTAGTAAAATGTTTAATGGGAATAACTAATTGTAGAAGCAAAGTATCAGAGAACGAAATAAAGAGTCATTACACCCAACATTAGAAACAAAATTAAATTTTATAATTTAATTTTAAAATATCTCGTATTATACAGCTATATCATACAATTCCAAGTGATCAGATAATGAAATAGAGAGTAATCAAAACACAAAACCAAAACAAAAGTAAATCTCTGTTATCATGCTGGCGAATACAATAGTCTGCTTATAAGAGGCGCATTGGTATTTCTGCTTTTCGTGCCTTCTCAGCGACCATCTGTGGCTAAATTGAATTTCACATATAAGACATTGATGGCACATCTCGGCCAATATGTGTATGGCCATGTGGGCTGCCAAATATTTTGTGTGCTTAAATGTCTTGTGACACTCTGGGCACCCAATACTTTTTCTCTATGCCACATATTTTCTAATGGAAGTGCATAGCTCGTTGTGTACCGAACGAGACTGAACAGCGGTTGCAGACAATTGGCTTGATTTTGTTGTGAACATTAACAAGCTCTACAAATCGCTCTGTGCACACAAGGCTTTATCCACAGAGACCACATGTGTGTTTGTGGCTCTGACCATGCTCTTGGGGCTTATGCTTCTTCTTCTTCTTTGCGTAACAGAGTATAACTTCCAGTTGGAAGGCTGGTTACTCTGGGTGTTAGCGTGCGCTTGCAAATTTTGCTTAAAAGTTTGGTACTCATAGGCTTGGTTGTAGATAGTTTGTCTTATCATATTGCTGGTCTGAGTACTGGTGCATAAACGGTTTATGGGCAGAGCCACTAACAAAAATAAACAAAGGGAAAGAGTAGCTTGCCAACAAGGTGCATGTTAAAAACAGTTTAAGTTAAAAAGATTGTGAGGGGAAACTGCAGACATATTTAGCAACTGCAGATTTGAAGGCATTTTGAGATGGGGATAAGACTATTGTGTCTGGTAAAGTGTTCCAGATTGGTATTGTTTTTTGGGAAATATGCATGTTTAAATGATTCAGTGCTACATCTGTAAGGGAGAAAAGACAGTGAATTCGTTCTGGTTGTAGGAGTAGGATCTCTTGTGACAATATTGTTCTTGATTTTATATAACATAGTAAGGCGGAGGCAACACCGTCGCTGGGCTAGTGTAGGCCACTGTAGCTGTTCTAGAATATCTGAAACGCTACTGGTGTTGTCTCAGGACATATCTGGCCGCCCGCCTCTGCACCATCTTTATCTTTTGTATTGCACTTTGAGTATGTGGATCCCACACGCTAGCACAGTACTCTAGGCGGGGACGAACAAGTGTTTTATATGCTTTTGTCTTGATGTTATGTGACCTTGTCTTAATGTTTCTCTTTACAAAGCCCAGCATCTGGTTTGCCTTGCCCGCTGTCTGATTAATATGCTTGTTCCAATTCAGGTCCGAAGTTATTGTTACTCCAAGATATTTTGTACTTTTTACTCTGTTTAAAATTTGGTCATGCATGCTGTAGTTAAATAAGGTAGGTTGCTTCTTGCGGGTGACTGTCAGCACTTCACATTTGCTTGGGTTAAAACTCATCAGCCACTTTTTTTCCCATTCTGTCAGCTTGTTCAAGTCACTCTGCAACATCTGACTGTCATCCGCAGAAGCCATCTCAAAATATAAAATCGCATCATCAGCAAAAAGTCTTTCGAAGAGAGAGATTGGGGCAGGTCATTTATAAAAATCAAGAACAGTATTGGTCCAAGGACCGACCCTTGTGGTACGCCTGATGTGACATCAACGGTTCCAGAAGCAATCCCCTCAAGGACAACCTGCTGTGTGCGATTTGTCAGAAAAGAATTTATCCATGCCAAAGTGCTACCTCTGATACCGTAGTAGGCTAATTTAATTGCGAGATGCTTATGTCAAACTTTATCGAATGCTTTGCTAAAGTCAAGGACAGCTATGTCAACTTGTTTTTTGCTGTCTAACTTATCTGATAGCTCATGTACCAGGGTTAGTAGCTGCGTCTCTGTGGAGCGTTTGCTTCTTCCGTGTTGCTATTCATAAAGTATTTTTTTCAGATTCTAAGTGTTTCATTAAGTTTGATGCTATTACATGCTCCATAATTTTGCAACATATACACGTTAGGGAAACTGGTATATAATTCGAGGGTTTGTAACGTTCTCCTTTTTTAAAGATAGGAACAACATTTGCTGTCTGCCAGTATTGTGGTACGTCAGATGTTTCAAGAGATTTATTAAAAATTTCGACTAATGGCTCAGCCAAAATATGGGTGAAATCGTGCAACAATCTGGGAACAATTTTATCTGGCCCTGAAGCCTTATGTATTTTGATGTCTTATAGCAGTTTTAAGATGCCCGGAACAGTAAATTTGAATTTTTTCATGGATAGAAATGAACTGTGCCCCATGTCTGGCAGCGTGCTATGTGTTGTTGGGTTGAACACAGATTGGAATTGTTTGTTTAGTGCTTCAGCTTTTCCGTAAGTATCATTTATTAGTTTACCATTTGCTTTTAATGGGGAGCAGCTTGACGAATCTTTTTTAAGTCGCTTCACCATACCCCATAGTTTCTTGTTTCCTTTGTCGGTTTCTGGATCAATAATTTCTTCTAGATATTTATTGTAATTTTTCCTGATCTCTCTCGTGACTGTGCTTTTTAATTCATGGAATTTATCTGTGTCTTCGGTAGAGTTACTTTTCTTCATTTTAGAAAATGCTTGATTTCTCTGTTTGATTTTTTGTTTAATTTTTATACTTACCCACGGCAGTTTGTCTTTTTTTCTAATGGTTTTTACTAGCACAAATTTTTTTACTCGTAATTCTAATGCCGATTTGTAAAATTTTCCCATAATTCGTTTGTCGTATTCTTGTGCTTGATTTTATTAAAATCTTCCATCCATGAATATAAATACTCCTCGAATTTGTCCTTTTCCATTTTGTTATAAACATTGACTTTTGGTCTTTGAGATTTTTTGCTATAGGGATTGATATCAAATTCTGCAAGAATGGCGTCATGATCTGAGAGACCCGGTAAAATTTCGATTCTGTTCACTAGACTGGGCGCATTTGATATAAATAAGTCCAGTATGTTATTTTTTCGTGTTGGTTTTGCATTTGATTGGTGCAGGCCGAAATCGTCTAGAATTGTTAAAAGTTTGCTAGCTTCTCGTGTGTTTGGTGCACCAGGCAAAACTTCGTGGGTCTCCCAGTCTATTGCAGAGAGGTTGAAATCTCCCGCTAGTATTATATGACCGTTAAATTTACTTGACACGCGCGAAAGTGATATTTCCAGTTGTGCTAGGGACTCTTTGTTACCTGGTCGTCTATAGTAGGTGCCTATGCACAGATCCTTGTAACCTCTCACTTTCACCTTGGCCCACAGTAGCTCACAATCAGTATCAAGTGCAATATCTACTGTGCTAGAGAATTTTGAATGTATAGCCACAAAGACACCGCCACCTGTTTTACCAATTCGGTCTCTACGGTGAACGTCAAATTCAGATGGAAAAAAATCTGAGTTTAGATGTTTCAGTTTTAGCCACGATTCTGTCCCTATGATCACATCTGGTTTTACACGATGTGTCATTTCAGCATTTATTCTTTTGAATTTTGGGTTTTATTTCTATTTTGGCGATGACGTGTACTCTTGGTGGTGTACTCTTTTGACACATTGGTCACAGGATAATCTGACATGTTGATGTCTTGTCAGTGTGGGCTCTTCAAGAAAGTATTTATCAGTAAATGTACGTGTGCATTGATAACTATATAAGACGTCTCCGGTGTGTTTTTTCATGTGACGCACCCAACAAAACTTCCTGGCGAAACTCACGCCACACTCCTTACACAAATAGCTGTTGTCACTTGACGTTGCTTCGCTCTTGTTCATGGCTGCTGCTTTGACGAGGTATTAGCTTCGTCTGCAAAAAGCTGGTCAGCAAACTTATGTATGGTCATCTATAGTACAAGTACAGGTCGGTCATTCTGTATGGTATGAACACATAAAATCAACACGACACGCTGGTTCAACCCCCGGGTTCAATGCCACTTAAATTCTTAATTAGATGCAGGAATAGATTTTCTGGTCAGCACCGGGCCCGTTTCCGAAATGCTCATTGTTCACCCTCGCGATGCGGGTCTATTGAAATGATTCAGTTCGTGTACAAATACAACAAGGTTGAAAAAATGACCCGATGCAGTTTCAATATTAATCCAAATTCAATTTTGAGTAGCTTTTTGTGTGTGAAGTCAAGAGTTGTGAGATCCGCCCAGCCCGAAGAAGGTGTAATTTATAGAAATGTAATTTTTTATTAAAAGTAATGAGTAATTTAACCATCTGAAACAACATTGTTCTTGAAAGTATTTAAATCATTACAGTTAACATTATAAGTGCGGGTCACAGTGTATCATTACTAAAGTGTATGGTTATTAGGCCTAAGAATGTTAAGTGTATAGGTCTAGTTTAATCACAGGGTTTCCAAAAAAAATGACGTACAACATTTTTCAACTGATCTTGTATTTAAAGTGTGGCAAAATTGCCTACAAATGGTCAGATTTAAGAAGCAGACACTAGATTACTCCTATTATTCCACATCGTCGCCTCGGAGCTAAAGGATCCTATCTGCCACTCTGACGAGTGTCAGATAGGATCCTTTAGCTCCGAGGCGACGACATGTACTTTTTAAAGCTGTATGCGACCACGCAGTCTTTGATATAACCTCCATAACGTTTTGTAACGTACTTCCTAAACACCCCCCCCCCAAGCCTAGATACTAGGCCTACACGAACATCGGGGACGGTCGATAATATGTTGTAGAGACTCATATTTAAATGATATAATCTTTTTAAATGAAATGTTCAAGGCTGTCGCACCAGATTAGTAAATATGTCGGGACATAAGCAAACTGAATTGTTATTTACAATGACTTTGACCTAGAATACGATGGAAGAATTGTAGGCTATTTCACTCGACTCCAGATCATCCGTCACTCCACACCAGCCGCACCAAACATTAATTTGTATGGAGCACTGGCAAATTGAATTTAAAATGCTAAGAGGCTTCAGAACGACTTGATACTTTCCACAGGGCAAGTTAAGTTATTTTTCTAGTGTTAGGAATATACCAGTGTTTTCTGAGCAATATTCTGAGCAACAAACAGTGCTGTTGACGTAAAAATTGCGAAAATGCACGACTAAGAGATCAGTGCTGTGAAATGGTACTGCTTAGTTATCTGCTATCTAGTATCAGCACACCATCAGAAGCTCTGTGTAGAGCGTAAGTTTGTTCTAGTGTTCCGTGGTCATGTTTGTTTGAGTATACTTACGTTAAACTGGGTGCTGTGGCTGCTTCTTTGTGGCAAAAATATGGAAATGAAATAGTTAAAAACCAGGACACCTTTTCAAAATAATTTGTTGAATATCGTAGAGCTTTATTAGTCAGGGCCCACTTTTTAAAAAAGGCATTCTGAGAGTTTGTAAGGCAAAATGGCCGCCAAAATAGCAGATAAAGTCACAATTATCATTATCACAGCGGACACACAAACTTGACTTTAGTGTTCGTGTTTAAAATAACTTTTTTGTTTTGAGGCATTTCATGTTCAAAGACCTGGTCAATGAATGTTTAAAATCCAAGATGGCCGCCAATAATACAGAATGTACCATAATTTTTTTTCTAAAGGTGATAACAAGTTGTTTTTGGTGGCTAAATATAGGTTTTCAATACCAATAAATCTAGTGCAGAACAGTAATAACTTCCAACTTCCATATTACATGTAGTTTCAGGGGAAAATCCAAGATGGCCGCAAGGTATACAGCAAGTACCATAACCATTTTTCTAAATGTCGCAGGAAGTTATATTTGGCGCATAAATAGTTTTATGATACAACATAATTACACAAAATAAAAAAACCCAACTTCCATGTCACATGTAATTACTGGGAATGCAAAAAATATGATTATTTAAAAACAACACAATAAATATCATATGTCACTTTTATCACGGTAGCTACATATGCTTGAAGTGTATATCTCAGAATTGCATGAATGCCATTATCTTGCATAATGATAATGCTAGCATGGTCACCCTCATCAATATATTGTCATTTGATCACATCTTTGTGCAGCTTCGGAATTAAAGTAGCGACTCCTAATTGATAGGATGCCATTGGATACTTTCACTTGGTCCTAATTCACACCTTATCAAACTAAATGTAATAGCTCCTCATTTGCAGCAGGAAGCTTTTGCATGGTGACTGGTTGCAGTTGTCCATCAATGAAGCTCCAACCACAATGTCATGGATGTTAATAATATTGTTATCTGGCCAGAGCTGTATTTATTGCAAAACAGGCCCAAAATTCAATTCAATATCCACTTTTTGTGACAGAGGCTATTGCCGAAGAGGACACATTGAAATACTCAAATAGGCTTATGTTCTAGTTCTGTATGTTTATGAACTAATTTAAATGTCTTCTTTTCAGAATTGATGTGCCTTTGAGATGGTTGAATGGTACAATAAATATCACCAGCTCTAAGTTTACACAGCTACCGGTAGGCATTGTTATGATGAGAAAGTTTCGAAAGCAGAATGAGCAAGTTTACATCAGTTCCTACGACTACCACATTGTCAGTATCTGACAGTTTGATTGCCGTAATAACATTTACCGTCTCAACATGTACCTCAGTATTTTTCACACTTATACCAGTGTTCATTGAATGGTTGAATGCCTTTGTTCTTTACCAAAAATTGCGAATTTGAACATTGAATTTATTATATTTCTGCAAACTGAAACTGTATTGCCCTCCTCCCTAATGCTGTACTTTATTTGTTATATATTCATCTGAGATAACATCACAGTGTGCAAGGAAATGTTTTTTGATGTAGGATACATGTGTCTTGCTTAGATTAGTAGATGATCAATGTTTGTTACAAAAGAATAATACTCTTACTAATATGTAAGTAATCATGGTAATAGATACTCTGTATGAATGATAGCTGATATGCTATTTTTGTAGGAGAAATATAGTTATTAGGGACCTAATATCTTCACGTCTATCACATGATTTCATCACTTTCAAATGGTAAGACTTATTGTCTTTAACAATGATACATATTTATATATAAGTCAACTTCTGTATGTTATCATAGCTATTGGCGGTGATATCATCTATCTCATTCAATTTAGGGGAGGCCCGAGTAGAGATAAATATGTGTAGCCTACATTGCGGTTTTGTATGGATTTCTGATCCGATGGTTGGGACTTTATTCGTTCAATTATGTCTGAAACCTGTGTTATCAGCGCATTACCAGGCATCTCTAAGGCATATATTATGCTAAAAAAATATAAAAAGATAATACTATAGAGATATGTGTAGCCTACATTGCGGTTTTGTATAGATTTCTGATCCGATGTTTGGGACTTTAATCGTGCAATTATGTCTGAAACCTGTGTTATCAGCGCATTACCAGACATTTCTAAGGCATATATTCTGCTAAAAAAATATAAAAAGATAATACTATCATCAAGAATATGTAAATTGTCAATCCGATTAAGAAACATTTTTTTTATGTGATGTGCACGTTTTAACCAGCGTAATATACCTAGTTACTAGAATCATAAATTGTTGAATTTAAACGACTACTTATCTCAATAGGAACGGAACATGTATGTGTGTCATTATTGCCATTGTAATGCAGACGCCTTGATGGATCAACTTCATGTTTTGCTTAACCCTAGTACAGGGCTTGGCCAGAAGAGTGCCACCCGTGGTCAACTCACATTTATATTTAAATTATTGCTTTCTTCCTTACTATAAAAGCACGATGCAGGTGGATATCACATAGGCCAATAGGCCTAGAACGGAACTGGCGGCCATTTTGGATTTTGTCCACTAGCGCAAACGCATAAGGTGAAATTCGGGTGATTTTTAGTATATTGTTCAAGTGGGTTGTAAGACACCGAAATGATGTTTTTATATTCATTGTAAGCCAAGCCGTGATGTAAAGTTGTGACATTTTCACAAATTTTGGCGGCCATTTTGTTTTTGATTTTTGAGTAGGAAAAAGACAAAATAGAGCTTGGCATGGGGCAGATTTGGAATCAGCGTTTGTGTAAGAACAGCTACATGCCAGATTCTACTAAAAAATGCCTTAACAAGTCAGAAATTTCGAAAATGGGCCCTGACTATATTTCAATATTTGAGAAGTGCCTATTTTCATGCCGATATTTCGTGTGCAGACAGATATTTATTTAACTTTAGGTGCACGCTAAACGGATCTCAATACGTACGTGTTTCCAGCAGCTATTCATTGAAGACTTGAACGAAAAATAAACCATTCTTAGAATAGCTAATTATACAAAACATCTCTATTATTACTGATCGTCATATTCGTTTGATGACGGCTCGGTGGAAAGCAGGACTACCTGTTCACTGTGGTTAAGCGGTGGAGGTAACTGGAGTGACAACGCTACCGATTCGTTTACATTTTCATTATTTTTGTGTACTTTACCGTTCTTCTTTGTTCCGCCGATTTGTAGGTGAATTAATATTACTTAATAGACAGGGATATATCCTAACCAATCTAATAAACATGTCTGTCAAGCTTTTCTCAACGGTTTCTATTGTGTTTTTTTCCCGTAGATTTCAAATCTGCCAGATACCATTCGAGATTTTGCATATTTAATTAGCTAATTTGCAAATTTCCAAAATGGCCGCCAAAAAAAAAGTAATCGGCTATGAATACAATCACGGCAATCATAGAAATGTGTTTTTTTTGGCCCTAAGTTCGGGTTTTGAGATCCCATAATGCCATTTTGACGACAATTGTATTTTTGGGGTCATTGGAAGGTCATAGGTCACGTGACCATTGAAATACAATATCCCACCTTTACGTTTTAGCAAAAAGTGCACAAATGGACTTTTTGGGGATAAAATGATGATTAGAATGCCTGATATTATATATTTAATTTCAGAGGGTTACATCTCATACACAAGACCATATTTTATTAATACAAGATGGCCGCCATAATTCAAAATGGCCGCCAGCCGAACTTAAAATCAAGATATCTGAGCTTCTAGATATCATATTTAAGCTATCTTATTGTCTAGATTGGGGTGTTGTGGATCAAGGCATACAATGTCAGACATTATTATACTTTCAAATGATTTTTAATGTCTTTTTGCTCTCTATAGTTTGATATTTTGGCAAAATTGTATTATATCATAGTTATATTTGAATAACTTCCTCCCAGAATGAGGTTATCATCCGCACACTGTTCTGAATTCACATGCTAACATGATTTAAAGTAAAACCATGAACATCACATGTATATGACAGCGATAAAAGAGATAAATAGACATATCATTTACATTATAATACGGCATTGTTATTTTGTAGCGTATGTAGAACTACTACCCAGAACTACTACCCAAGGGATAAACATCATATTTTCTGGAAAACTGACACGGCGTGTTGTAAAAGTTTGGGCACCTGAAATGATATCTACATATATTTAGGATCACAAACTCGGTGCACAACCTTGCAAATCGACTAAATACATTGGAAATTGGCAGCAATCCAATAATGGCGGCCATTACCGAAAAACTTGATTTTGTCAATATCTCGGTCAATATTTAGGATAATTTGCTTTTAAAGTTGTCTAGACCAGTATTTTCAGGGTCAAGGATCAATATAAAACCAGTCCTGAAGTGATGTTATGTCTTGTAAATATGAATACCAGTAGGCCTATATACACACAACTCTGCTTTTATGTTTTGGAAATAATGTTTCACACTGTATTTTAATAATCACTTTTGATAAGAAAACATCGTGAGCGTACGATGTCATAACAATGATAATGTTTATTGATCAAAAACTTGATAATAGAATAAGTATTAGCCCTTGCAGTGATATAGCATTTGGTATTATAATCACTTCATAACATAGTCAGTCTAAGGGGTACTGGGATGATTGCTAGTAGTAGTACTTTTCGCACCCACCTGGGGAGGGCCATTTGGGATCTGTCCCGTCTGTTGCATGTTGGGGAAGCTGCAGCCTACACGTGGCTGGCTATAATATTGTGGTGGATTGCCAGCGGGGTAGCCTGTTTCCTCCACTCAAATGTGGTATCAATGCAGCTCCCGCATCAGTACAGGCACTGATGTTGGCCATGCTACAGCAATACAGGCAATAGTGTTTGACATTAGGTCTCTCATGTGGGATGAATGGAGTTACCCTCAACTATTGTGACTTTTGAGGACTATCCGTCCAGAGGATAGCGGAGCTGTGCTAAAGGCCTCCGTGTTTCAGCATTAAATTGCATATCAAAACCTAAGTCTTTGATCGTCTGGGCATGTCTGAGGGTAAATCCCCTAGACATGCACAGAACATCGGGCAGTAACCCACCATGCCCTATCACCCCACGCTCACGTCATCAAGGTATCAAGGTGTTGTACGCAGCTACTTTTGCTTAGATATCTCTGACAGTCTTCTACATAGCAGGTGATTTTTCTTCTTTTACTCCAGCAGTTTTTGTTGCAACCCTTCTTGCAGCCACTTGTCATTGTGTGTGTCATAGTCCTCAGGCTTGCAGGTAAGCTTGGCTATGTAAGCTGACTTGTCAAGTGCTGTTGCCAATGCTGCCCGCTTTAGATGATGTTCTAAATCAAGGGGGGTGGCAGTAATTTCAGCAGTGATTTGTTATTATAAAACTTGATGAATCGGAGTTTATATAGCTATATCACAGCCTTCGGAGTTGGATTATGTGTTCACAAGAAACTACTTTGCCTGGTCATACACATCTACCGTTATTTCAATGTGAGCACCATGGCATCATCAGCTATCATGCTAGTTCCGTTTTCTGCGAACAATGATGGAGGCATATTGCTACATTCATGATCACCAATAAAGTTAATTATTTTGTGTGTTATTTGCCGAAGAGTAGAAATGTCATTACTCTTGTCAGACGAATCAATTTCGCTTATAATACTATTTTGGTTTCTGGTTCTGAGTCTAGTCATTCACGGGTGATCTTGAAAGCAATGGCAGCTTTGGACACCATTTCTTTGACATCAAGACCAGAAGCTCTGCTGAACATAGCAAAATAGCTAACAGGGAGCGATCCAAGTGGTTTTCAAGAGTTTTTCCAACATAACTCGCTTTCTTGCTTTTCTATGTCAGACATGGTACCAGGAGGAACAAAGTGATCCTTCCATTTGTTCAACTAAATTTCACTTAGGTGGTGGATAAAACAGAGTGTACTAATTACAGTCACATACATTGCATTGTATATTTGGTGATTGGTCGTTCAGCTCAAGACAGCTATCCATTCACGAGTTTTGCCGCTGCAATGGGTCATGCAAACTTTAGGGCACTGTCATTTATTCACATTATTAGCGGACGAGATACCATCGGCTATTCATTCTCTACTGGCATGTTAAAGTTGGCTGAATGATATAACTACACTGGAAGACTTTGCTGATGATGGTGCCCATTGAAATCACGATATATGTGTGTGACCAGTCACAGCAGCTTTTTGTGAACTCATATTTCAACAAGAGAAGGCTGTGATATAGATACGCTCAGAGACAAAACGTTCCTAAATAATATTATTAAGTCAACACTGCTGAAGTTGCTGCCACCCAATGAAAATGCTTTCCAACAGCATATAAAGCATGCAGCCAAGCCATCCTCAAGCCTTAGGACTATGGATGGGCTGTAGAAAATGGCAAGCTGATCCCTGTTCAGTGTACATGTACAAACCCATCGTCGCCACCACATATGATTCACAAAATTTCATCCCTGCATGAAGGATTGCAACAAGAACTGCTAGTGTGAGAAAAGGAAAATCCCTGCTAATTATGATGTGACTGTCGGTGATCCCCAAGCAAATGCAGCTTTGCACAACACGTACAACACATAATCCTTATAATTAAATAGCATAACTGCATCATATACTTTTTAAGCACACTGACTTTCAATAATCCTATAATCGATATACAATGTAGTTGTGTGCATGTTGCTTCCTGCAAACACTAGTTCCTTCGACAGTATTATTTTCAGCGCTCTTAACATTCGGATAATTATGTTTTGAAGTGATTATTGTAACAAGTGATGTAACACAACAAGGATTAATACTTATGTTAGATTATAATCAATAAACTTATCATTGTTATCACATCAAATGTTTTCTTATCAAACGAGATTAATAATATCTAGCGCAAAACATTAATTTCACACTTTCAAATGCATGGCTTTGTGTACTATCTTGTTAAGAAGACATAAAATAACTTCAGGGCTGTCTCCATATTGATCATTGACCCTAAAAAGATAGGTTTAGACAACTTTAAAAGCAAATTATCCTAAATATTGACCGAGATATTGACAACTTAAGGTTTCTCGGTAATGGCCGCCATTATTGGCCTCCTGTCAATTTCCAGTAGTCGATTTGCAAGGTTGTGCACCTAGGTTGTGAATCTAAATATATGTAGATATCATTTCGGGTGCCCAACCGTTTACAACATGCCGTGTCAGACTGTCAGTTTTCCAGAAAATATGATGTTAACCCCCTGGGTAGTAGTTTTACATACTCTACAACATAACAGTTCCGTATTATAATGTAAATGATGTTTATTTACCTATTTTGTCGCTGTTATACACATGTAATTTATATGGTTTAACTTTATATCATGTTAGTATGTGAATTCAGAACAGTGTGCGGATGATAAACTCATTCTGAGAGGAAGTCATTCATATATAACAATGGTGGCGTAGATGGATCACACAATTTTGCCAAAATATCAAACTATGGAGATCAAAAACACTTCAAAAACCTCTAAAAAATCATTTGGCAGTACAATAATGTTCGGCATTGTATTCCTTGGTCCAAAAAACCTTAATCAAGGCACTAAGATCGCTTAGATATGATATCCAGAAACTAAGCTATATTGATTTTGGATTCGGCTGGCGGCCATTTTGAATTATGGCGGCCATCTTGTATTAATAAATATAGTATTGTGTATAAGATGTAACTCTCTGAAATTAAATATATATTATCAGGCATTCAAACCATCATTTTATCCGAAAAAGGTCAAGTTGTGCACTTTTTGCTAAAACGTGAATGTTGGATATTGTATTTCAATGGTCACGTGACCTATGACCTTCCAATGACCCCAAAATTAATATTGTCGTCAAAATTGCATTATGGGATCTCAAAACCCGAACTTAGGGCCAAAAAACACATTTCTAGGATTGTCGGAAATGTATTGATAGCCGATTACTTTTTTTTCGGCGGCCATTTTGGAAGTATGCAAATTAGTTAATTAAATATGCAAAATCTCGAATGGTATCTGGCAGATTTGAAATCTACGGGAAAAAATACAATAGAAACCGTTGAGAAAAGTTTGACAGACATGTTTATTAGATTGGTTAGGATATATCCCTGTCTATAACTGGAAAAAATGAAAATTATGTTAACCTGAAATTGTCGATAATTTTCTCGTAATCGGTAAACTATATTTGTTCAATGAGAATGGTAACTGCCAAGTGTGTTGCTGGTAACTGCAATACTTAATGCTATCATGCTAATGGTAACTGACAAATTATGTTGCTGGTAACTGATACTTTATTCCCTGGAAATTTCCCAATGGTGCATCATATATACTGCTTATTTTGAATTTTACAATTGCAATTCAGTTAGCATGGTTAGTATATGTTTCTCATATCATTTCAGTCCGGAATCATTGCCCGAAAAAATCATCGTTCTTCACATTTCTGCTATTTAAGTAACATTGGTAGACTATAGTCTCACAATACATCTTGAGACTATAATAATATGTAATGGATTTCAATTGTATCCGGCAAACACGAAACATTGCCACCATCTACGACGCCCGTCCAACCATCATTGTTTCTATTTCTGTGTTTTTTCTGTGTAGTTTATTTGTCTGACTGTATAAAATGAAAAAGTACAGGTCTGTGATGATTCACTCCAGAAACAGTAATAGGCTACTTGTAGATAGTCATCTAAGTAATATACATAATTATCGCACAATTATCGATATAATTGAAATTATCCATCAATACTGCTTTAATTTTTTAACAGTATAAGTCGATTTTTTTTTCTGTTATTTTTGTAGATTATCATCGATACTTATGTTATCAGTGTGTATATCTTGCACACAGTGTTAATGATGTACTGAATGACACATTACGAGATCATGCTGGATCACAAAATTTCAATGTGAGAACGTGGATTTTGGATCATAACAGCGAATATTGTGGACATAGATCAAAGCATTTTCACAAATCGAACACTTCATTTCAAATGAAGACGATGCTAAAATATCTTTCAAACGTTTTTTAGAAAACAAATATGTTCTAGTACAACTACATCTGCTAGTGGGCAATTTCGCATAAAGGGTGCATTTAGGAAAAATTGAAACTTTACACAATTTTTTAGCAAATACTGCTAGATATGTATATGAAACATTTTTTTATTTTAGCAAGGGTTGTATGGGGAAGCAACAGACCAAATTTTATAAAGTTTTGTCAATTATTTCTTTATGAATCAGTGGTATTTATGTTATTTTCAACACATTTTGCAGTCTCATCCCCGAATTGTCTTCATAGGAGGGTTTTTAGAAAACAAATATGTTCTAGTACAACTACGTCTGCTAGTGGGCAATTTCGCATAAAGGGTGCATTTAGGAAAAATTGAAACTTTACACAATTTTTTAGCAAATACTGCTAGATATGTATATGACACATTTTTTTATTTTAGCAAGGGTTGTATGGGGAAGCAACAGCAATTTTATAAAGTTTTGTCAATTATTTCTTTATGAATCAGTGGTATTTATGTTATTTTCAACACATTTTGCAGTCTCATCCCCGAATTGTCTTCATAGGAGGGTTTTTCTATTTCAGATATGCATTTAACACACAAATAAAGTTTTATTTGTGGTATGGTCATTGGTCTTACAATCCAAACGACACATGTTTGACAAAAATCGAGTCACAAAATCTCATTTTATGTGTATTTATTGAGTTTAAAGTATTTTCCGGTTTTTTTTTTCATTTTTTCCCGCCAGTACATCACTGCCCAGCTTGAACTATCTACATATATATAGACATTTAATCGCTCTTTTCAATAGGTCTGATGGTTATATATGGCATAAAAATACTTCAAACTGATTGCTGATTAACATTAGCAAATTAATTAGAATTGCCTGTATGTATGTTAAAATTCCGTTAAAATAATGTCCCCTCCAGTACATCACTATTCAAAACCCACGCAGTGTGTTTTTATAAGATATATTATTATTGCAATATATCCTGCCTCTTTGAGCCCCCCACGTGGATATTAATTGGAAATTCATGTTAAAACAACCACATATTTATACATTTTCAGATGAAAATAGTGTTAAATTAGAATTGTTCCCTTCAGTACATAATATCAATATTTAGTATTCTTTGTGCGATAAGACCTAATTTTTGTAATTTACTGATCTATATTGGTAATTATGTATTATTATAATAAAGCCTTCGTTAATGGTAGCCACCAGACACCAACAAATTTATATTTATTAAAAATACATATGTATTTCATTAATGGATAAGTTGTAACTAAAAAATATTTTGTGGGTTTTTCCTTTGTTCATTTTTAAATCAATATTAGCATTTAAATGTAATTTCTTCACTGTTCTGAATTACAAGACCTACTAGTACAATATATATACATTTATGGTGTATATATCATCAACCAAATGTGCTCTATATTGTCTATAATAGGCTGCCAGTACACTGCGTACTGGGGGGGACAGAACGTATGTAACACTGAAAGTGTAATTACTCAGGGATATTTGTCATGCTTGTCAAGCGATTTAAGCGTCTGTACCGATACACAATCTACAAGACTACTTGAATTAAAAAAGAAATATGTTTGTAGCAGCTGGGTCCTTTTGCTTCACCAAACCATATTAGTTTCGCTTCGGCGGCCCCACTCCTGTGGACCTTGACGATGCTGCACATGCGGATGGGTGGATAATGTTTGCTCAGCAAACCATGATGACCCGCCTACTTTAAAATGGATTTAATAGTTAAAATGTATGATTGTCATATACATGTTCTATTTCTAATGTCTTGTTGACTTTCAAAATATAACCAGAAATGAGAACTACATACTATCTAATGCCCCTATTCGTGATCCACCCAGGAGGTGGTTTCACTACAGGTTATATGCTAGGATATAAAATTATGTCATTTCTTATAACATGGCCCCAGACCCCAGATATAATAGTTGATAGCGCACATGTTACTGGTACATGATGTAGGATCTTACAATGCTCAAGTTGGCGCAGCGTCGTATGGCCTTAATTTACTATGCCTGATAGTGATATCTGGCAAACCATGCCAAATAGCCAGACAATTAATTGATATAATATAAAATGTGAGGAGGGCATTTTCTCCACAACAAGGCTAGACAAATCGTTTGATATAGCTGGACTATAACTATAGCATATCGTGAGGTTTGAGAAAGTGTTACCAGCATACCAGTTATATTCATAAAATATACATGTATGCCTCGAAAAACTTCCAAATCTATCAGGTTCAAAATGGCCAACTGGTGTCCATTATTTAACTTAACATGCTTCATATCCAGTGCCAGATAACTAGACAATTAATATAAAAGAAAATGTGAGGTTTCCGGGAGGGATAGACCTTATTTCAACTCAGATCACATTCAAAATTGCCAACTATCTGCAATTTATTATCTACTTTAAAAAATATATATTATGTCTGATATATCTAGCAAATATTGCCAGACAGCTAGACCATAGAATAAGAAAACAAAATGTGAGGTTTTAAGGATCGAGGGAAATGCCCTGAAAAAATTTCAACTCCCATCAATTTCAAAATTACCCTGATAACATCACAGTATTGGCCCAATAAAATGGTTTAATTGGGCCTGATTATCATTAAGTCTTGCACATTGGTGCTGTTTTCAGCCAATACAGTTTATGATCTATATTCTGCATTGGACCAGTAATGGGCAAATAAAGGCAAAAAATGTACTTCGCATAATAACAATGGCTGAATACTGGATTTTAACCGCTGTTACTGCCGATAGCATCCGGTATAAAATAGGAATTGGCCTAATGACGACATGTTTAGGCCTACTTTAATATATATGATATCTGCTAAAATGTGCCAGATAGTTCAAAGGTCATTATGCTAAAAAAAAATGTGAGGTTTCAGGGAGATATTTTGGCAAATATTAACTCATCAAATTAAAAATAGACGATTATCGGGATATATGAAAAAAATTAACTTTAATAGGTCCTGTTATGAATACAAATATATCCCAGATTTGTAGATATAGGTCTAGGCTGTAGTGAGACAACGGTATTGTTATAGAAAAATGATAAAAAATTATTTGTACCATACTAAAATAGTTAACCAGTAATTGCTTTACCGTAGTAAAAACGTAGCCTGGTGTAAAATAATGGTAGGTCTATTGCTGTATGCATGTAAATTTGTATTCAGTTTGAGGTATGTATTATTTTTTTAATTATATGTACCGGTACATACAAAACTTTGTATCCAATTATATAAGCTCAAGATCGGCTGGAGTTAATATTATTTTTAAACCACTGTACATAAATATATTGTGTACGGTACATTAGTATAATAAAACAGTTACACTACAACTAAGTAACAAAGTAAAAAGAAAATGCTAGATTTCAGGGAGTGACAGCTGGGACCTAACAAATTTGAACTTGATCAAATTTAAAATAGCAGACTTGCGGCAATTATTTAATTATTGAATATGCCTGATATCGGGCAAACTACGGTATGTTAGCTAGCTAGACCCTACAACAAGCTTATGCTCCTAACAGCCATGATGAAGTGATGATAAGAGAGGAATATGCCTTGAAAATGGTTGTTTTCATTTATATACCTTGACAAATTTCAACTCTATCAAATGCAAAATGGCTGACTATTGCCCATTATTTACTATATGCTTGATATCAGGCAAAGCATCCCAGATACCTAGCCCAGTACTATAATTTATCCAACCCCCCTCATGAAAGTTCGGAAAGTATTTTGTTGGCATATATATCCCTCCCTCAAACCTCACATTTTGTTTTATACCATAAACCTCACATTTTGTTTTATAGTATGAAACAAAATGTTTGTGGGAAGGATGTGCCAACAAAATGCTTTCTAGACTTTCGTGAGGGGGTTGGGATGGATACACTAACTGTCTCTGCGGTTATATTGGAATAATAGTAATGTAGATGTATGTAAACTATTTTTACATACATTTTATGTACTATTTTATCCCTTTTTAGTAGTTTACTTGTTATTAAGTTGAATTATTGAGTGATCATTCATGCTTACAGGTTTGTTATTGTTGTTAAAAAAATATGTCCTCTCCAGTACATTTAATGATATTAGCTTGAACAACATGTGAATGTTATGTCACAAAAATCATAATTATTAAGTCTCCACCCACTATGTGGTGGTGGAGACTTATTGTTTTTGCTGAGTCCGCCCGCCGCCGCCGCCACTTGTTTCTGCTCTCACTCGAAAACCCCTACTCGGATTATTTCTAAATATTTGCAGTATGCATACTGGCCCTGGGGAATTTGCCTGGTGAATTTTTTTTGCGTTTTTCAGTTTCTTCAACAAAATCCAAGATGGCCGCCAAAATCCTATGGCGCACGCTATAGCTTGAACCGCTTCATCGATTTGTTTCATGTTTGGTTTAAAGGAAACCCCACCCTGGCCGTGAGCTGAAAAGCTTTTGGTGTGATTCTGATAATAAAAACTATGATTTTTTTACGTTTCAGAATTTTAGTGGATATTTCAGTTTTGTTCATTTTCGCTATCATCAAAATTTGGTAATATAGCTATACACCCCTGCTCGGATTATTGCTAAATATTTGCAGTAAGTATATTGGCCCTAGGGAATTTGCCCCGTAATTGTTTTTGGCGTTTTTCAGCTTTTTCAACAAAATCCAAGATGGCCGCCAATATCATATGTCACTCTCTAGAGCTTGAACTGCTTCATGTTTGGTTCAAAGGAATAACCCTACCCTGGATGTGTGCTGATTAGTTTTTTGTGTGATTATGATAATAAAAACTTATATATTTTTACTTTTTAGGATTTTAGCTGATATTTCAGTTTTGCTTATTTTGACTATTATCTCAATTTGGTAATATGGTTATACAGTTCAAATTTTATCTTTTGTGTATTCCCAGTAGCCCTGAGAAAAAAGTCAGGAGAATTTTTATTTTTTATTTTTTCAACAAAATTCAAGATGGCCGACGAATCACATGTAACTCGGAAGAGCTTGAACTGCTTCACCGACTTGCTCCAAAGAAGCAACTTACCCTGGCCATATGTTGATTAGATTTTGGTGTGATTCTGACATCACATTTTCATGTGGTTTACATACAAATTTGGTGACAGCACTGTATTTCTCTATAATTAATGTACTATGTGGGGCGAGTGGAGACGCAAGCTTTGCCCCTCAGGCAAATCTAGTTTTCCATTGTTTTTCCTTGATGGTGTTTAACACGATGCAGACAAATAGTTGCGGCCTGTAACCGTGATAAACCACTTAAACATCATTTTGTTTTAGCAAAGTTTATACAGTTTTGCTACTTCAGCTCAATTTGAAAACAAAATGTTGAATAATAACAATATATATTGGAGCAAAATTAGAATATGAAATGTCGAGCAACATATCATGTTTTATTGATTTAAAGTATGCATTTATAGCACTTGTGATGTTGTTATTTCAACCATTAAAAAAAATGTCCCCTCCAGTACAGTTTGTCATACATATAATTGTGCAGAGGATTCCCATGAAAAAGCACTGTACACATGTACAAAATATGTCTTATATAATATTCAGGCTATATGTGTATATTTAGTTGATGTCAAAGCACTAATTTGTTGAGCTGTCGAAGTAAATGCTGTACAATTCATACTTGATTGTATTGCAAAATTTCATTTGTCACATTTCAAATGAATATCAAATCTATATACATGTGAAATACGGGTACAACACATAGTGATCTTCCCTTTAAAAACACGACAATAAAAAAATATAAAAATTTAGGGGTTAGGATTTTCAAATCACCTACATTATTAGCATTTTAGCAGAGACTAATGATTGTTAAAACAAATGTCCCCTCCAGTACACGCAAAAACAGCATACATTTCACAAGGCAAAGTCTTCATTCATGGGCATAATTAGGCTCTGGAAATTTAACTGATGTTAGGTAATGACATCTCGTTGTCAAAAGCTGTGAAATTATCATACATGGGAGGTTTTTATTTTTGACATGCTATGAGACTTTTTGTGTGCCCTTCACGTGAAATTGCCCTAGTACAGGTCGCGGCGATTTTAATAAGTCTACCAATGTAACCCATACACAAATTCAACTGATGATGATGATATAATATATGCATTAATACCTGGCGTTATTCGCAAGATCAAATATATTGGGTATGTAGATGATTAAATCGGTTCTAAAAGAAGGCCATAGATAAAGGCATGTTGAACTCTAGTAGGCTATAGCCCTACATTTGATTTTTGATATTGGAAATGTCTATGAATAAACAGCTGTGTTTATTATAAGGTAGGCTTACAATAAAGATACTTACTTTTCGGACAACTGCAAAAAGGTTATTTTAAGGGAGGGTAATTATTTTTTTCGTGGATATAAAGCTGAAGGACTAAGTTTTGTTGAGAACAAAAGCAGTCCTGATGATTGCCAAATCAATTTTGCTGTTCTATCAGACCTGATTTTAGCTAAACACTCGGCAGTATAGTAGAGATCATGTATATACGATATCCGGTGTCAACAGTTGTAATAGGCCTGCACGACGCTCTATTAGCACCCATTAATTGCCATTAGCCTATGAGCCCTATTGAATATTTAAAAGTGATGACGTAAAAAAAATAGCCCCCGTTTTGACCAAGGTCAAATATTAAAATCATTTTCGCTAGAATATAAGCTGATTCGTGACTTTGGTATCTACCATATGGTTTTCAGGTATGCCCGACATAATGGTGTGGCCGGAAATTATTTTGGCCATTGCATTGTGGTTAAAATCAAAGATGGCGACCATTACTGCAAGGTTAAGGTATAAATCACCATCATTTTCGCCAGAATGGACCACAAAGCATAATTTTGATGCTATTGGGTTTTCAGGTATTCCTGACATAGTGTGTGGTTGAAAAGTACATTTGACATTGCATTATGGGTAAAATCCAAGATGGCCGCCATTTATGAAAACCAAAAAATAATATCATTGTCAACAGAATGTAAGAAGATTCGTAATTTCGGTAACACCCATGTAGGATTTTCATACATACGCCCCTGTGACTGGCAAGCATAATTTTGGACAGTCTTTATACCAACAACAAGTTTATCTGGAATCCACCGATATTTTAAAAGTTGTACAAAATGTCTTTTCTGTAGATTTTTCAGTTTGTTCTAAGCCCAGTATGCATGTTGCATTCGACAGCTACAACATGTACTATGCGTTATCCAAAAGAGGGAAGCGGTATTACATGTATTACCAAAAGATGAAGATATGTGTTCTCCTGTCACGGCACTGAAGTGGCCATATTTTTTGTCTCATGGTCGCCATTATGGTTTTAAACATCTTGATTTATTTTTCTGATCATGTCGGGCCCAATACACTAAAACCCTGTGATGGACAGCAAAATCATGGATTGATCCTAATTTCGGCAAAGGTTATACACATTTCTTGCAGGGTCATGTTTATGTGGTAGTTAATTTGCCGCCGCCATCTCGGTTTTGACTACATACACCATAGTTATTTGAATGATACAACCATAGTCACATTTCGAGCTACTAGTATCTGAAACCTCTATGGTAGACACTCTTATATGTCACTTCCAGTAAAGTTATAGTCATTTGCTACTCTGAAACCCCCTCATGAATCTGAATCTAGATAATGCCACCATGTGATGTGCATAAGAAAATCCTAGCGTAGACACTAAAGTCACGAATCTCCTTCTATCCCGACTAAAATGATAACAAAAATGTTTGACACGAATTTTGTTTCACTTTGTCAAATGGCGGCCGTCTTGAATTTCATCCACAATAAAATTGGGCAAACCTGGAAAACCGACGGCATTCACCGAAATCTTGAAGCTCTTTCTATTTTATCGAAAATGTATCAATTTATCGTTTTGACCTTGTACAAATGGCGGCCATCTTGGATTGTACGCGCAATGCAATAACTAAAGTACGTTCTGGCCACACCCCTATGTAAGACACGCTTGGAAACCCTATGGTACACACCAGAATTATGATTTTGCTTTTATTTTATAAAAAAAATGATATCAATTCACTGTTCCATCTTGCACAAATAGCGGTCACCTTTGATTTGATTATCAATGCAATGTCCTTTCTGACTACATCACTATGTCACACATAACTAAAACCCTTATGCTACATGTCACACTGAAATCATCTATTCTGTGGAAAATATTATCATTTAATTGTTTCATCTCAAGTGTACACATGGCGGCAATTTTTTATTTTGCTATTTTCCGGCGTCTCAAGTAGAGAATAATTTTTGGCTCCTAGGCTAACTTTAATCAATTAATCAAGATTGGCCACTGAGCCCTAAAAAATAGTGTTTTCATCCGCCCGATAACGATGAGCCTAAACTTTAATGCTAAACTACGTAGGCCTACTGACTGTACCTACCTAAATAATTTATAATGAATATAGTATACTTTAAAAATCACAAGAGACATCTCCGAAATGTTTTTTTACATGTATAGCGATCTGGTGTTTGAAAGTAAGCCCTATTAAATTTATGTTGACCCAATACAGGCATGTGCATCTAGTATCTAACATAGAAGGCCCTCGTAATATATTACATCGCCCTTACTGTGATACTGTATAATGTAGTAATTAAAATAATAGTCAGGACGCATCGTCATCAACTTCACGATCATGTAAACTATTACGAAAGTTGTTTTAGAATATGCATTTTATGATAGCATTTTCCTGCCAATTAGAAGCGACAGTTACAACCCACTGAAACCGACAGTTACCACCCACTGAAGTTGCAGTTACCAGTAACAGCTGGAATTGACACATGACAGTTACTATTCTGATTGAACAAATTTAGTTTACCGATTACGAGTAAATTATCGCCAATTGTAAGTTAACATAATGTGCATTTTGTCCAGCTAAGTGTTATTAATCCACCTACAAATCGGCGGAGCGAAGGAGAACGTTAAAGTACACAAAATATATGAAAATGTAAACGAATCGGTAGCCTTGTCGGCCATCTTTTGCTAATGGTAACTCCAGTTACCTCCACCGCTTAACCACAGTGCTGTTAGTTTAGTTTATAGTTTATTTGACTTTCAGTTAAAAACATGCAAAAATGGTACATTATCATTATTATTATCATTTTTTGAACATGTTAATAACTTTGGTTGACGGGAACAGGTCGAGACGACCTCTACAATGCCTGTCAACCTTATAAGTGAATTAAAATTATAGAATAAAATATTATGACAGTATAATATAAAACCAACTGTTCACTGGCTATAGGTGTTGCCATACTTATCATGTAAGGCAGCGTCATATCCAGTGTTTAAAATAGCAATGTTTTTTGTGTACATGCTTTTTAAAAATGTACTTTGCGATTTGTACACATAAAATAAAATAACCGATAATTGTCTGTCATCTGTTTCCCGCACCAAAACCAGAGATAAAATAGCTACACTGAACGAGTATCACGCATACCACCATGTTAAAAGAGTATCTACCTGACAAGTCTATGGATTATCTAGTAGAAATTATACGTAAATGTAAATCATGACAATACAACATTCGGGCAATTTGAAAACCGCCAAAGTATTCAATTGGGATTTTCACCTACTTGAGATTGTGTCTCGCTGACGCGATCCACAACTTCAAGTGAGTGAAAATTATTCAGATTTGACAAAATGGAGGTCAACTCTTTTCAAATCGTGCTGATTGATGTCACATTATGGCTTTAACATGCTTAAAAGGCGGTACTGAATGTGGTGATAATTGAGTGAAAAAAATATATATTCTGCACCGGCGGTAAAAGGGTTAATACGATTTAAATATATAAAACGTATTCGATGTGCTACTAATACATGCACGTAACATAAACTAGAGGAATTGTAATTAAATGCTGAGTAAAAATGAAAAAAACACAATAAGTCAATGTACAAGAACATGACCAGTCTTGATTGCGAATGAAGTTAGGCCGTGACCGGGATATTCTAGTTGAGATTTGGGTCAGTTTTCGTATGTTTTTCGAAACATTCCAAAAACTGTTTTTATGACTGATAATTATGTTTTACACTTTTGACATATTCCACATGAAAGGAAACTTTCAAATGAAAACATTTTTTTTTAGTATCCGCATAATGTGCTATACCGGAGGTGCATAACATAATTTAAAGATAAACTAGCTCATCTCTATCCGAAATGAGATCGATGAGAACTGTTTTATTTGTAAAAATGATGAATAAAAAAAAATTCAACTGAATAGTCAGATTTGTTAAGCTAAGTTAAAGAAATAGAGGATCTTTCAGACAAACATTTGCACCGAAATTCATTAAAGCATTACATATAAAATTTATATTTTCAGCCACTTGAACTGTTTAAGCTGTGACTTGATACGGCGACCCATAACTTTAAGTGGGTGGCTATTACGTATACTTATTTAAATTGACACCAAATATTTCACAGATTTCATTCCCCAAAATCATTTACTCACTTATAAAACAAATTCCAAACGATATATATAGTCGTGTTTAGCGTTACAAGGGATAACATATGTTTGATAGGTCACTTACCGCGAGCGGTTGATAAAAAGCCCCAAAGGAGAAGACCACGCAAAAGATTCCGAGTCGTCATGACTGCTGCCAGATTGAAACTTGTAAGGTGTTGTTTGCAACCTTATTATTCTACTACGCCGCGTCACGCATGGCGGATCAAGCAAGAACGCAGCTAATAATGCGCCTATAGTTCCCTAGCAAACACGGGGCATTCGACGCTGGCCCAACTTTGAAACAGCATTGGGTGTTTGTAGGAGTACTATCGTCTTTTGAGTTAAAAACTGACTGACCCAATGCTGCTCCAGCGCTGGCTCAATGTCCCCCCACATTTTCATATGTACATTGAGTTTATTTATCTAGAAGTAGGCCTATGCATATTCCCAGCAAACACAAAACATTTTCATACCATTTGCACAACGTCGTCTCAACGTCTTCGACGTTGGTCCAACATTGTACAAATGTTATACAAATGTTTTGTGTTTGCTGGTTTATTGCAAATTATCAGTGACATTACGAATGATCAGTACTTCGTCATGCTTGTCACAGAAGTACTTCGTGGGCGATTATTTAGTGACATATAGATCATTTTGCATCTAGTATTAAAAGTTTTCACTGCGGGTGGCGATTTTTAGTGTATTCCAACTGCATTTCTCACAAACAAACCAATGATATAACTGAAGTTTTCCAAATATGCATGTCTTAATCATAGCACCAATCATGATATTATAGGCATGAAAGTCCTAGTTCTAAACACATTCATTTGAAGCTGAAAAACCTACTTGTACGTTTATATCACCATTCATAATGTATTTACGCCTGTGCATATAATACACACCCCTCCCCCACTGACAGACATGTTGTTTTCACTGTATTTTAGCACACGTTGTCACCACATTTTATATTTATGGTAGTATATGCACGATGGCGGGAGAGGAATTCATAACAATCGCGCACTTTTGAATTTTGCATGGGGTCAGTTATGGAAAGTGTGTTTTCAAAATCCATCGCAAATAATGGACGTGACCTCTGGTGACCTCTAGAGGTAAAATTCAAAATGGTCACCAAAATGACCATGAAAACAATTGTTTGTACATTAAATATATCAGCTCCTTTTCGAAGTAGATTATGTAATACCACGTTTTGTATGTTTTACGACTTGATAAATCAGCTTCTGGTGTCGTTTTAAGGCTATCGTGGTTTTTTAAGGTCAAAGGTTATGTTCAAGGTCACGTATGAGTTCAATTAACCACCATAATAGTAACGAATGTTATTACATGTAGTATCTCAGCTCCTTTTCGAAGTAGAATATTATGTAATACCACTTTGTGTATGTTTTGGGACATGATAAATCAGCTTCTGGGGTCGTTTTAAGGCTATCATGTTTTTTAATGTCAAAGGCCATGTTCAAGGTCTCGCATCAGTTCAATTAAAAGGACATGCCCAGGCTAAAATCTTTGGCTTCTTAATATGATCATATGATGTAAACATATCCATAGACTAAAACTGCAAAATTTAATTTTTGTGCTGCGCATTTAACAGTTAGGCTAGATATAGAGACGAAATTCCTGATTTCTAATAGTAGAAGTGGAAATCGGAAAATTGACGTTATTTAAGGAGTTAGTTGACACTTAAATTCGTAGGGAGACAAATAATATATCGCTGGAAATGTATGAACGTCTAGTTTCACGTAGCGTGAACAGTTTTTGCGGCAAGTGGTCGAGTTTTTCATAAAACGTGCATTTGTGACGTCATGTCGTGATGATTGTGACGTCACTTTTTCACCCACTTCTACTGGATATTTATAAAGGTGGATCATTTATCAGCTGCGATATACACATGTAGATGACGTTCAATATCCTGCATTTGTAAAAATGATAGAGTATATGCCTAGGTTGTCACACAAAAATGACATACATGTTTTGTCCACATGCCATCACTTGATTTCCTGTTCTACTATGTATATAAAGTATATCCTTTGTATATTAATTTGTATATTTTGATGTAGAAATAAATAATTATAAAAGATTCAGAGACAACAGATTATTCCTACATGTATAAATAATATTTTATCCGTCGCGTGATTCAAACGTACTCGGATAATTAACGTTTGCAGATAACATTTACACAAGCTAAGTTTACATGTAATGAACACGATGGATATATCAAAATATTTGAACCGCTCATATTTAATTATCAGTCTATTTATATATTGAGGATAATATATAGGCCTAGGCAAATAGATGGACTATAAATGTTCTAAAAACAATCCTGGTAGTGGACGTCCTTCATGTATGCGTATGGAACATCTTACCCTCATAATTATGCCATATTTTATTCAGCTTATGCTTTTGAAAGCTAATTTTACACTAAAAAAACTATACTATACACTATAGAAATGTACGATCAATTTCATGATGTCCCACAACAGGTGAGTATAGAGCCACTTTGGAGGATTGAGTTTGGAATGGGCGTAACGTTACTCCAAGCTGATTTTTTCTTCTCGAAAATATAGGCTTATCCTTTGGCAACCCCCAAAAGGAAAATACCAGAAATCAGCTCGGTACCGTGGTACATCGTCAAGATGGCCGCCATTTCACACATTAGGATCCCTATTAGTGCAAGAGCATTAGTGAAAAAAACACAGGAACCTGGAATAAAATTGCAGAAAGCTGATTTTTTCAGGAATGATACCTGGACATCTCCCCAGACTAATTCCGAAAATGCCCCAAAAATCAACCTTGTGCATTTTTTTTAATTCAAGATGGCCGCCACCATGTAACGCCATTTTCGAAAAACAGGGGTATACCCTAATTCTTCACCTTTGTAGTTGGGAAAAAAAAATATTTTGGTGTCTCTACTTATGTTTTAAGGCACAAAGAGTTGATACAGATGATCAGAAATGATATCAGCACTTTTCTCAATACCAAAAATCCAAGATGGCCGCCATATTGTTCTGATTATGTTAAGCGACCTCTGTAAAAACACAAAAATATGAGATATCTATCTTGTTGTTGAACCTAAAATGTATTTTTTGGCCAAACCCATGAAATCTAACACTTATTTAGATCACCATTATTTTATTATATTGAATTTATCAACATAAATCCCACATAGTAGTTAATTCAAAATAACACCAGGTAACGCCATTTAAAAAAAAGGGTTATACCCCAACCCCCCACTTTTGAAGTTAAAACAATGATTTTCGTGTCTCTACCTATGTTTTAAAGTAAAAGGAGGTTATCCAGATGATCAGAAATAATATCAGTACTTTTCTTAATACCACAAATTCAAGATGGCCGCCATAATATTTTGTTAAGCGATCTCTTTAAAAACCCGAAAATATGCGATAACTATCTCGTTGTTGAAACTAAAATGTATTTTTTAGCCGAGCCCATGGAGTCTGGAACTTATTTAGATGACCATATTTTATTATATTGTGTTTATCGACATGAATCCCACATGGTAGTTATAGTTAATTCTACCATGGTGGGTGACGCTTTGGAGTGTTTTCGAGCTGCTTTCCCACTAGAAATGTAGATTGAGATTCGTCAAGTTAACAAATTAATCTCAGGTTAATAATGAAATTATTGCGTTTCAATCATCCGAGCTGTCACAGTTTCTACATGTTTGGCCAATACAAAAAGAGCACATCGTTGTACAATATAGTCTAGATTTGTGAGATCCCCCCCCCCCTTTGAACAAGCCGCTCTGCACCCGCAACTCACTCTTTTTAGAACTCTTTCTGGGGCGACTGCTCTTTCAGTTTGCGTTGGTTACAAACGACCATGATATAAAATCCGTTCCCAGACTGTAGATTCCACACCCTCCTGTACAGCAAAATATGCTCTGTATCATGATGGAGTTTAAACACGAGGCATTCATCCAATGCTGTTTTAATATGGGCTGACCGTCTTCGACGCTGGCACAAAAATTAAACAGAATTGGTTTAATGCCCCGTGTTGGCTGGGGCAGTAGGTGACGTTGAAGGGAGGCTTTCTAGCAAAAATCAATTACAAGATAAGGACTTGCGCCTCACACGTTACATGTACATGACATCTTTGATAATCGTCCTGTAACAATGCTCTTTTAAATACTTACTTTTGTCCTTGATCTGCGAATGTCAATATGTTTAATATCATGAAATATATCATTTAAATATCAAGATATTACATTTTGAATATTAGGATATATATATTTCGTAAAGAAGGTATGGCATTGTATGGTGTTGTAATGAGATGATTTTACATCAGAATATCGGAATATGACATTATATTAATTGATGTCACAGTTTATCGTCAGGATATGATCTCTTTATGTCACGATAATATGAGGACAAGAAACATTAACGTCATGATATGGTTTTGTAATGTCCAAATATTGCTCTTTATTATAGTAAAATGACGTTATGATGTCTGGATACAGCTTTATAAATGCAGGATATGGTGGTTAAGCATCACGGTATGGTATTAAAGTGACAGGATCTTTTAGTGTATTGTCACGATATTAAATATCATGATATAGCATATTAACATCACAATATGACATTTTAGTGTAAGAGGAAATAAAAGTAAAAGAGGGCAAGGCCACATGCTGTTCAAAGAGCATGTGTCTATCTAATTACTTTCCATTTTATTGAATCTTCCGAAGTGCTTTTGTTGTTGGAAGTTTTGGAGTACCGGTATTTGAGCAATGTAGAGGCCTTTACTTACTGAATTATATTGCGATATATA
This sequence comes from Flabesymbios commensalis, assembly GCA_964017125.1. Lineage (NCBI taxonomy): Eukaryota > Metazoa > Annelida > Polychaeta > Terebellida > Flabelligeridae > Flabesymbios > Flabesymbios commensalis. Next base: position 56,263,660 of record OZ024916.1, on the reverse strand, counting down.
TGTTGAACTGACATGTGCCAGCCTGATATTGGAATGTTCTATGTCGATTCTGTATTACCATATGGTAACGTGCGTCTGTCAATATAATGTTATTGAAATGTTATACCTTGACATGACAATATAATATCCTGACATTAAAATGCCATATCCAGACTTTAAAGTGACAAAGCCTGACATTCTATGGTCACATTAAAATATTGTAGTGTCATATTCAGTCATTATAATGTCACATTAGAATGCCGCCAAGCCCGCCATATCTTGATTTGATAATGTCAAATCCTATCATAAAAAATTGAATATCTTGACATTCAAATCTTATTGTGTGATATAAAAGGACAAAATTTGGACATTATAATACCATCTCATGACGTTAAAGTGTCATATTCTGATAAATTAGAATCCAATATCCTGGCATAAATATGCCAGATCCTGACTTCGAACTGTTTCTTATGTTTTTCCTTTTTTAATGTCATAATCCGACAAGTCTATTATACAATATTCGATATTAAATAGCATGTTTGTCATTATAATGACACACCATCACATTACAATGCTATATTGTGACCTCAATGTGTCATTTCATCAATGTATAAAGTCACATCATAATCACATCAAGTACCATATCCTAATATTCAAATGTCATATCCTGACATTAAAATGTCATAGTGATGTTAAAATGATATATCACGAAATTGTAATGCATTTCGTGATTATATGATGTATATCTTTTCATTTTAATACAGCAACGTGATGTTTAGCCACTATATACTGCCTTTATAAAGCTGTATTGAGCCATCATAACGTGATTTTGCTATATTAAACACCAATTTTGGAAATTATATTACATATCATGATATTAAAGTGTCATATCCTGATATCATATTCATATATGCTGACATAAAACTATCATATCCTGACGTTAAACGTGTTCAATCTGGTGTAATATTGTACTTAGCTCTGTTATTATGTACATTCACAATAATAATCACAACTAATACTTAACCAAAATCGAAAAACATTTTATATAGGCCTACTATATATAAAATACCTACATTGGAATTAGTCGCTGTGTTTGAAACTGGAATTTCTTACGCTATCTCAAGCTTCAAATACCCTTATATTTAAAGATGAGAGATGTTAGAATTTTTAATCAATGATTTCTGACATATGATATTTTGTAAATTTGAGCAATCTATATCTATATTCCCATATGAAAAAGCAGTTGGACATCGCTTAATCGTGGCATCTGCGCTAAAAGAGCTAGCCAATATGGCAGCCATGTTGGATTTTGTGTTGATAAGCACATTCTATTTAAAAAATTGGTGATGGAAATATATTCTAGATTCCATGGCCCTGAAAAAAAAGTTTCAACAACATGATGATTATGGCTTGTACGTGATTTTCTGAGGGGGGGGGGGACGCTTCACATAATGGTCGCCATCTTGGATTTGTGGAGATAAGAAAAGGAATGATATCATTTCTGATCCTGTTGATGAGCTTTTTGTGTAGAGGCACCAAAATATTTTTTTTTAACTGCAAAAGTGAGGAATTGTGGTATATTACTGTTTTTTTTTTTGGAAAAATGACGTTATATGGTGTTACATAACATTAAACTACCGGTATGTGGGATTTATGTTGATAAATTCAATATAATAAAATATTGGTGATCTAAATAAGTGCTAGACTCCATGGGTTTAGACAAAAAATACATTTTAGGCTCAACAACGAGATAGTTACCTCATATTTTCGTTTTTTAAGAGATCGCTCAACATACTCAACATACTCAACATATATCAACATGGCGGCCATCCTGGATTTTTGGTATTGAGAAAAGTACTGATATCATTTCAGATCATCTGGATGAACTCTTTGTGTCCTCAAACATAAGTAGAGACACCTAAATATTTTTTTCGAACTGCAAAAGTGAGGAATTATGGTATACCCCTGTTTTTTTCGAAAATGGCGTTACATGGTGGCGGCCATCTTGAATTAAAAAAAATGCACAAAGGGGATTTTTGGGGCATCTTCGGAATTCGTCTGGGGAGATGTCCATGTATCATTCCTGAAAAAATCAGCTTTCTGCAATTTTATTCCAGGTTCAACCATAATGCTCTTGCACTACTATGCCACACGCAGTTTAAATGTCAAATGTTAAATGTAATCGTATTAGGAACGTTTGTATATTTATAAGCATAATTCAGATATAGGATTTTAGAAAACAAATTGCTGACTTTGCACTCTAGTTTAGCTCTATACAATGCTCGTCCAACTACTCGTGTTATACAGTAGATTGGTGTTAATCATGTTAAATAGAAGTTTATTTGACCCTGAAATGACATTAAAATATCCTTGGCGTCATCTTACATCTATTTCACATTAAAGCCCTGAGGGTTATGTAACTCTGTGCATGAATTTTTATGAAGCCGCGTCTAATGGTTGCTTGTGAGGGTCTACTCGAAATATTACATCATGATTTTTGTTAAATAAACTCATGTTCCAGGGGTACGGCTTTGTGGGGAGTTTTAACTATTATCCTACAAATATTTTGCGGGAAATTTATGCCCATACACATCGGGTGTCGTATTGTGGTATTAAAAAAAACTGCGTGTTCCGAGTCACCCCTAAAAGGGGGTAAATAGGACATTGTCATCGCAGTCCCTTGTGGGCATAACCGAACCATGGGGTGAACAGGAACAAACAAGTACATTTAAAACAAACAACTGAACAATAGAATGAGATGAATAGGAACGGTGGGGTGACTAGAAACGATAAGTTAGAAAAATGTACAAAAAAATCTACGCAGAAAGAGTGGAAGCTGGTAACTAGGCTTTAAAACGTAAATGCGCCGATTTGTTATACATTTCCCCCAGGGACCGGTTTGTAAATGAAAAATGAAATGAAAGGAATCGGGCTTTAGGTCACCTTTGTGCACATATAGGCTAAACTGGGCCAGGAGAACCTCTTGAGGATGGTGAGATGATTGAGATGACACTGTCCTCCAGACACAGGATTCGAAATTCGAGCCCTGGCGGTCTGAGGCCGAGCACGCTACCTCTCGGTCACGGAGGCTCCCCACAATACTGACTTTCACACGTGGATGGGGAAGAAACATTTTTTTTTCTTTCAAACCGCCGGGACCGGGAGCCGAACCTCGAACTCTGGCGTGAAAGGCAGCGGTGCTAACTGCTAACCACTACCCTAGGGCCCCCGCCCACCCTAAAATTGGAATGTTGATGCCCAGCGACCTTTAACGCCATGTTATATGTGTGTCACAATAACCATGATAACTCAGTTTTACTAATAAATAACAATATTCTGGTCAGGGACTGCGTCACAATAAATCGGCAGGATTATTACAATATGAGTGATATAATGTTCTAAGGGAATAATTAGACAATAATACTATTAGAAATACCGTACGGTTTCTAAATTTAATAGTACTCGTGGTACTTCTGATTGAATCCACTCAAACTAATAGATTGAAAAAAATGACTTAGAATGGTGACCGCATAAGAAGCAACACATGGTTTCCACCACTACCACCCATGTGTAGTATTATTTTTTTTTTGAGAGACATCACACGTGCCAGAATAACTTTGTTAGAGCGTGTGGTTGATCTTGGATATATATTGAGGCAAGAACTGATATTATTCCTTCTGGTACCTCAAATCCTATGTTAACACACAATAAATTATTTTCAGATTGTAAAAGTGATGAAGTGCGTGGAGTGTACCCTTGGTTTTTCGAAAAATGGCGTTACCGTGATGACGGCCATCTTGAATTAAAAACAGACACAAGGTAGATTTTAAGGATGATTCAGCATTCGTCTGGGTAGAAGCCCCGCTATAATTCCTGAAAAAATAGCTTTTAGTATATTCGGTTACGTAAATTAACAATTTCTTTGCTCAAGTTTGATTTTTTTGGTTTAATCTATCACAGAATCCAATGGTTTCATTTTGTCAACAAGATCCTTGTCAGCAAATTTCAATCTATTACTTATAGATACGCAAGTAATGAGGTAATTTATTGTATGAAAGCCAATTGAAAATAAATTTATGTTTTTGTTGCCTTCAAATCGTATTAGACATAACACTAATGCTCTTGCACTAATTGACGGATCCAAGATTTGACTGACAGGAGGCGCCTATCATATATGCTTCCTATGTTTTTTTGATGTGAAATGTAAAAAATATTTTTGTGCAATTATGTTCAAACCCTTGATCTAATTATGGGAGTGCATATTAGAGTGAATTCCAGTGCAACACATCAGCAAAATACTTTAAAATCTTCAGGTAGGCTATCCTTAAAGCGACACAATCAGGCTAAACTCATAAAAAAATTGTATTTTTATTTTGACTTCTCAATATGGCCATAAGATGCGAACATGTGCAAAGACTAGAATTTCGGAAGTCTTTCAAATGTTAGGTCGCTGAAAGCCCCATTTATTCCCGTATTTCTTATTTTGGACATGCATGTCCCAAATTAAATGTCGTCCTTATTTCGCACTTAACTGGTATATGCGCAACACAAAATTTGAAAAACGCAATTTTAGTCTACGGACATGTTCACATCGTATGGCCATATTAGGAAATAAAAATAAAATTACAGATTTTTTTATGACTCCAGCCTGATTGTGTCGCTTTAATTACCCATAAAATATCTTTAAATACCTGTCTAAGCCTTCAAATACTATTAAAACCCTTAACCATTTGACTTCCAGGCCGGAGTGCATGCCAGGATCCAAATATACTGGTATAGGAGTTCTATTTTTCGTCATTTGAAGCTGGAATTGCTAACGCAATTTCCAGCTTCAAATGACGAAAAATACATAAATGTAGTATATATTTGACGAAAATTTGTGTCATTTTATAGTTACGTTCATTGACGAATAACGACGGAAATTTCTGTCATGTATGGTACTGAAAAGGTTAATTACCCTTACGCACTCTTGAAACCCTTGAATAGCTTTAAATATCATCGAGTGACATTACACCTTACAAAACACCTTAAATTCAATCACAAACGCGTACTACATTATACAGCCCCTTAAAACCCCGTGCAGGGAAAACCAATTAATTACAGTTGTACCATGTGATTTGTTGACCTGGAAAACATAGGACGTGTGGACACCAGAATTGTGATTCCATGTCAATATTGGCCGGTCTAAATTTTCAGGGTATTATATCAATGTACTCATTTCTAGATTTTAGGCTGGTAACTGCACGATTTACAAATTCAGAGACACAAAGCTATAGCGATGGTGGAAGCGCGAAACAGATAGATGTTGAAAACGCAAAACCTCCTATCTTTTAGATAGATGACGGAAGCGCACAACCACCTTGATGTGATGGAGAGCTATGGAGGGCTAATGTGATGGAGAGCCGCTGAGAGCTGGGTGTGGTGGAGAGATACTGAGGGCCGGGTCTGATGGAGAGCTGGGTGCAATGTAGAGCTACTGAGGGCTGTGTTTGGTGGTGAGCTACACAGAGCTGGGTGTGATGGAGAGCTACTGAGGGCTGAGTGTGAAGGAGAGTTGGTGTGATGGAGAGCTGGGTGTGATGGAGAGTTGCTGAGGGCTGTGTTTGGTGGTGAGCTACACAGAGCTGAGTGTGATGGAGATATACTGAGGGCTAGGTGTGATAGTGAACTTCTGAGGGATGTGTGTGAGGGAGAGCTGGTGTGATGGAGAGCTGGATGTGATGGTGAGATACTGAGAGCTGAGTGTGATAGTGAACTACTGAGAGCTGTGTGTGGGGGAGAGCCGGTGTGATGGAGAGCTGGGTGTGATGGTGAGCTACTGAGAGCTGGGTGCAATAGAGAGATGGGTGTGATGGAGAGCTACTGAGGGCTGTGTTTGGTGGTGAACTACACAGAGCTGGGTGTGATGAAGATATACTGAGGGCTGGGTGTGATAGTGAACTACTGAGAGCTGAGTGTGAGGGAGAGCTGGTGTGATGGAGAGCTGGGTGTGATAGTGAACTACTGAGGGCTGAGTGTGAGGGAGAGCTGGGTGTGATGGAGAGCTGGATGTGATGGTGAGCTACTGAGAACTGGGTATGATAGAGAGATGGGTGTGATGGGGTGCTGGGTGTGATATAAAGCTACTGAGAGTTGGGTGTGATGGGGAGCTGAATGTGATGGTGAGCTACTGAGAGCTGTGTGTGATAGAGAACTGTATATGATGGATAGTTATTCAAGGTTGGGTGTGATGGAGAGCTACTGAGACATGTGCATCGGCTAGCATCGGTAAAAATATTCAATGAATAGACTATTTTTTATACGCATTCACTATTCGGTACACAAACGTGAAGCAGAGTTCATGTAGGTTTATCAGACAAAACAAAAGAACGAGAAAATTTCAAAAGTGGTGCGGTGGTGCGGTTTGTTTCTCATGTCTTTGGTGAATTTCGGCCCCATAATTAAACAAATATGTGCAAAAAAAAAACAGAAAACAATATAAATAAAAAACTGTCTTTATTATTGTTGAAACAGATTCATGAGAACTGTAATTTTAAAGCCCTATGTGTCAAAAATGAAGCGAGTTTTCAGAGATGTGATTTGAAGCACAATAACGGTTTAACCCTTTCAGTGCGAGGGTCGAATTAGACGTCATAGAGTCAGAATCTAAGGTCTAAAGTCAATCCCCGCAATGAAAGAGTAAACTATTTATAATGACCGTTGACCCATAAAATAGGTATTCAAATAAAGCGGAAAAAGCTAACTTGGACATTTATGAAAATTGAAAATACCCTTTGGTCTTTTGTGTAATAAATAAAATATTTCAGCACTTTAACCCTTTCAAGCCTGAATTTTCCATTATCATCTTCATCCACTACAAGTCATTCTCGACTTGTAGTGAATGAAGATGACTTGAAGTGGGTTAAAAATTGAAAAAAATTGCAATATATAGGTAAAAAAAATGTCATGAAAATCTCTTTTATAAACCCCTTAGTAATAGGAAAATCAGGTATGTTTTCAGGGATGTAAAATGATGCTTTAATGCATCATGAGGGCTTAAAGGGGGGGGGGGGGTAAATAGTAGAAGGTTGGCATACCCAGCACCACCTTCAACTGTTAAGCTGTATGTCAGTCCTGTGGCCTGCCGTGTCTGGCCTCACTGGACAAGATGACTCGGCACCAGAAAGCCAACAGTAATTCTGTGAAACTTAATGACTCGACCTCCTTTGTTTTCACCGAGCTGGCTAATACAATGAAGTATGGGGAAAGGTTCTTATATAACCTTGTTTTCACCGAGTGACATCACTACGTTTCACAGAATGAAGTATGGGGGAGGGGGCGTTATATAACCTTGTTTTCACCGAGTGACGTCACTGCGTTTCACAAAATATGTCTGTCAACCTGAACATTGCTTACAACACGCTATAGACAGGATCATCTGCTGTCCTATTTAACTCTGTATCCGGCGTTTTCAGATGCGGTCCTGATATATATCTATAATATAGAACCGCATAACATGAACCCTGTTTTATGTTTTGCGGTCCTCATAATAGGCATGCAGGGTCCGTGTCCTTGTACAAGTTAGGATATATCTTAACTTTCTGTTATTTCCATAAGAAAATATAACATTTATCTCAACCCTTTAAGCCCTCATGATGCATTAAAGAATCATTTCACATCCCTGAAAACAGACTTAATTTTCCTACAACTAAGGGTTTTAGTACGAAAATTTCAATGAAACTGGTTTACCGATACATGGAAATTTTCTTCACTTTTTCACCAATTCAAGTCATCTTTATCCACTACAAGTCGAGAATTATGGCAGCAATTCGCGGCTTTTAGTGGATGAAGATGACGATGGTAAACTCAGGCTTGAAAACGTTAACTTTTCTAATTAAAATGAGAGAAAGTTAAGACAATGCGAATCATTTTTAGGATTTTTCGTGGGATGAATCCAAGGATTGCAGTAGCGTAACGTTGGCCAATGTCTCATTCTTGCAGGCTTGGGGCGAGTACTGGATAAAAGTACTCGAGTACAAGTACAAGTACTTGAAAAAATGACGAGTACAAGTACAAGTACACGTACTGGATTTTCAAAAGTACTTGAGTACAAGTACAAGTACTTTGAAAAGTACTTGAGTACAAGTACCGAGTACTTTGGTTGTAAGCTCTAATTAATTACATGACATTTATTAAATAAATAATTGATTATAATATATGTTACTTCATGTTGATATATGTGACCCGATCAGGCAACATGAGTTTCAAGTCACACTTTGGCAAACGATTATTAAGAAAATGGAGTGGAAATGAATATTTTTTCTATTTATTTCGTTTTAATACAATTTTGTGTGTTTATCCAAAACTGCACAAACTGCCTTTTTGAACTTCAAATGCTATTTTCTCAAAATGACGCAACTCAGACTATTTTTCTGGGTTTGTCGACTCATATTTTCAGAGCTAAACACGCTACAGAGTTGTGTGATATACCATTCTAAAGGTAATTTTGTGTAGGTGCGGGATATCTTAATAACTTCAATATTTAAATATGCGACTTACGACTCATTTTGCCAGGTCGGGTCACATATAGATATATATGAGTGGTGAAAATAATATTTTATGGGACAGGCCTATTATTGAGATTGCATATCTGTTACCATGTCCCAGCCAATAGTATAATATTGTATTTTCCTATCAGTGTACAAAGTGTTGTATGCTACATGTAGGCCTACTATTTGGCGAATCATAATGCATAAATAAGTACATACTAGTATACAAATTGTCTGTGTCTAAAGCTTTACGTTGCAAAACACGCTAGCTTAAAAACTTGCTAGTCCTAATGATTGTAAAATTTTGGACCAGTGCCGCCTGTAATACACGTTTGAATGAGCCTGAACACACGTTGTGTCATGGAAAAGATCAAGGCTATTAAAGGTACAAGGATCACAATTCTGCCCTGAAATTCCAAAAGACAGTATCTGCTTACTTGTAAAGTGAACAGAAGTGCCTGTTGGCTTTGCACGGCAGAATTGTTTCGCGATAACAACCACACTTTAGTTGCTGGTGACTGATATCAAATCAAATGCATTACCATAATATATGTATAGCATGATTCAGCATGATTCAGCTCGGGTATACGCTGATAAATTAGCCTATTATTAGTTTAAAAATATATTTGTATGCAATTTATAGGAGGAGCACATCACTGTTGTATTTATTTTTATACTCGGTCCGTCAGCACATTTCGGGGACGGGAAGGGTTATATAAAGCCGCCGTAGGCAGACAATTGACTCATTCTGTAACCTCACACCTTTAACCCTTACGCGACACTAACGTGTTCAATTATATCTTTCTCTAATTTGCAGCTATAATTGCCGACTCAATTTCTAGCTTCAAATGACAAACTATATAATCACGATATTAAAAAAATTACAAATCAAAAAGCATTTATTTGACTGACCTGCTGCTTACTGGTGACCTGACACATTGTATAGCCTATATGTTGTACATTTCAAGGTAGTTTAGTTCGCTAGACACCTGACTTCTTGTAAACTTGTGCATAATTTTGTCTACTTTTATTTTTTGTTTGTTTTTAGTATGTAAAGCGCTCCGAATTTTTTTGGATGAAGCGCTTTATAATTTTAATGATATATAAAAAATATTCCCGCAGTTAAAGGGTTATGTTTGCCGTCTAATTACTTTCGTCATCTTTGTTTGAACAGTACTGTTACTACATGTGTTAATCCTACGTATTTGCTGGTTAAATCTTGGCCCAATGTCTTGTACATTGGCCCGACATTATAAGGTCACGGTAGATGAGACGTCGCGTTGTCGCCGTCCTGTTTTTTAGTACTTACACAACATTGGTACTGAGTTGTATGAGCTATGGCAGTTTTAATATAGCTTAGTCCACATCGAGTCTCAACTGCTTTATAAGAGAACAGCTATAAACTATACTTGTTCACTCAAGTGGCATTATTTGTCCAGTGCTGGGGAAATGTCGGCTAAGTGTCTACGCAATTGGGCCAATATTGTGCAAATACCGATCGATCGTCCCAACAAACACGAGAAATTGAACCTATAGTAATATTAGTACACAGTCATCAACGTTGGCCCAACTTTATACCACCATTGGTTCAATGTCGTGTCTTTCCTTGGGCTTAGCTGCGAAGAACGAGGTGTTGTAAGTGTGATTCTTAAATAGCGCTACATTATTGTTGAAATCACGCCTTCCCCTTTAATGATTACTAGTCCTACCGTATAGTATAGTCACTTGTAAATGCTAGATATCAACATATATTCTTGTTTTCCAAAGAAATGTCTCTAGTCTTTTTTATTAAGAATAGCTATTTAATTATCTTGTGAACTACATGAGGATACTAGTATATACAAGGCAGAACAAACAATTAGCATCATGATATTGTAAAAAAGGCGCACTTTTGTTAAAAGTTGATGTAAGTAATTAGGACTAGTTTTGAAATAATTTTAAAGTATATATTAAACCATCTTTCAATATAATTGCTAAACGGATGGTAAAAGAATCATTAACTGAATGTTCCATATCCCGCTATAATGATTTGTGATTTTTCTGTGAGCTATTTTGCATCAATTTGAGATGATTAGTACTCGTAAAGTACTCGTAAGTACTCGTTAAAAGTACTTTTATTTTTAAAAGTACTTGAGTACAAGTACGAGTACAAGTACTTTTTAAAAGTACGAGTACTGAGTACCGACGAGCACTGCAAAATCGGTACTCGAGTACCAAAGTACCGAAGTACCGAGTACTTTGGCCCCAAGCCTGCATTCTTGTACCAAAAGTGAAAGCCGCTGGATCTTTTTACTTCACTGAATCATAATACCGTATCCCCGCGCATAAACGTGCATGCACTTATATTTCAAGATGCACTTAAATTTCGAAAACAGGTGCATGCACTTATATTCGAACATAAAAAAAAATACATGCACTTATATTCGAGCATGCAATGACCTTGATAATAAAGAAATGATAAATATTTTGATATAAAAATGCAAATTTGTGATCTTATTTGTTTTGTAACGCCATTTATAGTACGCATAACCTTATTAATACACCATCTTAGCATCGAGATGTGCATTATATAACCTTATATCTAGAAAACAACAACATAAATATAAGTCTATAGTTGCCAGGCGCAAACAAATCTTCCCTGTTTCAACAGGCTAGTTCATGTTTGAATCCTCAGAGCTATCGTCAACAGTCGCGCTCACACCTCTGTCTATAAGAGGTGATCATTGCAAAATTTATTTCAATAATTCTGGCGTCATAACAATAATAGGGTAAATGTGTTACGGGGGTGATTCATATAATGTGATTTAATAGACCAATTTTGTCATTTAAGGTGTGAGATTTGGCAACACGATTCTTATTTAGAGGGGTGCACTTAGTTTTTCACTTATAAGTGCACTTAGATTTTCACTTATAAGTGCATGCACGTTTATGCGCAGGGATACGGTATTTACAATGTGCCGAAACCCTGTGGACGTTAACCATGCCGCGCACAGGGTGGGCCTAAAATGTTTACTTCGCGAATCATGACGACCCACCTACTTTAAACATGTTTAGCAATTATACTGCAAACACCCACAAATCGCTTCTCCACACACATTGTCACCCCTTGGCACTATAAGGTCGTGTCTTTTCGAAGTGAATGATATGAATTCCATGATGACGATTCAACAACATGCATATAAACCAATTTACCTGCTTTGCCCCAGCTATTTTTATGAATATAGTAGGATTGGTGTGTTTGTGTCATGCAGGCCTATGTCCATGATCAGATGGTTATAAATAATCTCTTATGCATGTAATGTGATAATTGACGTCATGTGATCAGTGGTGATGACGGAGGCGGTCACGACAAACAGAGTCTGTACACATGAGGCTTAACCAATGTTGAATCAATGTTACACACCTGTGGGATTGACGTCGCAGACGGCGGTCCGACATGATTCAAAGTCTCTTGTTAGCTGAGATTTACCATCTGTAGGCAGATTCATGTACACTGACCAAAACACATAAGACACATAAAAGATTATTTATTCTCAACCCCACTGAATATGTATTCTATGTTATGAGGCTATTAACCCTTTAACCGCCAAATTATTCAATTTGAATTTTCACCAACTTGAAGTTGTGTCTCGCTGACGCGATCCACAACTTCAAGTGAGTGAAAATTATTCAGATTTGACAAAATGGAGGTCAACTCTTTTCAAATCTTGCTGGTTGATGTCACATTTTATCTTAAATGTGGTACTTAATGTGCGAGTAAGAAATGTAAACTCGAATATATGCGGCACCGGTGGTTAAAGGTTTAACTGATCCGTCACCCTAACACAGTATGCCTGGTGACTTAGTCCAGGAGCAGAGACACAAAAAGAGTCAGAATCTAAGGTCTAAAGTCAATCCCCGCAATGAAAGAGTAAACTATTTATAATGACCGTGGACCCATAAAATAGGTATTCAAATAAAGCGGAAAAAGCTAACTTGGACATTTATGAAAATTGAAAATACCCTTTGGTCTTTTGTGTAATAAATAAAATATTTCAGCACTTTAACCCTTTCAAGCCTGAATTTTCCATTATCATCTTCATCCACTACAAGTCATCCTCGACTTGTAGTGAATGAAGATGACTTGAAGTGGGTTGAAAATTGAAAAAAATTGCAATATATAGGTAAAAAAAATGTCATTATAAACCCCTTAGTAATAGGGAAATCAGGTATGTTTTCAGGGATGTAAAATGATGCTTTAATGCATCATGAGGGCTTAAAGGGGGGGGGGGTAAATAGTAGAAGGTTGGCATACCCAGCACCACCTTCAACTGTTAAGCTTAATGACTCGACCTCCTTTGTTTTCACCGAACTGGCTAATACAATGAAGTATGGGGGAGGGCTCTTATATAACCTTGTTTTCACCGAGTGACGTCACCACGTTTCACAGAATGAAGTATGGGGGAGGGGGTGTTATATAACCTTGTTTTCACCGAGTGACGTCACTGCGTTTCACAGAATATGTCTGTCAACCTGAACATTGCTTACAACACGCTATAGACAGGATCATCTGCTGTCCTATTTAACTCTGTATCGGGCGTTTTCAGATGCGGTCCTGATATATATCTATAATATAGAACCGCATAACATGAACCCTGTTTTATGTTTTGCGGTCCTCATAATAGGCATGCAGGGTCCGTGTCCTTGTACAAGTTAGGATATATCTTAATTTTCTGTTATTTCCATAAGAAAAGATAACATTTATCTCAACCCTTTAAGCCCTCATGATGCATTAAAGAATCATTTCACATCCCTGAAAACAGACTTAATTTTCCTACAACTAAGGGTTTTAGTACGAAAATTTCAATGAAACTGGTTTACCGATACATGGAAATTTTCTTCACTTTTTCACCAATTCAAGTCATCTTTATCCACTACAAGTCGAGAATTATGGCAGCAATTCGCGGCTTTTAGTGGATGAAGATGACGATGGTAAACTCAGGCTTGAAAACGTTAACTTTTCTAATTAAAATGAGAGAAAGTTAAGACAATGCGAATCATTTTTAGGATTTTTCGTGGGATGAATCCAAGGATTGCAGTAGCGTAACGTTGGCCAATGTCTCATTCTTGCAGGCTTGGGGCGAGTACTGGACAAAAGTACTCGAGTACAAGTACAAGTACTTGTAAACATGACGAGTACAAGTACAAGTACACGTACTGGATTTTCAAAAGTACTTGAGTACAAGTACAAGTACTTTGAAAAGTACTTGAGTACAAGTACCGAGTACTTTGGTTGTAAGCTCTAATTAATTACATGACATTTATTAGATAAATAATTGATTATAATATATGTTACTTCATGTTGATATATGTGACCCGATCAGGCAACATGAGTTTCAAGTCACACTTTGGCAAACGATTATTAAGAAAATGGAGTGGAAATGAATATTTTTTCTATTTATTTCGTTTTAATACAATTTTGTGTGTTTATCCAAAACTGCACAAACTGCCTTTTTGAACTTCAAATGCTATTATCTCAAAATGACGCAACTCAGACTATTTTTCTGGGTTTGTCGACTCATATTTTCAGAGCTAAACACGCTACAGAGTTGTGTGATATACCATTCTAAAGGTAATTTTGTGTAGGTGCGGGATATCTTAATAACTTCAATATTTAAATATGCGACTTACGACTCATTTTGCCAGGTCGGGTCACATATAGATATATATGAGTGGTGAAAATAATATTTTATGGGACAGGCCTATTATTGAGATTGCATATCTGTTACCATGTCCCAGCCAATAGTATAATATTGTATTTTCCTATCAGTGTACAAAGTGTTGTATGCTACATGTAGGCCTACTATTTGGCGAATCATAATGCATAAATAAGTACATACTAGTATACAAATTGTCTGTGTCTAAAGCTTTACGTTGCAAAACACGCTAGCTTAAAAACTTGCTAGTCCTAATGATTGTAAAATTTTGGACCAGTGCCGCCTGTAATACACGTTTGAATGAGCCTGAACACACGTTGTGTCATGGAAAAGATCAAGGCTATTAAAGGTACAAGGATCACAATTCTGCCCTGAAATTCCAAAAGACAGTATCTGCTTACTTGTAAAGTGAACAGAAGTGCCTGTTGGCTTTGCACGGCAGAATTGTTTCGCGATAACAACCACACTTTAGTTGCTGGTGACTGATATCAAATCAAATGCATTACCATAATATATGTATAGCATGATTCAGCATGATTCAGCTCGGGTATACGCTGATAAATTAGCCTATTATTAGTTTAAAAATATATTTGTATGCAATTTATAGGAGGAGCACATCACTGTTGTATTTATTTTTATACTCGGTCCGTCAGCACATTTCGGGGACGGGAAGGGTTATATAAAGCCGCCGTAGGCAGACAATTGACTCATTCTGTAACCTCACACCTTTAACCCTTACGCGACACTAACGTGTTCAATTATATCTTTCTCTAATTTGCAGCTATAATTGCCGACTCAATTTCTAGCTTCAAATGACAAACTATATAATCACGATATTAAAAAAATTACAAATCAAAAAGCATTTATTTGACTGACCTGCTGCTTACTGGTGACCTGACACATTGTATAGCCTATATGTTGTACATTTCAAGGTAGTTTAGTTCGCTAGACACCTGACTTCTTGTAAACTTGTGCATAATTTTGTCTACTTTTATTTTTTGTTTGTTTTTAGTATGTAAAGCGCTCCGAATTTTTTTGGATGAAGCGCTTTATAATTTTAATGATATATAAAAAATATTCCCGCAGTTAAAGGGTTATGTTTGCCGTCTAATTACTTTCGTCATCTTTGTTTGAACAGTACTGTTACTACATGTGTTAATCCTACGTATTTGCTGGTTAAATCTTGGCCCAATGTCTTGTACATTGGCCCGACATTATAAGGTCACGGTAGATGAGACGTCGCGTTGTCGCCGTCCTGTTTTTTAGTACTTACACAACATTGGTACTGAGTTGTATGAGCTATGGCAGTTTTAATATAGCTTAGTCCACATCGAGTCTCAACTGCTTTATAAGAGAACAGCTATAAACTATACTTGTTCACTCAAGTGGCATTATTTGTCCAGTGCTGGGGAAATGTCGGCTAAGTGTCTACGCAATTGGGCCAATATTGTGCAAATACCGATCGATCGTCCCAACAAACACGAGAAATTGAACCTATAGTAATATTAGTACACAGTCATCAACGTTGGCCCAACTTTATACCACCATTGGTTCAATGTCGTGTCTTTCCTTGGGCTTAGCTGCGAAGAACGAGGTGTTGTAAGTGTGATTCTTAAATAGCGCTACATTATTGTTGAAATCACGCCTTCCCCTTTAATGATTACTAGTCCTACCGTATAGTATAGTCACTTGTAAATGCTAGATATCAACATATATTCTTGTTTTCCAAAGAAATGTCTCTAGTCTTTTTTATTAAGAATAGCTATTTAATTATCTTGTGAACTACATGAGGATACTAGTATATACAAGGCAGAACAAACAATTAGCATCATGATATTGTAAAAAAGGCGCACTTTTGTTAAAAGTTGATGTAAGTAATTAGGACTAGTTTTGAAATAATTTTAAAGTATATATTAAACCATCTTTCAATATAATTGCTAAACGGATGGTAAAAGAATCATTAACTGAATGTTCCATATCCCGCTATAATGATTTGTGATTTTTCTGTGAGCTATTTTGCATCAATTTGAGATGATTAGTACTCGTAAAGTACTCGTAAGTACTCGTTAAAAGTACTTTTATTTTTAAAAGTACTTGAGTACAAGTACGAGTACAAGTACTTTTTAAAAGTACGAGTACTGAGTACCGACGAGTACTGCAAAATCGGTACTCGAGTACCAAAGTACCGAAGTACCGAGTACTTTGGCCCCAAGCCTGCATTCTTGTACCAAAAGTGAAAGCCGCTGGATCTTTTTACTTCACTGAATCATAATACCGTATCCCCGCGCATAAACGTGCATGCACTTATATTTCAAGATGCACTTAAATTTCGAAAACAGGTGCATGCACTTATATTCGAACATAAAAAAAAATACATGCACTTATATTCGAGCATGCAATGACCTTGATAATAAAGAAATGATAAATATTTTGAAATAAAAATGCAAATTTGTGATCTTATTTGTTTTGTAACGACATTTATAGTACGCATAACCTTATTAATACACCATCTTAGCATCGAGATGTGCATTATATAACCTTATATCTAGAAAACAACAACATAAATATAAGTCTATAGTTGCCAGGCGCAAACAAATCTTCACTGTTTCAACAGGCTAGTTCATGTTTGAATCCTCAGAGCTATCGTCAACAGTCGCGCTCACACCTCTGTCTATAAGAGGTGATCATTGCAAAATTTATTTCAATAATTCTGGCGTCATAACAATAATAGGGTAAATGTGTTACGGGGGTGATTCATATAATGTGATTTAATAGATCAATTTTGTCATTTAAGGTGTGAGATTTGGCAACACGATTCTTATTTAGAGGGGTGCACTTAGTTTTTCACTTATAAGTGCACTTAGATTTTCACTTATAAGTGCATGCACGTTTATGCGCAGGGATACGGTATTTACAATGTGCCGAAACCCTGTGGACGTTAACCATGCCGCGCACAGGGTGGGCCTAAAATGTTTACTTCGCGAATCATGACGACCCACCTACTTTAAACATGTTTAGCAAGTATACTGCAAACACCCACAAATCGCTTCTCCACACACATTGTCACCCCTTGGCACTATAAGGTCGTGTCTTTTCGAAGTGAATGATATGAATTCCATGATGACGATTCAACAACATGCATATAAACCAATTTACCTGCTTTGCCCCAGCTATCTTTATGAATATAGTAGGATTGGTGTGTTTGTGTCATGCAGGCCTATGTCCATGATCAGATGGTTATAAATAATCTCTTATGCATGTAATGTGATAGTTGACGTCATGTGATCAGTGGTGATGACGGAGGCGGTCACGACAAACAGAGTCTGTACACATGAGGCTTAACCAATGTTGAATCAATGTTACACACCTGTGGGATTGACGTCGCAGACGGCGGTCCGACATGATTCAAAGTCTCTTGTTAGCTGAGATTTACCATCTGTAGGCAGATTCATGTACACTGACCAAAACACATAAGACACATAAAAGATTATTTATTCTCAACCCCACTGAATATGTATTCTATGTTATGAGGCTATTAACCCTTTAACCGCCAAATTATTCAATTTGAATTTTCACCAACTTGAAGTTGTGTCTCGCTGACGCGATCCACAACTTCAAGTGAGTGAAAATTATTCAGATTTGACAAAATGGAGGTCAACTCTTTTCAAATCTTGCTGGTTGATGTCACATTTTATCTTAAATGTGGTACTTAATGTGCGAGTAAGAAATGTAAACTCGAATATATGCGGCACCGGTGGTTAAAGGTTTAACTGATCCGTCACCCTAACACAGTATGCCTGGTGACTTAGTCCAGGAGCAGAGACACAAAGAAAATCGTTCAACCGGCGGACTATCTCAGATATGAATTGACAGAATGGTAGAAGAGCTATGCAGGAACAGCTCCAGGTAGCATGTAAATTCAAATTGTGGTATAAGTTTTTTTATTTCGACCGCTTATATGGGGGTACCCCCAAACTTGTCTGGAATTAAGGGTTATGTTACGTAAATTTCTATCTTTGCTAGTCTGTTTCACTAATCGACACATGCGATATACCATATAAAATATAATGAAATGGCCTCTCTGATGACATATTGCACACTGCAGAAAACTGGTGATGCGAATAGTTATCTCTTCACATACGCGCAAACATAATTTTTATTATAAAATAATATAAATGAACAACAAAACAAACGAGTGAAAATGGTCAAGGAAAACAAAACAAAAAACACAATTATTTGACATGTCGATATCTGGCCTATGTTTTCTGAACCAAATATATGTATGCTTAAAAAGAATGGTATTTAGTATTATAAATATCACATATATTATTTTAATGGAAGAATATTGCAGCCTTTTATGGAAATGTGTGTGTTTAGTCAGGCCTGAAATCTGAAATATTGAGCATTGGTCGTCATTTTAGTGTAAATTTTTTACCCTCTTTTTTACATAATTTGGGTGTGCTGAATTCGAATCTGTCGAATAATATTCTATATTTGGTGACCGTCACCTGCAAGTAAGTAAATCATCAAATGGCCGCCAAAATTTTAATAAAGACTCGTATTTTCTATAGTTTATCGCACATTAAAGCACAATTTATGGTTTCTGGAAGATTTGTATTCGATAAATTTACATCGAGTGTCTTTGAGAAGAAATGACCCTTATTTGACCTTTAAATTTAATACGTGCGCCGTTTTTAAATATATACTGTTATTATAATTATACCGGTAAAAGCTGCGAATTGCTGCCGCAATACTCGACTTGTAGTGGATGAAGATGACTTGACATGGTTTAGAAATTACAAAAAATTACCACTTATTGTTAAACCAGTTTCATGGGAATTTTTGTTCTAAAACCCAGTTGTAGGAAAATTAAAAATGTTTTCAGGGATGTAAAAAATAATGATGCTTTAATGCATCGTGAGGGCTTAAAGGGTTAAACATCACGATTTGCAAATGTTACGTCACAAATTAAATAAATATGAGTAATTTTCACCCACTTCGTGAAAATTTAAATAAGCTAAGTGAGAATTTGAAGGGTTGAGGTGTCTCAAAATCACAGAAGGCAGGCTAATTGTGATGGAAAACTGAAACGCAGTTCAAATCCAGCTGAACAAATCTACGTACGGAACGGATGTAACATCAGTGGCTTGCGCATACCACCAGCTTACCATCCCCTTGCCATCTAAGAACTCTAAAACCAGAACTATACCTCCATGATTATATGGTTAAACACTACAAGACACATTCAACAGAACAATAACCACCCAACATGATTATTTGTCGAACAGTCACATATCATCTATTTACAGTTGCTATAAGGCATTATGTTTATTTTTGGCTATTAGGCCACTGTGTTTTATTTCTATGTTTTAGATCAGAAAAAAACCTAAAATCAAATGAGGGAGGGCGGTGAAACAAACATTTAGGAAAAAGAAACATTGAACATATTTTTGGGAGAGTTAATGAGGGAGCACAAATAAAAAAAACATTTGACAAATTTCTGGAGAAGTTAATGGGGGCGACGAAAAAAACACTACTCGACGGTTCAATAATGTTCAATAATGTCGAAATGCGATTGCTTTCATCAGTTCATCAGACCCTACCATCGACAATGGTCAATAGGACAATAGCCAGGCAACCCATCAAATTGACCAGACACTACAAAACCGCAAAGACAGAGCTATCAGTTGTACATATTAATGTTTGTGGTCTAAAATCTAGAATGAAATGTGTGGAATTCTTCGATTTTCTAAATAAATACGATATAATAATGATGACTAAAACAAAATTAGACGATATTGACGATCTTACATTTTCTGTTTTTAAACTGATAACGAAAAATAGAAAACATAAGAAAAGGGCATCTGGTGGGGTGGCAGTCCTCATCAGAGAAGAATTAGAACCTATTATCTTTGTCCTAAAGGTCAAACAACAGGATTCAATATGGTT
This sequence comes from Flabesymbios commensalis, assembly GCA_964017125.1. Classification (NCBI taxonomy): domain Eukaryota; kingdom Metazoa; phylum Annelida; class Polychaeta; order Terebellida; family Flabelligeridae; genus Flabesymbios; species Flabesymbios commensalis. The sequence continues at coordinate 56,243,508 of OZ024916.1, read as the reverse complement.
ACAATTTGAAAGTGGTCTTAAAAATGATTTAATTTTATGTTTAATATATATTCCCCCAGAAAATTCGGTCTATTAAAAAATATCCATGTTTGACAATCTGAGAGAAATAATAACGGATTTACGGATTAAATATTGACGTTTGCATTATCGGTGACCTAAACGCTAGGACAGGTAATGCAAGTGATGTTTTAGAAATGGGCCAAGATGAAATCGAATTAATTGAATATGTATCACTTGATAACATGAATATTCCAGAAAACCGAGTCAGTTTTGACAACACTGTAAATAATTATGGCACCAGATTATTACCGTTATGTAAATCACTGTATATGTTTATTGTAAATGGTCGCATGGGTAATGACGCACTGGTCGGTAGACCAACATGTAGAAATGTTAGTGTAGTGGATTATTTTATTTGCACACCTAGACTGTTCTTAACAATTGTAAATTTTGAAGTGGAAGATTTTAATCTGTATGATGTACATAATGCTGTACGCCTCACTCTAATACGTGAATCGCACTGTGATCCGGACACGCATCATGCCACACCACCGCCAAACTTACCTCAACATAATTCCCTACCGCTGAAACCAAAATGGAAACACGAATTAGGCATCCAATACGAAGAAACTTTACTCGAAGGTGACGTAAGTGGCATATTGCGTGAGCTGGACAGACTGAGTAGTGACACTTTCATGCAAACGGAGGTAAACAAGGTCGTTAGCGACATTAATTATATGTTCAACGATGCGGCACGTAGCCTAGGTATGTTTAGATCTGGCCTCACAACCTCTGGGTGCAGCAGGTCTCGTGTGCGCAGTGAGCCCCACAAAAACTGGTACAACCAGAAATGTGAAAATAAACGTAAGATTTTCCTAAAGCACAAAAATAAATACAGACGCCTAAGAAACAACAATAACTTGCAACAACTACAGCAAACAGGCAAAGACTACAAAAACGAAATCAACAAAGCAGTTAGGAAATATAAACAGCAAGTTATACATAAAATACGAAATTTAAAATCTGAAAACCCGCGTGATTACTGGAATATCATTAACAACAAAAATAACTCAAAAACGACTGCTAAAGTTTCTCTTGAGATATTCAAGGAACACTTTGAAAACCTAAATTACAGTCATGACAATCAAAACGTCACCACCCTTGACTTTATCGACTCAGACTCTCTACTTAATGACCCTTTCACAACAGAAGAAGTAAATAAGTTAATCGCAAAGATAAAAAATAGTAAAAGTCCCGGAACTGACCAGATTTTGAATGAATTCCTGAAAAAGTCACTACGACAAATCACTACCATGTTAACTAAACTTTTTAACGTAATATTAGCGTCAGGAGTAGTACCAGAGCAGTGGAGCATAGGAGTGATTAAGCCGATATATAAATCTTCAGGTGACGATTCAGACCCCGGCAATTACCGCGGAATAACATTATTAAGTTGCATTCCAATCACAGACTGACACTTTTTGTTGATAATAATAATATTATCGGGCCCGAGCAAGCAGGATTTAGGGCTGGTTTTTCAACGAATGACCGCATGTTTGCTGTTAAGACATTGATTGACTTATATAATCATAAACGTGAAAAATTTTTTTGCTGCTTTGTCGATTACAGCAAAACGTTTGATAGTATATCTCGTACTAAGTTATGGCATAAGCTGCTCGAATCTAATATATCGGGGAAAATTTTCATTTTATTCCATAACATGTATAAAACAGCAAAATCGTGTGTTAGCAGTGATGGTCAGATTTCTGATACATTTCCGTGTCTTGTTGGGGTAAGACAAGGCGAAAATATATCTCCCTTATTGTTTTCTATATACCTTGGTGACCTGCACACAAGGGGTTGACTGTTGTGAATAAAATGATCAAAGATAGACTAGACGAATCTTTATTGAAATACCTTAAACTCTATGTACTACTTCACGCAGATGACACTGTGCTAGTTGCTGAATCGGCAGAAGATTTACAGAAATCAATCACCCTAATGAAAAACTATTGCGATCTCTGGAAACTAAATATTAACGTATCCAAAACCAAAATAACTATTTTCTCAAGAGGAAAAACACGAAACATCCCTAAATTTCAATTTGGTGAAACACAATTAGAAGTAACCGACCAATATAAATACTTAGACCTTATTTTCAATTTCAACGGTAAATTCACTAAAGCAAAAAACTATTGCATGACAAAGGTACCAGAGCGATGTTTGCACTGCTGCGCAGAGGCAGACAATTGCAATTACCAGTAGATATTATGATACACCTATTTGATATACTTGTAAAACCTGTGCTCTTATATGGTAGTGAAATTTGGGCCCATGAAGGAACAGAAATTCTTGAAAAACTCCATCTAAGATTCTGTAAATATATATTATTAGTAAACAAGACAACATGTTCAAACATGGTATATGGTGAGCTAGGTAAATACCCAAAGAAGAATGATTATGTTCTGCATAAATCGCCTTGGCTCAATTGTGTTAAAACGATTCTGGAAGGTTGTGGTTTCCCTGGTATATGGGGAAGTGAAGTCATCCCTTGCAGTAAGGAATGCTTCAAACAACAAATCAAACAAAGATTACTCGATCAGTTTAGACAAAAATGGGCAGCAGAAATCCAACAGATCAGCAAGTGTTTAAACTACAGAATGTTTAAATCAAACCACAAAATTGAAAGCTATTTGACAACATTAACGTACAACAACAGACGATTACTTGCGAGATTCCGTTGCAGAAACTACAACCTTCCAGTTGAAACCGGATGTCATAGAAGTATACCCAGAGAACAAAGAAAGTGTAACTGTTGTGTGAGTGAACTGGGAGACGAGTTTCATTTTATTATGAATTGCTCAAATTTCAACACTCTTCGAAGCCAATTAATTAAAAGACATCATACGATTCGTCCATCGGCTTTCACATTTGATAAATTAATTAATTCCTCGAACATGTTGAAATTTAAAAACTTTTGCACATGTATCAGTATTGTACAAAAATCAATTAATTCATGTATATAATAACACTGTATAATATTGTCATTAAGTCCACCTGACATTATTTGTACATGTCTGTTAAATAACAGATCCTATGAATAAATTATTGTCTATTGTCTATTGTCTATCAACACAGGTATATATATGCGTCAATGTGGTCTGGTGTGGTCTGTGTGAAAATTAATCCATGGAAACAATAATAAGCCGCTTTTTGGTGGCGGCATCAGTAATATGTGCAAGAGGTGCTTCTCTTTTGTAGTAAAACAAAACATTTTGAGTAGGAATAATTGGGCTTGGCATGTGGCAGATTTCGAATGAGCGCACCCAAATTGTGTGAGAACAACTACATGCCAAATTCTACTAAAACATACCTTAAGAAGTCAGAAATTTCAAAAATGGGCCCTGACTAATACACTTTATGCTATATATTTTCAGTCCACAAATAATATTTTTGCCGATAATTATTTTCAGACCAACAGTGCTATAGTTAAAAATATTGAAGTCGCCTGTTTTTATATATTCAATTTACCGGATATATTTTCACATAGTCATCAGTTGTTTCTAAAGCCTTTCAAATCACATTTCATTGATGGATGATGGTTATAACCAGTGATGTAGACTCTCCATATGGGTGTTGTGTAGATCATTGGAAACCAAACTGTGGTGGCATCATCTGTATACAGTAGATTCTGATTCACAATCACATCTTGCCATTGTAGATCATCTTTGGCTGTTGTTATAGTGACTTCTGTTGGATATTGACTATAATTATCGCATCGTTTTTTAATCAAAATCCCACCTACAAAGTAGATTGGTGGCAGCTGTATTTCTAGCCATTCTGAGGTTGCTCTATGTTGTGCTACCCAAGCACAGGGATACGTCAAGTACATGTCTATTTTCGCCCTGTAAGGTCCACCATTTTCACCAGCATACGTCGAGGATGCACTGAAGATGGAATCGGCAAGTTGGTATTCAGATATTATATTCACTAAGACTAGTGAATCATGTTCTTGAACCAGACAGTCTGATGACGAGTTCACAGATAGTTTACGAGTATACTCAAAGCCTTTGCTGTGATCTGTCAGTCGTTGCCATGGAGACCATGAGGCTTGAGTAGCAGTGTGCTCATACATCTGGTGATCACGTGCTGAATGGCAGAGACACATGTAATGCACTAAGTTACTGTCTGATACAGGAAAACATGTCTTGTTGAGACTGCCATCAGGACATAGGATGAGAGGCCTGTTACACTTAACATCTTCTCCACACACCAGGTGTTTCTCGTCGTCTTCACTCAGCACTTCACACACCCTTCTCTGTGTAGTTACATTCATATCACCACATCGCATCTCCGTATTGTTCATCATTACAGACATAATGTCTCCTTTACATTCACCATTCACCAGGAGAAACAGAGAAGCCGATAAACAAAGCAAACCTATTAAAATCATGATGAACAGTGTAGCAGTATGATAATGTTGCCACCTGTTAAGGACTGCTTGTGTTCCTGCTGTATCTATCTGTGAGCGTGGTCTAATACTGTTGTATCACCGTGGTGCAGCCTGACATTTCAGTTTGTTCACCCCCGTGACACATGCGTGCATTGTCGTTTGTCCTTCGTCGCCGGCTCAGCGAGGATGCTGTGATAAACAAATTTATGTTTACATAATTGATACATACAGGCATATAGAACAACATAAATGTCAATACTTTGACGACGAAGAACAATATGAAGCATAATCTGATAATAAAGGCCACTTTTATACAAATGACCGTCCGCAGTTTATATTTGGGAGCTTTATATAATTCACACAAGAGCTCACTCCGTAACACGAGACGTTGACCCAGGGATGGCGCAATGTTGGCCCAGCGTCGCAGATGATGGGGGCAACATTACAGAAATCGTGGGTATGTATCAGCTGACATTATTGATGAATATGACCTTCGCAAACGGAAATGCCATTATCAATTTATCATCGATCTCTAGATCTAAACTGCTAAAAGGATACCAATTTCAATTGTATGCAAATTATAGTTCCCAGCAACATTATGTTTATATTTATACAATACTTCTGTGGTAAGATTAACCCTTACAAGCCTGAATTTACCATTGTCATCTTCATCCACTACAAGCCGCGAATTACTGTCGCAATTCTCGACTTGTAGTGGATGAAGACGATTTGATGTGGTTGAAAATTTAAGGAAAATTGCCGTGTATTGGTAAAAGAGTTTCATGGAAATTTTCGTTCAAAAACCCTTGGTTGTAGGAAAATCAAGTATGTTTTCAGGGATGTAAAATGATGCTTTAATGCATCGTGGGGGCTTAAAGGGTTAAACAAAAGAATATTGAGAGTATCTTCTATAGTCTATTATATCGATTTGGAAGCTTTGTCTAACTCACACAGGCGCCCAATAGCGGCTTACATTAATTATTGACCTTGTCGAAACGGATATGTCATCATAAAACAACGTGCAACAATGCAGTTTCGTACACCTCGTACTAAACTGCAATGCCGCAACAGATGTCTTATTCTTTGAGTTTCAATTGTAACCAAATTTTATTTTTCATCAACGTGAATTTGTATAATTTTACAATGCTTCTGTGTTAAAAACACATTAAATTAACCGACATATATATTGGGAGAAAGCTACTGACAATTATGAATGTTCTGTATTGCAAACATATCCGACTGATCAATTTATCTTGCTTGATTAGAATTGAGCTAATAGATAGTAGTGGACCAGCACCATCATTCATGTAGTGGACCAGCACCGTAATTCATGTAGTGGACCAGCACCATCATTCATGTAGTGGACCAGCACCATCATTCATGTAGTGGACCAGCACCATCATTCATGTAGTGGATCAGTACCATCATTCATGTAGTGGACCAGCACCGTCATTCATGTAGTGGACCAGTACCATCATTCATGTAGTGGACCAGCACCATCATTCATGTAGTGGACCAGCACCATCATTCATGTAGTCGTCCAGTGCCATCATTCATGTAGTGGACCAGCACCATCATTCATGTAGTGGACCAGCACCATCATTCATGTAGTCGTCCAGTGCCATCATTCATGTAGTGGACCAGCACCATCATTCATGTAGTGGACCAGCACCATCATTTTTGTAGTGGACCAGCACTATCATTCATGTAGTCGTCCAGTACCATCATTCATGTAGTCGTCCAGCACCATCATTCATGTAGTGGACCAGCACCATCATTCATGTAGTCGTCCAGTACCATCATTCATGTAGTGGACCAGCACCATCATTCATGTAGTGGACCAGCACCGTCATTCATGTAGTGGACCAGCACCATCATTTTTGTAGTGGACCAGCACCGTCATTCATGTAGTGGACCAGCACCATCATTCATGTAGTGAACCAGCACCGTCATTCATGTAGTGGACCAGCACCATCATTTTTGTAGTGGACCAGCACTATCATTCGTGTAGTGGACCAGCACCATCATTCATGTAGTGGACCAGCACCATCATTCATGTAGTGGAACAGCACCATCATTCATGTAGTGGAACAGCACCATCATTTTTGTAGTGGACCAGCACTATTATTCGTGTAGTCGTCCAGTACCATCATTCATGTAGTCGTCCAGCACCATCATTCATGTAGTGGACCAGCACCATCATTTTTGTAGTGGACCAGCACCATCATTCATGTAGTGGAACAGCACCATCATTTTTGTAGTGGACCAGCACTATCATTCATGTAGTGGACCAGCACCATCATTCATGTAGTGGACCAGTACCATCATTCATGTAGTCGTCCAGTACCATCATTCATGTAGTCGTCCAGCACCATCATTCATGTAGTGCACCAACACCATCATTCATGTAGTGGACCAGCACCATCATTCTTGTAGTGGAACAGCACCATCATTCATGTAGTGGACCAGTACCATCATTCATGTAGTGGACCAGTACCATCATTCATGTAGTGGACCAGTACCATCATTCATGTAGTGGACCAGTACCACCATTCATGTAGTCGTCCAGTACTATCATTCATGTAGTGGACCAGCACCATCATTCTTGTAGTGGACCAGCACCATCATTCATGTAGTGGACCAGCACCATCATTCATGTAGTGGACCAGCACCATCATTCATGTAGTGAACCAGTACCATCATTCATGTAGTGGACTAGCACCATCATTCATGTAGTCGTCCAGTACCATCATTCATGTAGTGGACCAGCACCATCATTCTTGTAGTGGACCAGCACCATCATTCATGTAGTGGACAAGCACCATCATTCTTGTAGTGGACCAGCACCATCATTCATGTAGTGGACCAGCACCATCATTCTTGTAGTGGACCAGCACCATCATTCATGTAGTCGTCCAGTACCATCATTCATGTAGTGGACCAGCACCATCATTCTTGTAGTCGTCCAGCACCGTCATTCATGTAGTGGACCAGTACCGTCATTCATGTAGTGGACCAGCACCATCATTTTTGTAGTGGAGCAGCACTATCATTCATGTAGTGGACCAGCACCATCATTCATGTAGTGGACCAGCACCATCATTCATGTAGTGGACCAGTACCATCATTCATGTAGTCGTCCAGTACCATCATTCATGTAGTGGACCAGCACCATCATTCATGTAGTGGACCAGCACCATCATTCTTGTAGTGGAACAGCACCATCATTCATGTAGTGCACCAGCACTATCATTCATGTAGTGGACCAGCACCATCATCCATGTAGTGGACCAGCACTATCATTCATGTAGTGGACCAGCACCATCATTCATGTAGTGGACCAGCACCATCATTCATGTAGTCGTCCAGCACTATCATTCTTGTAGTCGTCCAGCACCATCATTCATGTAGTCGTCCAGTACCATCATTCATGTAGTGGACCAGTACCATCATTCATGTAGTCGTCCAGTACCACCATTTTTGTAGTGGACCAGCACCATCATTCATGTAGTGGACCAGCACCATCATTCATGTAGTGGACCAGCACCATCATTCATGTAGTGGACCAGCACCATCATTCATGTAGTGGACCAGCACCATTATTCATGTAGTGGACCAGCACCATCATTCATGTAGTGGACCAGCACCATGATTCATGTAGTGGACCAGCACCGTCATTCATGTAGTGGAACAGCACCATCATTTTTGTAGTGGACCAGCACCGTCATCCATGTAGTGGACCAGCACCATCATTCATGTAGTGGACCAGCACCATCATTTTTGTAGTGGACCAGCACTATCATTCATGTAGTGGACCAGTACCATCATTCATGTAGTGGACCAGCACCATCATTCTTGTAGTGGACCAGTACCATCATTCATGTAGTGGACCAGCACCATCATTTTTGTAGTGGACCAGCACCATCATTCATGTAGTGGACCAGCACCATCATTCATGTAGTGGACCAGCACCGTCATTCATGTAGTGGACCAGTACCATCATTCATGTAGTGGACCAGCACCATCATTCATGTAGTGGACCAGCACTATCATTCATGTAGTGGACCAGCACCATCATTCATGTAGTGGACCAGTACCATCATTCATGTAGTGGACCAGCACCATCATTCATGTAGTGGACCAGCACTATCATTCATGTAGTGGACCAGCACCATCATTCATGTAGTGGACCAGCACCATCATTCATGTAGTGGACCAGTACCATCATTCATGTAGTGGACCAGCACCATCATTCATGTAGTGGACCAGCACTATCATTCATGTAGTAGACCAGCACCATCATTCATGTAGTGGACCAGCACCATCATTCATGTAGTGGACCAGCACCATCATTCATGTAGTGGACCAGTACCATCATTCATGTAGTGGACCAGCACCATCATTCATGTAGTGGACCAGCACTATCATTCATGTAGTAGACCAGCACCATCATTCATGTAGTGGACCAGTACCATCATTCATGTAGTGGACCAGCACCATCATTCATGTAGTGGACCAGCACTATCATTCATGTAGTAGACCAGCACCATCATTCATGTAGTGGACCAGTACCATCATTCATGTAGTGGACCAGCACCATCATTCATGTAGAGGACCAGCACTATCATTCATGTAGTGGACCAGCACCATCATTCATGTAGTGGACCAGTACCATCATTCATGTAGTGGACCAGCACCATCATTCATGTAGTGGACCAGTACCATCATTCATGTATTGGACCAGCACCATCATTCATGTAGTCGTCCAGTACCATCATTCATGTAGTGGACCAGCACCATCATTTTTGTAGTGGACCAGCACCATCATTCATGTAGTGGACCAGCACCGTCATTCATGTAGTGGACCAGTACCATCATTCATGTAGTGGACCAGTACCATCATTCATGTAGTCGTCCAGCACCGTCATTCATGTAGTGGACCAGTACCATCATTCATGTAGTGGACCAGTACCATCATTCATGTAGTGGACCAGTACCATCATTCATGTAGTGGACCAGCACTATCATTCATGTAGTGGACCAGCACCATCATTCATGTAGTGGACCAGTACCATCATTCATGTAGTGGATCAGCACTATCATTCATGTAGTGGACCAGCACCATCATTCATGTAGTGGACCAGTACCATCATTCATGTAGTGGACCAGTACCATCATTCATGTAGTGGACCAGTACCATCATTCATGTAGTGGACCAGCACCATCATTCATGTGGTGGACCAGCACCATCATTCATGTAGTGGACCAGTACCATCATTTATGTAGTGGACCAGTACCATCATTCATGTAGTGGACCAGTACCATCATTCATGTAGTGGACCAGCACCGTCATTCATGTAGTGGACCAGCACTATCATTCATGTAGTGGACCAGTACCATCATTCATGTAGTGGACCAGTACCATCATTTATGTAGTGGACCAGTACCATCATTCATGTAGTGGACCAGCACCATCGTACATGTAGTGGACCAGCACCGTCATTCATGTAGTGGACAGCCTAATATCTAGCCTAACTGGTGAAAGCGCAGCACAAAAATTAAAAAAACTTTTGCAGTTCTAGTCTATGGACATGTTTACATCACATAGTCATATTATTAGGCTAAAATAAAATCACCGATTTTTTTTATGATTTTAGACCTGGGCATGTCCCTATTATTCAAATTCTCAATCGGGTCGCCATATTCAAAATGGCCGCCATCCGGAAAAGAGTTTTCCTTAATTTCACATAATTACAATAAAAAATATTGTTCTGCAGTTTTTAATCTCAGTTCTAAATCTGATGCATATTTGACAGTAGGTCTAAGGTAGGCTAAGTCAGATCGCATACCAGAAAATCCAGGATAACCGCCACTCAAAAACGATGTTTTTTTCATAAATAATATACCATGCTTTCAAGTACTGAACACTGACCATTCACACTGAAAATGTGTTTATTTCTCTCTTCAACATGTGTTTTGTATGATATTAAGGCTTATTGGCCAACACAACCAGGTTTATGACCGTACAAACGAACACTACATAACAAAAAGGCAATTATTTATTTCAGTTGTAAATATACTAGGCTATTGCTAATCTTGCCATTCGAGATAAAGATTATTGCTCATCCAAACAAACACTATTGATTTATAGGGAAAATGCAATGAACCACCCTTAGAGCCCTTGATATTGACTACAATAAACATGATAAAGCGTTCAGCAGTAACGTTAAGGCCCAGTCACACATACCATCAGGCACGTCCAGAAAACGTTGTTGATTTGACGAGAACGCCGGATGAACATTATATTATTCATTTACTGTGTGTGTCAACCTCTGCGCACATTTTTTGCATGTTTAAAATTGTGAGCGTTTTCCCACGTGTGAATGTAGACGCCAGGATACCGTCAGACCAACGCCAGTCTAACGTTAGGCACAATTAGAGCACACGCTCTAAATTCGTTGTGTTTTCGTTGACCGAGGTTTGTCCCAGTTGGGGGCTCGAACCCGCGATCTCCATCCATCCATCCATCCATCCATCCATCCATCCATCCATCCATCCATCCATCCATTCAACAATCAATCAATCAATCAATCAATCAATCAATCAATCAAACAATCAATCAATCAATCAATCAATCAGCATTGATCTATCCATTCATGGATTAATGAATGGATGGGTCAATGGGTTGGTTGAGGCAGCCTGCGCCCACATTATGGCCTGTATGTGTACGTTTTATGCTTAAGGTATTGACTGATGTAGATTGAACACACATTGGTGGGTGGTCTGTATGTTTAAGTTTATGTTTATGTCTTGAATAACTCTTTCTGGTAAATATGGCAATGCAGCTGAAACGTGAATTGATTTCGTTCTTACACTATAAGAAATAGCAATTTTTTTATGCAATAGATTCGTTTTCAATAAAAAATATTTCTTATATTGGGAAGAGCATATCTATGGCAATTGGCTATGTGAAATAAAAACAAGTATATTTTAGGTTTTCAGAGGAAACCAATGGGGATTTATTTCATATTGCACACTCATCACTAGGGAGTGTAATGTGCCTTTTGGAGGTCATGACAATTGACCTACTTTTTTGCCTACATATCTGATCGAAAATAGCCTGGACACTGACAATCACGTTTCCGGAGCATATCTAAGAAAGCCATGGTGATATTACATACATATTGCACACGCACATAATTCAGGGTCCATGCTTGTTGTAATCTACACGTAACTATAAAACATGGCCAAATACAGTGGTCTTTGTCACCTACAGAAGTTTTTCTCATATTAAACAGGATTAATATTGTGATCGTTTTATAATATTTCATGCATTAGAGGTGATTAAAAGTTGATTTAGCCTGTAAAATACACGTTGTCATGACAACAAGTGCTTCAATATGGTGTTATGCTGTTGAAGTATGAGGCAACAAAATCATTATCGTTTCCATTACCTGAATATATGTTAGGACGCAGCTTTCTCTCCCATTAGACTGTAAATTAGGGTAATTTTGTTTTGCTTTTGGGGCTTGTCCGTTGTATGAGCTCAGAAACAATTTGATATTTACAGAATAGCAGAGAAACTCAGGGACTAATAGCTTTTAAAAAATGTGTATATCCTACATAAGGCCTACAGCCACTTCCCAATAACTGTGAAACAATCATCTCGGAGGTGTTGTTTGTGCTGTATATTCAAACACATACCGGCATGTCTGATGTGTCAATGTGATTTATATTAGGCCTATTATGGCATTGTCGTCTTCTTTGACGTCAGACATTTACAAATATGTGATGGGAGATGATCAACGGAGCAATAGTGCAGCAGAAAGTCAGTGTTCCGTACAATATAATTACATGACACGTCATCTTATTTAACCCATTAAGTGATTTAATTGAGAAAGTTTCTCTCACTTGAAGCTGTGTCTTCCTGACGCGATACACAGCTTCACATGAGAGAACATTTGTATTTCTGTTCTTTTTACAGATTTGTCAAACAGTCATGTTTAAATCTTTCTGTGGATTGAAGACAAAATTCACCTTGAAAATGTATGCCTACTATTGAAATATTAATAAAATGTTAAAAATAATTTAGTTGTCATCGACACATAGAGGGTTCAATCGTCGAAGAGGCAGCCTGACCTTTCCTACAGGCAAGTCGTGGCACAAACATGGGGCGCTGATCACATGTTGGTTTGATGCTGGGCCAGCGTCGCAGATTGTAAGCCACCAATAAAAAACATGAGCCGAACCTATTCTGTTTCTTGGGACTACAACCTTAATATCACTTGCCACAAATATAATCTCATTATAACCGTAGGCCTAATCTAAAAACAATTCATAGTCATGGTTAGCGCTTAAAAGGTAAATAAATAACAGTAAATGAATAATTGCTAGATGGCCTTAGGACGATAACTGTGAGGCAATTCCGATTTTATTGGCACTTGACATTTACAAAACTGCACAAAACCTATAAACTAGATGAGAACTGCGGACCGCTAATTTTCTGTTCATAGAGGTGCTGTGCGGTATGGGGTGGCGGAGGGGGTGGGGGTATGGTGTGAGTGTGGGGGGTTTGGGTTGGTGGTGACTGTTTCAATGATGACTGTACATACGAGACACTGTGGGCCGTATGCCCGAAGCTAGTTTAGCTAACACGAAGTTTGGGCTTAACACGGTGTTAAGTACAACATTGTTTAAAAAAAAATTAACCCGTATGTCCAAAGCCAGGTTAGCATCGTGTTAATAAACCATAAGGTTAATTTAAAGGTGTAGTCAACTGTCAAAATTCGCGGGACAAGGGTCCCCCGGAAGGCAATAGTGCCCGTGGGTAAGCTAAGGCCCTATTCCATAATGATACTAAATATGCGTTTCATACCCAAAGCCTCATGTGGAGCAAGTTCTCAAATCACAGCAAGTTCATATATACTTGAGCGACATCTATGAGGTAATAATTCAAAGCCCTTGTCTTTTGCCCCTACTTGGTCGCCTACTTGCAAACAAACTGACTGTATTACTGCGGGGATTTGGAAACTGCTTGACCCCCAAGCTTGAATGTATTGTCACCCAGTAAACACAAAACATTTGTATGACTTTATGCAATGTTGGACCAACGTCGAAGACGTTGGGCCTACATTGCATAAATGTCATACAAATGTCTTGCGTTTGATGGGCAGGAGGACTTTCTCTCAAACATTGTACATTTATCTAATGTTGGTTCAATGTTGGGCCAGCGTCGCAGACGTTGGCCTAACATTAAAACAACATTGGATCAATGTCTCGTTTAAGTAGTATCTTGTAATCAGTTCAGTGGCTATATTAATGCCGTCAATCTGTACTCAATAGGCTACTGTTGGCCTACACTTGACCGTCCCAGGCATGCGCGTTTTGAAGCTGAATGATTCTTTAAATCCTAAACCAGTAACGCCGTGAAGCATACAATTTGTGTACACTTGCAGTGATTTCCCTCAGCGCCGGCAATGGGCACGTCCGACAAACACGATACGTTCCACCAATGCTGCTTTATTGTTCCTGCCAGCGTCGAAGACGACGGCCCAGCATTAATTCATCATCGGCACAAGGTGTCGTGTTTGTCGGGTTGTCCTGTTTGTGAAGATCAGCAAAGACAATTTAACCTTTACTTTTTAACATTCAAATGTTTGTTCTCGATCACCGTGATAAATCGCAATTTCCACCTTACATTTCCACCTTAATTTGTTTTCCACCTTACATTTCCACCTTAAGATGAATGAGGATTACTTCACTTGATAAAATCAGCAAATAGTACATATCAAATTTAAATCAGAGCTGAATTAATTAGACGCATTGTCATATTTTTCATTAATATTAATAATAGAAATTAAATGCCGCACAATAAAATCTGAGAGATTATTGATGAATTATGATTTACTTTTGATGACGGTAACATCTGGGATAATAAATGATGTATTGACCCTTTCAGCGCGGGGGCCGTCTGTAGATATATATGTCAAATATAATTGCCATAGAACCATAAAATAGGTACTCAAATGAAGTAGAAAAAGTTCATAAATACATTTATGATGATTTCAAATTGATAAAAAACTTTGGTCTCCATACAAAAATATTTCAGCGTTGTTAGGGTTAATATGTCCTTGCCACATGTATGTACAATAAACATTTAATTAATTTCATTGATGTATTAATATTTAATTGAGATAATCATGCGAGATAGGGAAACATTTAATCAGCAAAGACAATTTAACCTTTACTTCTTAACATGCAAATGTTTCTTCTAGTCGAACAGTTTATTTGAGTAAATAAGATACATTCATAATATCAATAATACTAAAAGCAATACTGCGCAATGAAATCTGAGAAAATGATGATGATTTAATATATACTTTTTATGACGCACAACAACATCTGAGATAATGCAAAATGCATTAACCCTTTCAGCACGGGGACCGTCTGCAGACGTCCGAATCTAACGTACATAGACGTCAGACGGTCCCTGCGCTGAAAAATTTAAAAACATTATAATCGCCGTACACCAATACCATAGGTAGGGACAACTCAAATGAAGTAAAAAGGTCTAATGAAGACATTTTTGATGATTTCAAATTGAAACAAATCATTAATGTCTTGGTTAGCTCGTTCTGCTTCACTTGAGTACCTATGTTATGGGTCTACTGCCATTATATTTTTTCTAAATTCTTTTAGCGCGGGGAATGCCTTCAGACATCTGAATTTGACGTCTGTAGACGTTAAATTCAGACGTCTGCAGACGGTCCCTGTGCTGGAAGGGTTAATGCATTTTGTATTATCTCAGATGTTATTGTGCCTCATAAAAAGGATATATTAAAGCAGCTCCTTGGGATGACATCAATTCTCGTTTTTAATTCCGTACTGAAGTAGTGTATCCCACGAATCATGTTTTTATTTTTTTCAGAATTTTCATATTTTTAGAAATATTTTTAATCAACATTTCTTTGAAACCAGAAGTAACCAAACAAACTATTTGTATACCTGAAGGACGATTGAATGTTTTCCCAGCATTGGGCCACATGCTGTGAAAACATAGGCCCAGCGTCGGGTAGATAATCAGTGCTGCAGGGCCCAGGTTCAAGAAGCAGTCTCAGTCTCAGTATCCATGGTAGTGGTCTCAAACTGAGACCGAAATAGAGTATGAGCCCATTTGCCGGTTCAAGAAACGTTCTCATTTGAGAACACTCTCAAACTGAGACCAAAACACTGAAACCACGTCAAGGTGGTTTTAAGATGGATGAGACCATCTCACTCTCACTCAGTGATGTTATTAATCCAGCCCACAAGCACTGGGTATCGTCTCGCAGCCGAAGTGAATCGGCAGCACTCGGAGTATGGGTATCAACTCCACAGCCATGCGCGTCCAAAATATCGGCAGTCCCTTCACAATACATCGCCTAGCTGAGTAATATTAAATCCTAACAAACCAAATCAAGTGTAAAGTCATCGAATGATAATTATTCTTTGCATATGTTACAAAATAACACCTCCGGGAAGGCGAAAAACGCCATAATTCTCCATAAATACGGGCACATTTTGTTTGCCGTCATTTCTCGACACGAACCCATCACACTTTCGGTACCGCCCACTTTTCAAGGCAATCTGAGAAAACAACATATATTACAACACAGCTCACGAATTATAACTTGCCGTGTGGCATATTACAATCTCTTTTTTTTCCTGAAGACATCACAAATTAAAGAAAACGGGAAAAAATCATTCGTTGTTTCACTTTATCGACAAATGGTCAGTTAATTTACTCATTGGCAGACTTAATTATGCAACAGGTGTCCACTTGCTACCGGCATACACGATGCGTTCAATCAATGTTGGCGCGTTGGTATACCATCACCGGCAGCGTTAGCCAGACACGAAAACAGCATCAGGTGAATGTTGTGTAGGTACCAGCAGAGATTGTTCATGAACAATCTCTGGTACCAGCATTGAGACAACAAACTCGTTGATAGAAAACGAGAATTAATCACATGCACTGCACTGCTTTCGTGATTGTGCAGTATTAACGTGACGTCAAAGATGATCGTTGAATGGTAAGATAAAATAAATCGTATCTTTATTTTCGATGACAAATATATAAGATACATGAAAATAATAACAATAATATACTCAATTACATGGTCCATCGGGTACCGACGTTAAATAACACAGTACCAGAAATAACCAGCAGATGAAGAAGGGTCTAGATTTATGGTGGTGATCACCAATAATATAGGCTATTGAACTATTTTCGTCTCAAATCAAAATTGCACGATGAACAATTAGACAGAGAAGGTAGTATTATCAGCTATGTCAGCTTGGTAAAGACAATAGAGACAGTGTTACTACCTAAAATGGCCTTACATAGTTTGTTGCTTATGATTTTTTTCTCGGGTCAACGCTTTCACAGCATATGCTTCACAAGGCGTTCTAATGTCTTTGTTTGTAAGCCTGTGGCACCTTATTACAAAAATTTGTTCTATCGTATACTATCACGTTTAGGAATTGAAAGAGATGTAATTTTATTTGGTGTTTAATCACATAATATTATATCGCAAAACAAAACAGAATATTTCATATTGTCCAAAGTAGCAGAAGTATCTACATTTACTAATATTAATAACCTGGTGGCAGAATCTCTACTGTGCTCTAGAAAAAAGTTCAGTGGTAAAACTTTGTTACCATGTGGAAATCATTTTTATGTCTCTGTTCGCCTGCGTCCGAAGGCAATATGTTGTCGGGTTGTCCGTCCGTCCGTCCGTCCGTCCGTCCGTCCGTCCGTCCGTCCGTCCGTCCGTCCGTTCGTCCGTCCGTTCGTCCGTCCGTCCGTCCGTCCGTCCGTCCGTATATTAACAAATAATTATTCAGGATCAGGTCGGGGGTGGGGGGCAAGGACAACTTGATTTTTGTTTGACAGGGGGGCAGGCGGGGGGGGGGTCAAAACAAATTTTAACAAAAAAGAAGGGGGTCCAGGCAAATTATTATTTTTTTCAGTAGCCTGTCATTTTGGCCATTTATAATGCCAAAATTGATTTTATTGTTTTTATGGCTTCATTAGGGGTCAAATAAGCCAAAAATATTGGGGTTCAATTTTTCCCGCTACTCAACCTCGTTTTATGGTACATTCAAAATGGGCGCCATCGAAATCATATATTTGGCCATAACTTGGCCTCTAGCAAAGCTAGAGTCACGATTTTGATGTCTATACCCATGTCTTTGGGTATGAGGAATCCAATAGTACCCATACAAAATGTGTATGTCTTGTAGATATTTAGATATTAAATATAAAACACATTTTTCATGCGTTCTCGGTCATTTTTTGTCGCAAATATGAAAAAACTCAAATTTTCAAATAATTATTTTGGAAGCGTTATTTAGTATGTTTTCTAATATAAACAGCGCATTGCTGATGGTTTCTGAATGGTAGATGTTTCGTTGATGGACCCTAAATATTCCACCAAGAAGGCGTACAAGTGATAGCGTAGAAACCGAGCAACTTCAATAACGATGTTTGGTACATTTCCTTAATTTGCAAATGAACATTTTGCAACAGTCACAGAGGAAAATTGATAAAACTAATGTGTCTTTTGCAAAACAGTACACACTTTTTTGAGAAGTAGATAGGAGGGATGAAGGTCCGATCGAAATTTAAAAAATAATACAAAATGAATACAAAATTGTGAGCAAATTGTGCGGTTCAGCAATGTTTCATGTGCTGTCAAACAAATGATCAGAATCAATCATCATGATCATTGCGATTGTGATCCATCCATCCCATCAGCAAAATTATTGGATTTGTTTCTTCAAAATTCTTAAACGATGCACAAGAAAAAATTATATAGGGGATTTTAATTCATCACAGCCCATGAGAGATATCCCCGTTTAAATTTCAGTTATAATTTGACATATTCTCCGAGATGCAGGGGCTACTCTGAGATCAACAATTTCATGAAAAAATTAATTTAAATACTGACAGTTAAATCTCCGCGTCAAGGCAATATTCTAATGAGATGCAAAGAGAGTATTACCAATTAATATATAAATCTGTAACCTAACAAGGATGCCCGGCCGCGCAATGAATACAGTCTCTGTATCGCGTATACCTACAAGCTCTGTTATCGCGGAATAGATTGGAGGATGACGGGGGCATTACCACAGCTGACATTTAAGCAGATTACAACAAGCATTCAATGGCTTGGTTCATCGAAAAGACAATGAGGTTTAGGTTCAAATTTAGTGATTTTGATTTATATATTACCATATTGACAATTTTTAAATTTCAAAATGGCCGACTGTCGTTCACAATGACACAAGCCACACTACCTGGTTTGCTTGTTATATACCCCACTGTTGCATTTGTACAGGAGTCGTCTGCAACGCTGAGCATTTTAACTATATCTGGTACTATGGCAGTCTTATTTGCATCAATATTTGTTGCGCTCAATAACAACCCTTGGTGCAGGTGAACTAAGACATCTGACAGGAATGAACATGCTATATTTCACTTCCCACACACTTTGTTTTAATGGTGGGAGGTTTGGCCATCTAATAAAACAGGTCTTGTCTCCCATTGACATGTGGCTGGCTCTCATAAGGTGTAGCTCATGTAGGTGAACATCTCCCATTCTAGATTTTTAGACAAGAATAGTTGCCACCGTAAAGCTGGAATTATCATTAGCTGATTCAGCCAGAGGATTAGTACACTTGACATACAGAATTCGTCCATGCTTCCAAGGCTTTCGATGTACAAATTTAGAGAGGGAGAGGCAGCGCATCTATAGAATATCGGACTGCCACGTCATTCATGCACGCATCCCGGGTTTGAACCGTGCTGATCTCGCAGGGGTCTTTCAGAGAAATATCCTTGTCTATTCCCCTCAATGTGACTAGGTGATCACAGTTGCGGCCTCGTCGAGTTCAAGTTGAAAATAGTGTGTTGACGTTAATTTACAAGATATTTAAAATAATAATATATGTGGATATAATCTGTTCACGTGTGAAGCTAATGTTACTTTCACAGACCAGTTAAGAGATAATACACAAGATGCTTCATCATCACAGAAACCAACCAACTTTCAAGAGGTACTCTTGAATGCCTTTTCATATGTGTGCTCAATAGATAGATATGTTATCTAGCAAAAAGTGGTAAAGATATTTAATCATCTGCGATAAGCCTATGTACAAAGCTTTCAAAAAACCTATTTCAAGAAGAATTATGCCACAATTTTCGACAAAATTACTGAACAATATTAAAACTGATTTGCAACAAAGTTAAAACTTTCCACCCACGATGAATGGACATACCCAAGCATATTCTGTTGTGTATAGCATTGTGGCATTACAAAAAATATCCCTTTTGGACTACTCTGTTGCAGTACATATTTAATCTAATTATGCCTCAAATCACCAATTACTCAGTTAATGCATGAGTATTAGATTCAGAATTTGTCAGTATTTGACCAGAATATATTATTTGGTTCAAATCACACCTGTTGAAGAATGACGCTCCTGTTAGTGTATCCTGTGCAGAAAGAAAGTGAATTCACCTGTCCTGGAGAAATTAGTACAAGCTCAACTTATTAGAGTTTTAGACACACGACCTCTGGTCACGATAAGGCGTTCTAGAGTATGATCCCATTAGTAGAAGTAACCCAGAGAGAGACATCATTAACCATAGTACCCAGTGCTAACTCCACCAAATTATAGGCCCGAGGTGTTTTTTGTATTACTCTTTTGTCATGAATCATCCCTTGTGTAATCACTCACACGTGATCCGTGGACTGCCAATAAAGCGGTCCTAAATCTAGGCCTATTATTGGGACATCTTACAAACTTCTGACTACATGAGCTACTCTCATGGTTTGATAATTGTGTCACTTGCATTAGTCTACAGAAAACTCAACTCAACGGGAACCAGTTCTAAAGCAACTTGGTTTGAATAACAATGTACATACATAGTACTTGGTAAAAGTGTTCATCAGTTTTTTCAGCAATCTTGACTTCTGCCTTTCTAGAATGACTTCTTGCAGGTTATCTAAATTTTCAACCACTTGATGTTGTGTCCCGCGGGCATTATCACTTTTTTACCGGATAACATATTTATATACTATACTGTGCATACAATATGCAAACACATTCAAGTGTATCTGTTAACATGACTGGGTTGGTTCAAACTGTATTATGCTTCCTGTTCTCTTATTATATTCTCTTATACATCATGTGTAATATTTCCTAATTTAATGATCTGTGGTAGGCTACAAGGCGTCTCATGTAAACAGACTATCTTTGATTATGTTGTCCAGTTGAAAAAATATCACGTTACCCTTTTCCTGTATTTAGATTGGAACTGATTTACTGATACCTAACGAAATATCTTTGTCGTTGTGAGCTGCTTGTTTCTTTCGCATAAGAAAATGAACCAAGCCATTGAATGTTTGCTGTGATCCTCTATGGTAATGGCCCTGCCCGTCCAATTATGGCTGGGATCTATACGCTGATATCTCTCAAAGGATGTGATGAATTAAAAAGTCCCCTTTCATTTGTAATTGTGCATCATTTATGGATTTAAGAAAAACAAGATCTAAAAATCTAATAATTTGATGGGTGGGATGCTCCATAATTACCCACCAAGATTAATTCGGGTCATTTGTTTAGCAAATATGAAACATTGCTGAAACGCACAATTTGCGCACAATGTGTGCTAATTTTATTTTATTTCAAATATTATTGACCCATCCCACCCACTTCTCAAAGTTATGTGTTTTGTAAAAGACACATTACCGTCAATATCAATTATCCTCTATGACTGTTGTAAAATGTTTAAATGAAATAAATGCATCAAACATCGTAATTAAAATTGTCCAGTTTTTACAATCGCTTTACGTCACTTTGGTCAACTATTCGGGGTCCATTAACAGAACACCCATCATTCAGAAACCATCAACAATGTACTGTTTATCATAATACACACTAAACAACGCTCAATGTTTGAATTTTAGTTTTTTCAAATTCGCGAAAAAAAAATGAGCGAAAAGGTATCAAACATGTGTTTTATCGTTAATTTCAAAATATCTAAGAGACATCCACATTTTTATGGGCACTATTGGATTACTCGTACCCAAAAACATGGGTATAGACATCAAAATCGTGACTCTAGCTATGCTAGGGCCCAAGTTATAGCCAAATATGTGATTACGAGGGCGGCCATTTTGTATGTGTCATAAAACGAGGTTGAGGGGCGGGAAAAATTGAACCTCAATATTTCTGGCTTATTTGACCCCTAATAAAGTCAAAAAAACAATAAAATCAATTTTGGCAAGAACTTTTAATTTTAGGCATATTTCTGACATATCGCACCAGACTAAATGGTTAGACTTGTTGACTTAGAACTTAGAAGTCCAAGGTAGCCGGTTCAAATCCAGGCAAGGCTTAATTTTTTTTACATCGATTTTTAATATTTTTTATAGTCAAAAGCGTTACGGTAACTAGACTAGACGATATAAAATACAAAAAATAGATTAAATGCTTAAATCACATTTATTGGGTGAAATCATGCGATATGACAAGGCACATGAATTACAACACGTTTCCGTCACACGGAAATTCATCCGATTATTAGTAAAACACAACAATTTTGGTCTCATTCTAATTGAAAAACGGTCTCAAGTGAGATTGAGCCCGAGACCGCTTCTTGAACCAGTGTTTGTCTCACTTTCTCCAATGAGACCATTTTCTCAGTTTGAGCCCGAAATTTGAGCCTGAGACTGAGACGGCTTCTTGAACCCGGGCCCCTTGTGTCCTCCCGTGTCCTGACTATGAGACACCAATTAGCGGCGACTGCTCTGATCTTACCGTCTGATACGTTGGAATATGTGATGTTAAGTGCTGAATATTGCTGACTTGTTTTGTTTACTTGGCGATATACGACCGGGAAATACAACTATTTCACTCTTTTTCGGTACTTTAAAATTGTTTTTTGACTTTTTTGTATTTTCAGTTAAGATCAGTAGGCTATACAGCTTCATTTAAATTAAATTTTCAAAATTGACAACATTGAAAATGTCTCAGCCCCTTTAATTCATCATTTATTATCTCATATTTTATACAAAATTTATTTTAGCGTTGTAAAGGTGGATATTTCATTGTAATATGTATCTACAGTAAAATCTCAGATAAGCAAATATTTAATTAATTCGATTGGTATATTAGTAGACCTACTTAATTGCGATAGGCATGCATAGATGTGTATGTAATTTTGCTTGGTAAATCACTGATTTAAAAAAAAAGAAGTTGATACTTGCAATGTCTTAAAAAAAAAAAATTATTTGCTTTTCCATCAAATATAAAAAAATATTTGATAATGTTGATTTTTTTTCCAATGACTCCACACGATAATGTTGATTTTTTTTCCAATGACTCCACACAATTATGAGTGTCATCTATTAGTATTCCATGGATAATTATGATAATTTAGTTATTTTTATCATTCGATTTCAAATTTCTATTGCCATCAACTTCCTTAACCTAATGCTTAAACTACCCCCTGAGCAGGGTTAATTTCTGGCAACATAACACACTGTTTTATCATCGTGTTAAGCCTAAACCAGCTTCTGGCATACCCGTTAGCGTTAAACTGAAGGTTACAACACTGTTATAGCTAAGCTCTCACTAACCTAGCCTCGGGCATACGGCCCTATGGAGATAAATGTCATTGACACATAACGATGGTGAAATTATCAATGTTTGTATTCTAAAATGATGAGTAGTAATAACGTATATGACTAGGCCTGGGTTAATTGACACTCAAACAATTAACTTAAATTTAAGTCTTATAACCTACATTCCCCATTGGGCTCAGACATAGACCCTTGACCAGTGTTGACGCACCCTTAAAAATATTTGAAAAGTAGTAAATTATACTAGATTGGAATTGTGACTTTTCAAGTAACAATAATATTTGGGCTAGGCTTTATGAGTTTTTGTGGCGGCCATTTTAAATTTTGCTGGGCTATTTTTACTATGACAGATTGATTGGAATTTCGCGTATGAGTTTTTTGGCAGCCATTCTGAACAGGAATTTTAGACTTCATACTTCGGACGTCAGACTTCAAATTTCAGAAGTCTCAACTGAGCTTTTGTACTTGTAAATAGATATATATTTGTTTGTCAAATGGAATCGCATTCAGAGTGCCCAGTACACACATTGACTTGTCTCTTTGTTGACCAAATTTTGTATCACTATCCCAGACGTTAGCTCAAAATTAAAACAACATTGCTTCAACTTTTTGTGTTTGAATAGAATTGCGACTGTTATTTTAAGGTTTCAACTGTCCATACCTCATACACAATATTGGTTTAATACTGGGGCACTGTCTGCGACGCTGGCCCGGAATTAAAACATCCGATACATGTATTTTTATTATCAAATTTAGAGACTAAAGGGTGGAGTCATTCTGGACATAGGACGCTGTTCACCCTCCTGGCAATGAATGTAGAATCACCCGACGTGTACACTATTGAACCAGCATTGGACCCTATTATAGGCCTACTGCCGTGCAATCCAAAAGGCAGCAGATACTGCCTTTTAAATTTGAAGAGCAGCATAGTGCAGTATCTGCTCACTTTACAAGTAAGAAGAAACTACCTTTTGCCATCCAAGAGTATAGTGATCCATGAAATCATGGATAAATACAGAAGAACATGTTGGATGACTTAGAAAGTCATAGCACCCCTCCTGACTACTCTGGGAATGTTGTGTCAAAATTTCAAGTTGATTACGATTAGATTAAAACTCAGGGAGAAATAGCGTCTTACAAAAACGTGCCAAGAATAATAAGTTTAAAGTTCCGTTGAAAACTCAATATATTTGGGCATAGCCCAAATATAAATATTAATGAAACATGAGGTCATTCTACTCTCCGTATGCCCGAAGCCAGGTTAGTTTTAAATTTAGTAAGAGAAGACAACACATTGCTATTTTCTTTGTTAAGGTTTATTCCGACATGTTTCGCTTATAGCTTCATCAGGGTATGACATTGACACACACAACAACTTGGTTTTGTTAGGCCTAAAGTATTATGACATCATAATTTGTTGCTAGGATACCACTTTACGGTGAGTGTGAACAGTGAAACAGATATCTTTTGTGACGTTATACATGTAGTAGAGGTAGTCAAGCAAAATGTTTAGTCTAAACGAATCAACATGATATTAATTTAAATTAAACGTTTTTTAATAGTATAAATGTTTTGTCTAATCGAATAGTAAATGATTGTCGTTTTATTGATTCCAGGTGTGCGGACGAGTATGCGGAGTTACAGCGTTGGTGCGGATGAAATACAAATATATGGACAAAAATAGTCGGGCTTCTCTATGTAGTTTTGAAGTTGGTCTATGGTGGCAATTTTTACGTTATGGGTAACTGGTGTCCGCTCCGCACGCGGCGGTGCGGCAGCGCACACCCGTAGTGGGTCCGCGTCGCCGCCCCGCCGCATGCCGACCAGGCACCACGACCACTGGCAGGGTACATCAGTTTATGTTGTTTATTCTTTGAGTTTAATAAAACATTTACATTTTATGTTCTTCATTTTTCCATTATTCCACATTCTGTTTCTTTATTTTGATACAAAAAACACAGCAATAAGCGGGGTGGGGTGTCAGTGTCTGACTAGGTGACTTGCGGATTACATCATCATGTGCGGATGGCCTGCCCGCGGAGCAGAGGGGTGGGTAGGGTGTTTCATCCGCCCCCCCCCCCACTCCGCCGACAGGTCCTCCGCACACACTTGATTACGCAGAGGTCATAATGTGAGTGTGAAATGTGAAAAACAAAATAATATCATATTTAATCTAAAAACAAAAGCGAAACGCTCGATAACGAGATCACAAGAGCTTTACTTAGTGAGCGGGGGTGATCAGGCCGGGTGCGTCCGCGCGGGTTGCACCGGCGCGGAGGAGGATGAGTCCTCCGCACCAATGCAAACCAAGCCAACGCTTCCTGCCGTCATGAGTATAAGGCACAGCTTCAAGCTTTAATGTTCATCTCTTTGCCAGAGTTACAGTCTGTGCGGTATCACATGGGCCTGTGATGCGGAGTGGTCACAGGTTGATATTTTTTAAGAAATGTATCTACAGACAAGTCTGTTTGTGACGGCGGGAGTCATGTTATAAATTTTATTTACACAGTCAAAAGGGTAGGTAGGCGGGGAAAAGTTCGTTTAGAGGGTTGCGTCTTCTTCGGGTAGACTTCTTGTTAGCCCTGGCAGTTGTGATCGTACAGGATCTCTTCCTCAGGTGCTGGGTCTGCGGCAGGTGCGAGGGGTGAGACATTCATGGCTTCATCCGGGTGGACACCAAGGGTTCCGTAACCCGCACTGCTTCCAAGTCGTTGTTAGTCCGAGAAGATTGTTTGTCACTGAACCATATATGGTTGATTATTTTATCCAGTATTGTATCTACTTCCGATGTCCATTTGTGGTGGTCCCAGGCGTTCGGTGTTGGTATAAATTTGAGTCCTCTTTCCAGGAGTTTGAGCCAGGTGTCAGGTGCTTTCGAGTTCCCGATTATAAATGAGTTTTCAATCCTTCCTCCTTGACTGTCCATTTTTGTTTATATTAGTTCTCCGTTGTCTCAGGTTGTTTTTCTGGCTCGTTCTGTTTAGGTTTTTGTTTGGTTTTGTTTCTCCGCATCCGTGATTGTTCTGTGCGGTTTTCCCTTCTGTTTATTTCTGCCTTCTCAATGTTTTTCTTCCTTAAGCTCTGGGCTAATTCTTCTGTTTCTAATATGATTCTGCATTTCACGTTTATCACATATTGGGATGTGCTTTTAGACAGTACTTTTTCAAGTCCTTCTAGTTCCCCGATTGATGCTATACTGAGTTCACTATAGTGGAAAAGTAATGTTTCTAAGATTGATTTTTCTGCCTTGAATTGGATCTCTCTGATTGTGATTTCTAGTTGTGCATTGCCTCCTATCGGGTTGATTCGTCGTTGTAGTGATAGGCCCTTCGGTGTCCATTCATATGTTTTCAGTATCTCCTGTTGAACTTCCGTCAGTGTTGATCCTGTTGGAATCCATAGTGTTATTAGTCTCTATTCCTTTCAAGATTATTGGTTCATTTATACTGTCCTTTCTTGTATTTTCAATATTGTTTGGCATAGGTTTTAGTATTTTACTTGATTTCTTTCCTACGGAGCTGTGTGAGGAATTACTACTTAGCGATGCTATTGATCTCCCTCTTTAGTGCTCAATGGGTTTGTATCATAGTTAATGTCAACTGTTTGGTTAGAACCTGTTTCACCGTTCATTGTACTCACATCATCACAGCCAGTATTCAGTGCGATCAGCTTGGTGGCCAGCTTGTAATTTTCTCATTTTCGGCCTCATTTGTGTAAGTTGTTGGAGGTGGTCTGTCTAATGTTGACGCCTTTTGTGTTTATTCATTGAAGCTTTGTGTATCTCTTCGGGTTGCCCCGGTTTATTCGGATAAATTTAGTGAGAGAAGACAACACATTGCTATTTTCTTTGTTAAGGTTTATTCCGACATGTTTCGCTTATAGCTTCATCAGGGTATGACATTGACACACACAACAACTTGGTTTTGTTAGGCCTAAAGTATTATGACATCATAATTTGTTGCTAGGATACCACTTTACGGTGAGTGTGAACAGTGAAACAGATATCTTTTGTGACGTTATACATGTAGTAGAGGTAGTCAAGCAAAATGTTTAGTCTAAACGAATCAACATGATATTAATTTAAATTAAAAGTTTTTTAATAGTATAAATGTTTTGTCTAATCGAATAGTAAATGATTGTCGTTTTATTGATTCCAGGTGTGCGGACGAGTATGCGGAGTTACAGCGTTGGTGCGGATGAAATACAAATATATGGACAAAAATAGTCGGGCTTCTCTATGTAGTTTTGAAGTTGGTCTATGGTGGCAATTTTTACGTTATGGGTAACTGGTGTCCGCTCCGCACGCGGCGGTGCGGCAGCGCACACCCGTAGTGGGTCCGCGTCGCCGCCCCGCCGCATGCCGACCAGGCACCACGACCACTGGCAGGGTACATCAGTTTATGTTGTTTATTCTTTGAGTTTAATAAAACATTTACATTTTATGTTCTTCATTTTTCCATTATTCCACATTCTGTTTCTTTATTTTGATACAAAAAACACAGCAATAAGCGGGGTGGGGTGTCAGTGTCTGACTAGGTGACTTGCGGATTACATCATCATGTGCGGATGGCCTGCCCGCGGAGCAGAGGGGTGGGTAGGGTGTTTCATCCGCCCCCCCCCCACTCCGCCGACAGGTCCTCCGCACACACTTGATTACGCAGAGGTCATAATGTGAGTGTGAAATGTGAAAAACAAAATAATATCATATTTAATCTAAAAACAAAAGCGAAACGCTCGATAACGAGATCACAAGAGCTTTACTTAGTGAGCGGGGGTGATCAGGCCGGGTGCGTCCGCGCGGGTTGCACCGGCGCGGCGGAGGATGAGTCCTCCGCACCAATGCAAACCAAGCCAACGCTTCCTGCCGTCATGAGTATAAGGCACAGCTTCAAGCTTTAATGTTCATCTCTTTGCCAGAGTTACAGTCTGTGCGGTATCACATGGGCCTGTGATGCGGAGTGGTCACAGGTTGATATTTTTTAAGAAATGTATCTACAGACAAGTCTGTTTGTGACGGCGGGAGTCATGTTATAAATTTTATTCACACAGTCAAAAGGGTAGGTAGGCGGGGAAAAGTTCGTTTAGAGGGTTGCGTCTTCTTCGGGTAGACTTCTTGTTAGCCCTGGCAGTTGTGATCGTACAGGATCTCTTCCTCAGGTGCTGGGTCTGCGGCAGGTGCGAGGGGTGAGACATTCATGGCTTCATCCGGGTGGACACCAAGGGTTCCGTAACCTGCACTGCTTCCAAGTCGTTGTTAGTCCGAGAAGATTGTTTGTCACTGAACCATATATGGTTGATTATTTTATCCAGTATTGTATCTACTTCCGATGTCCATTTGTGGTGGTCCCAGGCGTTCGGTGTTGGTATAAATTTGAGTCCTCTTTCCAGGAGTTTGAGCCAGGTGTCAGGTGCTTTCGAGTTCCCGATTATAAATGAGTTTTCAATCCTTCCTCCTTGACTGTCCATTTTTGTTTATATTAGTTCTCCGTTGTCTCAGGTTGTTTTTCTGGCTCGTTCTGTTTAGGTTTTTGTTTGGTTTTGTTTCTCCGCATCCGTGATTGTTCTGTGCGGTTTTCCCTTCTGTTTATTTCTGCCTTCTCAATGTTTTTCTTCCTTAAGCTCTGGGCTAATTCTTCTGTTTCTAATATGATTCTGCATTTCACGTTTATCACATATTGGGATGTGCTTTTAGACAGTACTTTTTCAAGTCCTTCTAGTTCCCCGATTGATGCTATACTGAGTTCACTATAGTGGAAAAGTAATGTTTCTAAGATTGATTTTTCTGCCTTGAATTGGATCTCTCTGATTGTGATTTCTAGTTGTGCATTGCCTCCTATCGGGTTGATTCGTCGTTGTAGTGATAGGCCCTTCGGTGTCCATTCATATGTTTTCAGTATCTCCTGTTGAACTTCCGTCAGTGTTGATCCTGTTGGAATCCATAGTGTTATTAGTCTCTATTCCTTTCAAGATTATTGGTTCATTTATACTGTCCTTTCTTGTATTTTCAATATTGTTTGGCATAGGTTTTAGTATTTTACTTGATTTCTTTCCTACGGAGCTGTGTGAGGAATTACTACTTAGCGATGCTATTGATCTCCCTCTTTAGTGCTCAATGGGTTTGTATCATAGTTAATGTCAACTGTTTGATTAGAACCTGTTTCACCGTTCATTGTACTCACATCATCACAGCCAGTATTCAGTGCGATCAGCTTGGTGGCCAGCTTGTAATTTTCTCATTTTCGGCCTCATTTGTGTAAGTTGTTGGAGGTGGTCTGTCTAATGTTGACGCCTTTTGTGTTTATTCATTGAAGCTTTGTGTATCTCTTCGGGTTGCCCCGGTTTATTCGGATAAATTTAGTGAGAGAAGACAACACATTGCTATTTTCTTTGTTAAGGTTTATTCCGACATGTTTCGCTTATAGCTTCATCAGGGTATGACATTGACACACACAACAACTTGGTTTTGTTAGGCCTAAAGTATTATGACATCATAATTTGTTGCTAGGATACCACTTTACGGTGAGTGTGAACAGTGAAACAGATATCTTTTGTGACGTTATACATGTAGTAGAGGTAGTCAAGCAAAATGTTTAGTCTAAACGAATCAACATGATATTAATTTAAATTAAAAGTTTTTTAATAGTATAAATGTTTTGTCTAATCGAATAGTAAATGATTGTCGTTTTATTGATTCCAGGTGTGCGGACGAGTATGCGGAGTTACAGCGTTGGTGCGGATGAAATACAAATATATGGACAAAAATAGTCGGGCTTCTCTATGTAGTTTTGAAGTTGGTCTATGGTGGCAATTTTTACGTTATGGGTAACTGGTGTCCGCTCCGCACGCGGCGGTGCGGCAGCGCACACCCGTAGTGGGTCCGCGTCGCCGCCCCGCCGCATGCCGACCAGGCACCACGACCACTGGCAGGGTACATCAGTTTATGTTGTTTATTCTTTGAGTTTAATAAAACATTTACATTTTATGTTCTTCATTTTTCCATTATTCCACATTCTGTTTCTTTATTTTGATACAAAAAACACAGCAATAAGCGGGGTGGGGTGTCAGTGTCTGACTAGGTG
The DNA here is from genome assembly GCA_964017125.1 of Flabesymbios commensalis. NCBI lineage: Eukaryota > Metazoa > Annelida > Polychaeta > Terebellida > Flabelligeridae > Flabesymbios > Flabesymbios commensalis. Next base: position 56,213,284 of record OZ024916.1, on the reverse strand, counting down.
ACTTGCGGATTACATCATCATGTGCAGATGGCCTGCCCGCGGAGCAGAGGGGTGGGTAGGGTGTTTCATCCGCCCCCCCCCACTCCGCCGACAGGTCCTCCGCACACACTTGATTACGCAGAGGTCATAATGTGAGTGTGAAATGTGAAAAACAAAATAATATCATATTTAATCTAAAAACAAAAGCGAAACGCTCGATAACGAGATCACAAGAGCTTTACTTAGTGAGCGGGGGTGATCAGGCCGGGTGCGTCCGCGCGGGTTGCACCGGCGCGGAGGAGGATGAGTCCTCCGCACCAATGCAAACCAAGCCAACGCTTCCTGCCGTCATGAGTATAAGGCACAGCTTCAAGCTTTAATGTTCATCTCTTTGCCAGAGTTACAGTCTGTGCGGTATCACATGGGCCTGTGATGCGGAGTGGTCACAAGTTGATATTTTTTAAGAAATGTATCTACAGACAAGTCTGTTTGTGACGGCGGGAGTCATGTTATAAATTTTATTTACACAGTCAAAAGGGTAGGTAGGCGGGGAAAAGTTCGTTTAGAGGGTTGCGTCTTCTTCGGGTAGACTTCTTGTTAGCCCTGGCAGTTGTGATCGTACAGGATCTCTTCCTCAGGTGCTGGGTCTGCGGCAGGTGCGAGGGGTGAGACATTCATGGCTTCATCCGGGTGGACACCAAGGGTTCCGTAACCCGCACTGCTTCCAAGTCGTTGTTAGTCCGAGAAGATTGTTTGTCACTGAACCATATATGGTTGATTATTTTATCCAGTATTGTATCTACTTCCGATGTCCATTTGTGGTGGTCCCAGGCGTTCGGTGTTGGTATAAATTTGAGTCCTCTTTCCAGGAGTTTGAGCCAGGTGTCAGGTGCTTTCGAGTTCCCGATTATAAATGAGTTTTCAATCCTTCCTCCTTGACTGTCCATTTTTGTTTATATTAGTTCTCCGTTGTCTCAGGTTGTTTTTCTGGCTCGTTCTGTTTAGGTTTTTGTTTGGTTTTGTTTCTCCGCATCCGTGATTGTTCTGTGCGGTTTTCCCTTCTGTTTATTTCTGCCTTCTCAATGTTTTTCTTCCTTAAGCTCTGGGCTAATTCTTCTGTTTCTAATATGATTCTGCATTTCACGTTTATCACATATTGGGATGTGCTTTTAGACAGTACTTTTTCAAGTCCTTCTAGTTCCCCGATTGATGCTATACTGAGTTCACTATAGTGGAAAAGTAATGTTTCTAAGATTGATTTTTCTGCCTTGAATTGGATCTCTCTGATTGTGATTTCTAGTTGTGCATTGCCTCCTATCGGGTTGATTCGTCGTTGTAGTGATAGGCCCTTCGGTGTCCATTCATATGTTTTCAGTATCTCCTGTTGAACTTCCGTCAGTGTTGATCCTGTTGGAATCCATAGTGTTATTAGTCTCTATTCCTTTCAAGATTATTGGTTCATTTATACTGTCCTTTCTTGTATTTTCAATATTGTTTGGCATAGGTTTTAGTATTTTACTTGATTTCTTTCCTACGGAGCTGTGTGAGGAATTACTACTTAGCGATGCTATTGATCTCCCTCTTTAGTGCTCAATGGGTTTGTATCATAGTTAATGTCAACTGTTTGGTTAGAACCTGTTTCACCGTTCATTGTACTCACATCATCACAGCCAGTATTCAGTGCGATCAGCTTGGTGGCCAGCTTGTAATTTTCTCATTTAAAGGGACCCCTTGGGATGAGACATTTTCAATGTTGCCAATTTTGAAAATTGTATTTATTTGAAGCTATATAGCCTACTGATCTTAACTAAAAATACAAAAAAGTCAAAAAACAATTTTAAAGCACCGAAAAAGAGTGAAATACATATGTAGTTATATTTCCAGGTCGTATATTGCCATGTAAACAAATCAAGTCAGCAATATACCGCACTTTACAGCACATGCATATTCCCACGTCTTGGACGGTAAGATCAGAGCAATCGCCGCTTATTGGTGTCTTATAGTCAGGGCAAAGGGGGATACACCTGCAGCACTGATTGTCTGCCCAACGCTGGGCCGACAGCATCACCATGTAGTCTAATGCTGTAGGAACATTTAACCGTCCTTTAGCAACTGCCAAGTGTTTAGGTATACAAAAAGTTTGTTTGGGTTTCAAGGGGATTCATAGAAATGTTGATAAAATTTATTTTTTTTATTAAAAAAAAAATCATGATCTGGGGGATACACTACTTCATTACAAAACTAAAAACGAAAATTGATGTCATCCCAAAGAGCTGCTTTAACACGATGATAAGCCGGTGTGTTATGTCGCCAGAAGTTAACCATTTAGCATTAGGTTAAGGAAGTTGATGACAATAGCAACTTGAAATCAAATCATGAAAATAGCTAAATTATCATAATTATCCATCGAATACTAATAGACGACAGTCATAATTGTGTGGAGTCATTAGAAAAAAATCAACATTATAACATATTTTTGTTATATTTGATTGAAATGCAAATTAAAATACTTTTTAAGACATTGCAGGTATCAACTTCTTTATTTTTAAATCAGTGATGTACCAGACAAACTTATACACACATCTATGCATGCCTATCGCAATTAAATACTAATATATCAATCGAATTAATGAAATATGTTCTTATCTCAGATTTTATTGTACATACATATGACAATGAAATATTATCCTTTACAACGCTGAAATTAATTTCGTATAAAATATGAGATAATAACTGATGACTTAATATATACTTTTTATGATGCACAATAACATCTGAGATAATACAAAATGTATTAACCCTTTCAGCACGGGGACTGTCTGTTGACGCTAAGACGCCTGATTCTAACGTCTGTAGACGTTAAATTCAGACGTCTATAGACGGTTCACGCGCTCAAAAGAACTCAAACAAATTATAATTGTCCTACACCCATAACATAGGTAGCCTACCCAAATGAAGCGGAACGATGTAACCAAGACATTAATCATTTTTTCAATTTGAAATAATCATAAATATTTTCATTAGCTTTTTCTGCTTTACTTGCTTCATTTTTATTCTTCCCGCGCATGGACCGCCTTTAGACGTCTGACGTTTATATATACGTTAGATCAGAAATGCATTATGTTTTCTGGTTAGATTCAGACGTCTACAGACGGTCCCCGTGCTGAAAGGGTTAATACATCATTTATAATCTCAGATGTTACTGTGCGTCATCAAAAGTAAATATCAATTCATCATTTATTCTTCCAAATTCAATTGCGCAGTATTGATTTTAATATTATTATTATGAATGTATCGCATGTAGGGCCTACTCACATAATCTGTTGGACCAGTAATCTGTTGGCCTCACAAAATTGCCTCGTGGGTTGACGGAAATGAAATGAAATGTATCGGGCTTTAGGCCACCTTTATGCACATATAGGCTAAACTGGGCCAGGATAACCTCCTGAAGATGGTGAGATGATTGAGATGACACTGCCCTCCAGTCACAGGATTCGAAATTTGAGCCCTCCCCACAATACTGACTTTCACACGTGGATGGGAAAGAAACATTTTTGTTTCTTTCAAACCGCCGAGCCCGGAAACCGAACCCCGAACTCTGGCGTGAAAGGCAGCGGTGCTAACCACTACCCTAGGGCCCCCGCCCCGTGGGTTGACGGATGACAGCATATTAGGATCAATCATGTCATCATCAATGTAATGGTCATCATCCAACTCAACAACGAATATGAATTTCCCTGTGTCTTCTTGCTATGTTGTGCAAAACACAGCAAGCCACAATTATTATAATCAATCTGGTGCTTAATTTAGTGCGCCGTTGATGAATTAATGTTGTGCCGTGGTCTTCGACGCTGGCAGGAACAATAAAGCAGGAATGTATCGTGTTTGATGGACATTGTCGGCGCTGAGGGGGATCACTGCAAGTGTACACAAATTGTATGCTTCACGGCATACAACACTGTTTTGGGATTTAACCTTATGGTTTATTAACACGATGCTACCCTTGCTTTTGGCATACGGGCTAATTATTTTTTAAACACTGTTTTACTTAACACTGTGTTAAGCCTAAACTTCGTGTTAACTAAACTAGCTTCGGGCATACGGCCCATAGTGTAGAAGTATTTAATTTGAAATAAACATATTCAGTGTGTAACAAGCCGCGTCTTTTCATCCGTGAGAGATGAGGTTTACCCAGTGTGCAGTGGGCCCCTCGTCCCAAACTAAGCCTAAAATATGAGGTTTACCCAGTGTGCAACCAGCTCCTCATTCATCCTAATTACGATGGATAATGATGAGGTTTAGCCAGTGTGAAATGGGCCCCTCACCCCTCCTAATATATGAGGTTTACATAGTGTGCAGTCGGCCCCTCATCCCTGACACTGCCTCAGAGATGATGTTTACAAAGTGTGCAGTGGGCCCCTCATCCCTGAGAGATGAAGTTTACCAGTGTGCAACCAGCCACTTTTAAGGATTAGGTTTAGCCAGTGTACAATGAGTCCCTCCCCCCCCCCTCCCCTGGGAGATGAGATATACCTTCTGTGCAGTGGGCCCCTCATCCCTTCCCGAGATATAAGGCTTACCATTCCTAGCTTAGAGTGTTGAGGTTTACCCATCTTCCTTCACAAGGCACGCTACCCCCGACGTAGATTCTACGACGTACGACGTCGGGAATAGCGGGCCTTGTGGAGGAATATGGGTTTACCTAGTGTACAGTGGGCCCCTCATCCCTGACTCTGCCTGAGAGATGAAGTTCACCCAATCTGCAACCAGCCCCACCTACAGCCTCTACTTCTCCCTGAGATGAAGCTTACCAGTGTGCAACCAGTCTCTCATCCCTCCTGATTTTTTCAGTGTGCAATATTAACACCGTAATAAAACAATGATCTTTTAAACTTAGATTACTATCTATCAAAGTATTTTGCTATTTTTTTCCCATTTATCCACCTAGCTTTTCTAGCCTAGATAACGTTAGGCCTAAGTTTCGTAAATATCTGCTTTGAAAATTCATCTGTCTAAAATATATTTCAATTTGTAGCATTTGCTGGGTCTAGCTACAGAAGAAAATATATCATACACATGTGTGGCACCAGATGGTTAACATGGTTAATATAGGAGTAATCTCATACTCTAGCCACCAGAAGATTATTATATGAGACATATGATTCTAGGCACCAGCAGGTTAATATAGGAAAAATATGATACTCTAGCTCACAGAGGTTTGAGACACGTGATACTATAGACACCAGATGGGTAAAACACTTGATACTCCAGCCCCCAGACAGTTAAAGCGACACAATCAGGCTAAAATCATAAAAAATCCTTAATTTTATTTTGGCTTCTTAATATGGCCATAATATGTGAACATGTCCATAGACTAGTATTGCGTATGTTGTTTTTTAAATTTTGTGTTGCGCATTTATCAGTTAAGCGAGAAATAAATACACAATCTAATTTCTGACATTCATGCCTAAATTAAGAAATACAGGAATAACTAATAAACGGGGCTTTCCGCACCCTTGCTACGTTGCCACAGCAACCCAAAATTTAAAAGACTCTCGCAATTCTAGTCTATGGACATGTTCACATATTAAGGAAGTAGGCCTATATTAAGAAGCCAAAATAAAATTATTGTTTTTTTTGATGATTTTAGCCTGATTGTGTCGGCTTTAATACAGAAGACATGTAATACTCTAGGCAACAGAAGGTTAACATTATATAAATATATGTGTTACTCTAGTCCGGAAAGGATTAATAAATAAAACATATGATACTCTAGGTATAAGAAGGTTAATATAGAAGAAATATGGTAATCTAGTCCACAGAGCGGTAATACACGAGACACACGTGATGCTATCGACCCTCTGGACCTCAGGGGGTTAATACACATCAAACTGTAGCCTATAGAGGGTTGATAAATAACATCTATGAAGCCCTAGGCATGAGTAAGAAACGTGATACTCTAGACCACAGAGGGTTAATACTTGCGATAGTCTAGTCAACAGAGGGTTAATAAATAAGACATGTGATACTCCAGACATCAAAAGGTGAATATAGGAGAAATATGATAGTATAGTCTACAGAGGGTTAATATTTGAGAAATGTGATACTATCGACTCTCCGGACCTCAGAAGGTTAATCCACATAGGGTGAATATATTAGAAACGTAATACTCTAGACCACAGAGAGTTATTACTTGCGATAGTCTAGTCAACAGAAGGTTGATGAATAAAAAATGTGATACTCCAGAAATCAAAAGGTTAATATAGAAGAAATATTATGGTTTAGTCCACATAGTGTTAATATTAGAGAGACATGATACTATCTACTCTCTGGACCTCAGAGGGTTAATACATGTCAAACTCTAGCCTATAGAAGGTTAATAACTAACATTTATGATGCTCTAGGCATCAGTAGGTTAAAATAAGTTAAATATGATAGTGTAGTCCACAGAGGGCTAATACATTAGAAACGTGATACTCTAGACCTCAGAGGTTTAATACGTGTGATACTTTAGTCCACAGAGGCTTAATAAATAAGAAATGTGATACTCTAGGCATCAAAAGGTTAACATTGAGAAAATATGGTAGTCTAGTCCACAGAGGGGTAATACATGAGACATGTCATGCTCTAGGCTCCAGAGGGTTAATACATGTGATACTCTAGAATGGAGAGTGCTAATACATAAGATATGTGGTATTATACATAGATCTAGAGAAAACTAGATCTATGGTATTATAGGCATCAGAATGTTAATATAGGAAAAATCTGATAATCTCATCTTTTGGGGATGAGGGGCTCAGCTGCACATGTGTTAACTTTACCCTGGGAGAGTGAAGGGCTCGCCACACACTGGGTGAACTCACATCTTTCAGCCTAGTTATGGATGAGGGGCCCACTGCACAATGACCAAACCTCATCCTTGCACACTGGATAAACCTCGTCTCTCAAGAGGGATGAAGGGCCCACTGCACACTAGGTAAACCTCCGATCTCAGGAGAGATGAGGGGCCCACTGCACACTGGGTAAACCTTCTCTCTCAAGAGGGATAAAGGACCCCTCTGCACACTAGGTAAACCTCCTCTCACAGGAGGGATGAGGGGCCCACTACACACTGGATAAACCTCGTCTCTCAAGAGGGCTGAAGGGCCTACTGCACACTAGGTAAACCTCCGATCTCAGGAGAGATGAGGGGCCCACTGCACACTGGGTAAACCTTCTCTCTCAAGAGGGATGAAGGACCCCTCTGCACACTAGGTAAACCTCCTCTCACAGGAAGGATGAGGGGCCCACTACACACTGGATAAACCTCCTCTCTCAAGAGGGATGGAGAGCCCACTGCACACTGGGTAATCCTCCTCTCTCAAGAGGGATGAAGGGCCCACTACACACTAGGTAAACTTCCTCTCTCTGTGTAAACTCCACCCTGAGAGAATGAAAGGCTCGCGACACACTGGGTGGACCTTATCTTTCCGGCACAGATATTGATGAGGGGCCCACTGCACACTTCCGTCTAAACTTCATCTTCAGGAGGGATGAGGGCTCGCTGCACACTGACTAAACCCTTATGTCTCAGAAGGGATGCGGGGCCCACTGCACACTAGGTACATCTCACCTGTTAGGAGGGATGAGGGGCCCACTACAGACTGGCTAGACCTCATTCTTAGGATGGATGAGGGGCTGGTTGCACACTGGGTAAACCTCATCTTTCAGGGCCAGTTAGGGATAAGGGGCCCACTGCACACTGGGTAAACTCATCTCTCAGACAGTGTTAGGGATGAGGGGCTCACTGCACACTGGGTAAACCTCATCTCTCAGAAGGCACGAGGGGCACACTGGACACCAGGTAAACCTCATCTATCAGGCAGAGTCAGGGATGAGGGGCTCACTGCACAATCGACAAAACTCATCTCTCAGGAGGGCCCACTGCACACTAGGTAAACCTAATATCTTAGGAGGGACGAGAGGCCCACTGCACACTAGGTAAACCTCATCTTTCAGGATAGATGAAGGGCTGGTTGCACACTGGGTAAACCTCATATTTCAGGCAGAGTTAGGGATAAGGGGCCCACTGCACACTGGGTTATTGGTTCACCTCATCTCTGAGGCAGAGTCAGGGATGAGGGGCCCACTGCACACTGGGTAAACCTCATCTATCAGGCAGAGTCAGGAATGAGGGGCTCACTGCACAATCGATAAACCTCATTTCTCAGGAGGAATGAGGGGCCCACTGCACACTGGCCGAACCTAATCCTTAGGAGGGATGAGGTGCTCGCTGCGCACTGGCTAAACCCTTAGGAGGGATGAGGGGCCCACTGCACAGTAGGTAAAACCTCATCCTTAGGAGGGATGAGGGGCTGGTTGCACACTTGTAAACATCATCTTACGGGGATGAGGGGCTGGTTGCACACTGGGTAAACTTCGTCTCTCAGGAGGGATGAGGGGTGGTTGCACACTGGATAAACCTCATCTCTCAGGAGGGATGAGGGGCTGGTTGCACACTGGTAAACTTCATCTCTCAGGGATGAGGGGCTGGTTGCACACTAGGTAAACTTCATCTTTCAGGTTCAGTGAGGGATGAGGGGCTACTGCACACTATAGGTACGCGTCATCTCTTAGGAGGGATGAGGGGCCCACTGCACACTGGCTAAACCTTATCCTTAGGATGAATGAGGGGCTGGTTGCACACTGGGTAAACCTCATCTCTCAGGAGGGATGAGGGTCCACTGCACTGTCACTAAACCTCACCCTTGGAAGGGATGAAGGACTCGCTGCACACTGGGCAAACTTCATCTGTCATGGATTAGGTGATACTGGTACAATGAATGCTCCCAACGTCACCTGGCCCCGGAGTGCCAGATGGAACATATGGAAGATGGAACTCAGCGATGTAGTTGTTTTTGAAAATTAGAAATGCGAACATATGTATAGTGTAATGTTTCTTTCGACAACCGATAAAAAACCTCGTTACATCATTCACGGGGTGCCCAAGGACACATTAATTATCTTGCATACACCACAGTGGGCTGTATAACTCTAATTTTCCTTTATTTCGTCCGCCACTGTGTATCGAAGGCACAAAATTAGTGGTTCCACGCCCCGTCACGGGACATTGAGTAGTAGTAGTAAATTATTGCTTTACGTCACTTTTCGGCACAAATGGTCTTTTAAGTGACATTGTAATACGATAAAAACGTTGTAGTCAATTGATGAGATGAATGATGTACAGATGATGATGTGAGGGTGGGGGTGATAGGGCATGGTGGGTTATTGAGAGCGGTTCCCTTCGCTCGCCCGATATGGGGTTCTGGGCATGTCTAGGGGATCTACCCCTAGACATGCCCAGACGGCCGGAGACTTGGGTTTCGCTGTGCAATTTAATGCTGAAACACCGTGGCATTTCGCGCAGCTCCGGTATCCTCGGGTCGGATAGTCCCCAGAGTAACAATAGGAAGGATAACTCCTTATGGGTAACTCTATTCATCCCACGTGAGAGACCTAATGTCAAACACGCTATTGCCGGTTATTTAAGGCTACCAAGGCCTACATCAGCGCCAGCACTGATGCGGGTGCTGCATTGGCTCCACTGTTGAGCGGAGGAACCAGGGTACGCCACTGGCAATCCGCCCGAAGATTATGGCCAGATACGAGGAGGCTGCAGCTGCCCTTGGATGATTGCTGTAGACTAGTGCTTCCGTACAATGCCGTACACAGCATCCAACAGACGAAACAGATCCCTAATGACCCTCCCCGGATGGGGGCGAAAAGTACTACTACTAGCAATCATCCCAGTACCCCCACGGGACATGGAAGAGGTTTTATCTGTTATTTGCCCCGTCACGGGTAATCCAACGCACTTTTCTTGCCTTGTGTGCCCCGTGACGGGGCAAATAGACTCGGCCAGAAAAAAAATACAACTTTAGTCCGGATTGTGAAAAATGTTGCAAGTTGCGAATGCACAACGGTTTTCAACGCAAAGGGCAAATGAACAGCGCTTTGCTAACGCGTTGGACGCATACAGTGCGCATTAAACCCTTGGATGGTAATGTCGTTCATCATAGTAAATTTTATCAGTTTGTTTTGAAAGAATAAATGTGAGCTAAATTTATGATGATATTATATGCTTGGACGTAATTTCGACATATTAATAAAAAATGTTGCACTTAAGGCCGTGTATCGTGTGAAACACAACCTTGCGTGTGCCCAGCGTTTGCTTCAAGTGCTCATGCAGCGCAGGGTAGGCATGTTGCCTGCAACTGCCCGACGGCCTCAACGGGCAGCCATGTGATACAAATCAAACGTATTTGACGTAGATATAACGTTGTTCTAGCGCGTCCTACGTGTTTCTGGCAGTCTTCTGGCGAGTACATGTGCGTTCATATGCGTTCAATATTTTAAACACACCCAACTTCCTTTGGCGATTACACTGCGCACGAAACTATGTGTAGCGTTAGTGCAGCGCCCTCTACGAACCAGTAACCAGTACTGACGCACGACTGACGCACGACAGACGCTCTGGCAAAAAATAATCAATTTTCAGTGCGTGGGTCGTGCGTCGACTATGTGGGACTGAACCTTACGGTCAGAAAGAACCTCAAAAATGTCGGCACTGAGCGCGCATGTAGCGCCCATCCAAAGTGGGCCTAACGCATATTCAGCAAACACATAACGTATTTGGGGCATGCTAAAAGCTTTCTGACTTATTCGTGCCTCGTACTGGCGATGCGCGGTGTCGTCCTGCGAAACGCTCTGTAATCGCTGATTTATACACCTGGTTGTTTATGACACGCTGTATATATTAGTCTTAAACTCGCTGGATCTTCTCATATCCTAACAAAATTCACGGACGCACAACGACCCACTGCTCTAATTTTTGTCACTCAAGGCGTGGGCTGTGCGTCGTGTATGTGTGACTGGGGTATTACCAAGAATTTATTAACCAAGAATGTAGCACTTGAGATGCTGTAAAATGCCAAAAACTAATGTCCCCTGTGATAAAAACTATACAACGCACAGCGATATCAAACATATCCACTTGTAGATTATCATCCTGTCTACATATTTTTTTGTCACTAGCTTATACATCGGAGGGTATAACTTCTCTGAAAGGGGACTACTCTCAGCCGTTAATTCCATCAAAAACTAAGGGTGTCGGATGCTGTCTTAGTACACCAGTTTCTCGCAACGGTGCGCTGCAGTCTCTAATTATGCAGCTGTGCCAAATTTGGCACATGTTGATAAACATCGTTGCTGCTGCCCCTACTGTTGGATGTTATTGTCAGCAGCAGCATCACATCCGTCATAAAACTACAGAGCTCCAATATACCGCTAAGATGACCCTGTGATGCTCTCTCTCTGACCTATGCTGATAGATCATAAAACACATACTGTAACTGCTAGTCTCCAATGTTGCCCAGCAAACACGACAGATACGTTGACCGAACGTTAATATTTTCAATACTGTGCCAATGTGTTGCAAAGGGTGACAGCATTGAAACAACATCGGGACAACGTTGTAAACTTGCGGGGTTTATGGCAACCCAGCAAACATCAGACCTCCACCCAATGTTGGGTTATTGTTGGGCCACCGTCGAAGACGGTGGGCAAACATTAACACAACAACGGGTCGACATGTTAACTGGGGAAGTGAGTCACATCAAAGAAATTCAATTGAAACTCATTGGTCACTTAGTACAGGTGAACATCGTTATAACACGATCGTTGGGGTCCAATGAGTCAAATCGTGTTATAAGTGAATCGTGTTATACAATACGTTCTTTACAAATTTATAACACGATTTCTATGAAATATTATTATACCACATTATAATATACAAAGATATCAAAGCGTCTCCAGCGGGCCACTTATTCTCGCCTCACTGCCCGGCATTATGACATAATAAAAACACGATCTTCATTCAATTTATAACACGATCTTTAGACTAATAAAAATATGTTCGAATACAATACGTTCTTTACAAATTTATAACACGATTTCTATGAAATATTATTATACCGCATTATAATATACAAAGATATCAAAGCGTCTCCAGCGGGCCACTTATTCTCGCCTCACTGCCCGGCATTATGACATAATAAAAACACGATCTTCATTCAATTTATAACA
>OZ024916.1:56002513-56200982 GCA_964017125.1 Flabesymbios commensalis | reverse complement strand
ATGTTATAGAAAGTCCACAAATAGAACACATTACCTTCTTTTAGGTTTGCTAAGATATTTTACAGTACAAAGTGCAGTACAAAAATATTTTCAATGGTTGAATAACCCTTTTTATAGCCAGCTGGCTCCTCATAAAAACATCTGCAGATTGTGCCCATTTCAATAACCTGTTATTTAGGTTTACAGAAAATCATTCCCCACAAAGACAGTTAGGATATTCCTCCATAGTTCTGTATATTTGATCTAATGCCACCTTTTCTTTACTAACAATCATTCGTTGGTCAAGAATGTGTGATTCCAGGCATTTCTGATTATGAATGAATGTGTGGATGGATACTGATCTCAGGCCGCTCTAGACCCAGAAAAAATATCTGTTTGCCAAGGTTAACTGGCAAACGATAAGGACTGAAACTTTAAAGATCACACTGAGATCACAATGAAAAAAAATGTACCTACAAAACAATTAAGTACCCGCTATAATCTTCCATGATTTGCAAACATGCTAAGTCCTCAGTAAGACATTAGCAGAAATTATTTAACTGTGCTCGCGAATCAAACAACCAAGCTCACTGAATTGAGTAAAGATACCTAGTCAGCATCTGAAGAAGTAAGTAAGTATTAAGTATTAAGTGTTAAATCATTTTTAACGCGCCACATATCTGTGATATGAGATTCGGTGGCACCGAGGAAAAAAAATGTGTCACTGATAGCCTATGCTTTACACCATTAGACTCTGATATGCCTCTTCAAACAAATATGTCTTCAGGGACCGTTTGAATATGTTGAGGTCGTGAATATCCCTCAATAATGTGGGGAGAGAGCGCCACAGCTTTGAAGCAGCGATTGCAAAAAGCTGGATTACCAAATGTCTTGATGAATGAATGTGGTTGTTTGAAAATAGGTTGAGTAGCCGATCGCAGCGCTCGGTTTGGTTTATGCAGCACCAGTAGCTCAAATAAATATTCAGAAGCCTTTCCGTGTACCACGGGGACTGTCAGCAGCAATGTTTTATGTAATTCTCTGCTGTATCGGTAGCCAGTGAAGCTGCATCCTTATTTCTGCATCCTTATTTCTGCATCCTTGCAGAAGAAGTTGGTGGAATGCTGATGTCCCCAATTGTTATAGGCTCGATGCTGATAGATTTAGTATTGTTCAATGACACCAGATAGACAAACTCGGTCTTATCATCATTGAGTTTTAGTCTGTGCATTACCATCCATGCACGAATTTCCACTACACAAGCTTCGTCGGCGTATAGGTGATAGCTGACACCGTGGTTCCTACATATGGCACCTATCGGCACAGTGTACTCCGTGAAGAGGAATGGGCCAAGGACCGAGCCTTGTGGGACTCAATATATCAAGGGTATACTCTGTGACTAACAGTCATTAATGTTAATGGACTGACAACGGTTGTCCAAATATGACCTAAGCCAGTCATGAGCAGTGTCCTAAGTCCCAATATCTCTGTTTAGAAGCATGCCATGGTCTATCGTATCAAAGGCTGGTGGTAAGTCTAATAACACCAGCATTGCAGCCTTATTTTGACCTAAGGCCATCAGAATATCATTGCTCACCCTTAGAAGTGCTGTTTCTGAGCTGTGTAGAGGGCGATATGCCGATTGATGAGGTTCATGCTGGTTTGTGATGTTGTGATAATCTAACAATCTTCGAAGAACAATGCGCTCGAGGACTTTTGACAGGTATGGAAGATTTGACATACCCTGATGACATCGCAAGGCTCTGACAAACTGACCGCCATGTTTTAGCGGGCTTGGCTCTACTGTGATGACCAGAGCGCGCTAGCTGACTATGGCCAACACCGTTACCGTCTTATCGATTGGCGGAGTCACTTTTTTTTTTTACACGGGCGGCTGTGGAAAAATGGTCGTCAGTGCGGCCGAGCTTCACGCAATGTGAGTAGCTTGGCTTAGCCGGGTAGATTTGACACTGGTCTGCAGTTCTTCAATGTGTTTGGGTCCAGTGTAGTTTTTTTCAGTAAAGGAGTTAGAAGAGCCATCTTGAAAGATGGTAGTACAGTCCCACTATTCATAGATATATTTACCATTTTCGTGATGATGGGTACAAGCGAGCAAGAAACAGCAACGAAATTATATCAATGTCAGGCTTGATCGCTAGTGCATTTGAACATAATGATTTTTTTTAGAGTTATGTTAAGTCAACCCATAAAAATAATGTGGGTGTCGACCCTAATAAAAAGGGCAGAGTTTACCATACTGACCATGTCAAGGCCTAATTACCTAACAATCAGTTCCAGTCTGTTTTTTGTAAAGGAGGATGTCTCTTCCGACATTTCAAAACTTAATGATGACCCATTATCTTCTATCGGTAATCATGACTATTGCCATAGCTGGAGTAAAAAAACTAAGATCACATCTCGCTATCAACAAACCCGCTGGTCCTGACCAGATTTTGTCTGCTATAAGCTCTCAGAGCATATTATAGTGAAATATCTACTAGGACACCTTGTCAGTATGTTTCACGACATACTGACAAATATACAGCATGGTTTCTGCTTGGGTCAATCACTCATGTGAGAGGCAGCTTTTAATCACAACAACCCACAAACCTATTGACATCAGCCGATGAGGGAGACCATGTCGATTTACCTATACTTAACTTTCCCAAGGCCTTCGACATGGTACCCCCTCGTCGGTTGAAGTCAAAATTAGACTTTTATGAAATATAAGAGACAATATACATACCTGGATCTCCACTTTTTTAATCAACAGAAAACAGTCTGTTGTCATTGGCGGTTTTTCATCTCCACAAATAGTTGTTGATTCTGGTGTCCCACAAGGCACCATATTAGGACCTATCCTCTTTTTACTTTTTATGAATAACTAGGCAAAAGTCGTCAATCCACAGTGTCCCCTATTTGCAGATGATTGTCGGCTTTACATAATTATTATGACACTGGACGACTTTCTCCAACATAAACCTCAATAGTCTACAGCCAGGGACAGAGATATGGGTGAAAAATTAACCAAATAAAATGTGATATTTTTTCTACAGCAAAAGGCTTATTAAACCCATACTTCTGCCAATTAAATGGCTATATCTTAGAATCTGTTAAGACAAACCCCTATTTGGGGCTTTCTGATCAGATGGATTATCATTCTCTGCCCATATTTCTACCATCACTAAAAAAGCCAACCGCAGGCTAGGGTTCATCCAGCACAACCTTAAAGGTTGCCCTCAACGCCTGAAAGAACTTGACTACTTTTCGATGGTGAGGTCTGATCTGGAGTATGCTTCAACAGTTTGGGACACCAGTGCACAGCTTCAGATCAACCGCCTGGAGAAGGTGCAGCACAGAGCAGCACGTTTTGTAACAAGCTAGTATGGGTGTAGGCAGGAGAACAAAGTACCAACGGCAAAGATAGTGAAAACATTGCAATGGGACACACATACTCCAGACAAGACAAACTGCATCAAGATTAACGATGCTGTACAAGGCGACTCACGGTGAGCCGGGTGAGGTGGCCCTACTTACACACAACCTGCAAAAAGCAGATGCTCGCACCAGATCAGGTGCTAATAACTTCAAACGCATACGAACAAATAACCCAGCCTTATTAAATTCCTTCTACGGCCAACGTTCCACCTAAACCCGCGCATGTCAATCACTCTTCTCCCTCGGTGTGATAACACTTAAGGCGAGTACCTTGTACTTGACAGGGACCTGGCTAGGTCATCAACTTCACGGGCTTGCGCGCATGTGGATTTAGTGGGCGGACTATGTACCCAGATGCCTATAGATGCTGCTTCCTTGGTCTTCTCAGGGAGTTCATTCCAGTCCACAATTGTCCTCGGAAAAAGAATGACTTATATGTTTCTTTTTGTTACACCTAATGTGATTAAGATTGTATTTTCCACCACGAGTTCTTAAGTACTGCTTAATCAGTTTATCAGTAGGCAAGGCCAGCGCACCATTTAGGGTTTTGCAGAGTAGGCTTAAAGGCCCATTCACGAATGCCTTAAACTTAAAAAGTTTAAAAGTTGAAACTTGTGTTATTTAGGCTTATATCATCACGAATCCATATTTCTTCACCCTCCATTTGAATGAGATATTATAGTCCTGCCCAATAAGTGTGTATATTTGAATGTTTATACAATTTCGGACAACCATGACATAATTTCAATTAGGCTTGACCATAAATCCTGCCCGCTGCGGGTCTTGATAAAGGGTCCGATGTTGATTTTTTTTTTTGTAAGGGTCAACAATGAAAAAAATCCCTTCTTTTTTGTCATTGCACAAGCCAGGAACATCCCATGAATATTCTCTGTGTATTTTGGCAATGGTGACGATGTCCGTAAAGATTTAAAACAATCGAGCAAGTTTAGCTGTACGTAATTAACCTCGCAACATCTTTGACGATGTGATACATCTGAGACTTTACATAGCCTAGGCCTACTTCATTTAATACCAGTTAAGAAATTTTGTCATATATTACGGCTATTAAATTATAAAAAACTCTCTTCAGAAGGAAATAATCAATTTGGTGACTCATGTTCTTTTTCCTGTCAAATATGACGAAGTCCATTATAAAACAGGTCGATCGAAAAGACAAAATGTAATGACCGACATTTTTTCATTATCCATTTTTAAACCTGATTACATTCCAAACGGATGTTTCTAAAATTTGTAATCTATCCAAATGTTGCCTTCACTCATTCAAGCACGCAAAAAGATAAAACATAACTAAAACAAAAAACATGCCATTTGCCTGAGAATGGGCTTTAAACTGACTAGCTTCCGTTTGTGATTTAGCAAGTCACAGCTGAACTCAGGTAGGGGAGACTGGGGCACCTTGCGACATGGGGTACCTTGAGACAGGCCTGTTTGACACATAAATTATTTTGCGATTTGTGCGCCATCTGGTCAATAATACCAAAACTAACCAATTTCGATTTTCCACCCTATTGCTAATGGCTATTGGACATCTTTGGCATGCATGTAAGCTGAGGTACATTTTTTACATGAAAAGTAGATTATTGGGATGATCAGTATTTGGTTCTATAGATCACATAATACTTGATTTCCCTATGATTTTGGTGGTATTTTACACCTGTGTTATCACTTTATAACTTATGTATAATGGTTTGGTTCAAATACACCCCACACACAAACTATGATATCAGATGTGAGGTCAGTCAGGGAGACGCTGTCTCAATGTGCCCCAAAACTGTCTCAAGGTGCCCCAAGTCTGTCTCAAGGTGCCCCGAAAGTGTCTCAAGGTGCCCCCAATTTTTTTCAGGCACATATTTTACTGCAACATCTAACATTAGCCAACTACAGGCTTTAGCTACAGGTATATGTAGTATTCAAATCTTGAATTTAGCTAGATCCACGTTGTTTTCAGGTACATAATTTGGCGTCTCAAGGTACCCCATGTAGTGTCTCAAGGTGCCCGAGTACGGGGTACATTTTGAGGGTACTTTTTTGAAAATCTGTTTTGTCAAAAAATGTAAAGTTACACATTTTAGATCATTTTCATTTCTTGCTCAAATATACTCCACTGGATGCTGTATCCATATGTGTCGTCAAAATATTTTATTTTGAAAATTAAATCTATGTTTGGGGGTTTGAATTTTTCCGTCTCAAGGTGCCCCAGTCAACCTTTAGGACGGGGCTGGTGTTATACTGGCTTCGTCTTCCTCTAATTTGTACAAATCTTATAGTTTCTCTCTGTATTCTTTGAAGGTTGTTAATATCACACAGGGTCCCATACAGCTGCTGCGTATTTATTTTAAAGCAACAGGGCATCCGCTAAGGTTTCTGCACAAGAAGCCTAGCATTCTACTAGCCTAATTTTTTGTAATGTTACTTATATGAGTTGAAAATGTTAGGTCTTCTAAAAGGAGAACCCAAATATAAAGACTTATAGTGGCAACCTTTAGAGAGTAGGCCTACCGTACTAATAATGTAACATTTTTTCTCAAAGAACTGCATACCCTATAGTCTGTGGCCCATTGGCAAGTGCTGCATAGGTCTAATTGTTGCATGGCAATAGACTCAGCTAATTAGTAAATATGTCTATAAATCAGAAAATCGTCTGCAAATAGTCCAATTTCTGACTTGACATGGTCAGGCAAGTCATATTTAAGAAGAAGAAACAGGCTGGGCGCTAATACTGAACCCTGTGAAACGCCTGAAGTAACTAGTGCTTTAGTCGAGCGCTCTCCATCAATAACTACTTGTACGTCGGTTCCTATTATTAGTAAGAAAACTGGTAATCCAACCGTGGGTATTACAAAAAATACTATAGTGTTGCAGCTTGTGCATCAATCGTTCATGGGGCATATCTTCAACAATACGTTTCAGGACAATTTTGTAGTGGCCATTTTTGAAAATTGATCTTTGGCAATTAATTCTCTATCGATAAAACCACTCAATCAGAGTCCTGAAGATATTTTAAATCCAAAATCATAACTTTAAATGATGTAAAATATTTAATTTTTTGTCATATTTTGGGCGTCATCTTGGATTTTTCACAAAAAATACTATAATTTAAAAATCAAAAGTAGGCCTAACAAATTCCTTGACCATTAAAATGTAGGAATTGGCATAAAGATCATGCTTCTAAGTTGATTATGAGGCACGATATCTTCAGGATTTTTTGGTGATTTTAATAGCTACCATTTTCAATTTTTTTTTTTTTGCAATTTCTTCTCTATCAATCAAATGTTAACAGCCTGATTCTGACTCGGGATATGTCCCTGAGTGAAATGATACCACTTAATATTAGTTTCGGGAATATTTAAAGTTACAAATCACAACTTCAAAAGTGCATAGGCCTAGAGGTGAAAT
Organism: Flabesymbios commensalis; assembly: GCA_964017125.1. Lineage (NCBI taxonomy): Eukaryota > Metazoa > Annelida > Polychaeta > Terebellida > Flabelligeridae > Flabesymbios > Flabesymbios commensalis. The sequence continues at coordinate 56,194,148 of OZ024916.1, read as the reverse complement.
ATGTAATTTTTTGTCATTTTTTTGGACGCCATCTTGAATTACTCGAAAAGTATTAAAATTTAGGAGTAGAAAATAGTTACAACAGATTCCTTGACCACTTGAATTTACGATTATACAACAACAATCGTCTTTCTCGGATGATTACGAGGCAAGATATGCTCAATTGTGAATTTATGGTGATTTCAGTAATTTTGATGGCTGCCATTTTGAAAATTGGCCATGTTGGCTATTTTGTCCCAACAGATCAGTCACGTGTTAACAGGCTGATTCTGACCCAGGAGATGTCCCTGAACAAAATGATACGACGCATGGAGGGTCTTGGGGAGGGGGGGGGGGCTATATAAACGCACGTTCATTTTAAATAGACGGCAATTTGAGGACGGCTGGACTTGGACGGCACTATATTGAAGGCTTTGGAAAAATTAGTATAGCTTATGCCTGTACTGCCACGTAGGCTACAGATACGAATCCGAGGTAGTCGGCATACATGCATTTGCCTAATATTCGCCAAGCATTTGTCAAACGCATTCGCCGAAAGCTCCTTTGCTTCACGTGAAATGTGTTTGCTAAGTATTTGCAGTAAGTAAGTGCCCCGCCTTTGATCCGGCCCTGATTGGGGCGGCGTATCTTGTTTGCCAGGATGGCGTCCCAGTAGGCGGGAGCCGTTATCCTGGTTTCGTTTTGATGTTGAGCCATGGCATTGTTGTAGGCAGCGGATCAGTGTTGGGGGAGCGTTTGGGCCTGTGGCCTAACATATCACGTGGTAACAGGCTGATTCTGAGCCAGGATATGTCCCTGAACAAAATGATACCACTCATGGAGGGTTCTGGTGGGGGGGGGTATATAAACGTGAGCCATCGTGTGAGGAGCGCGCAGCGGGGGCCCTGCGCGAAATTAACGTTGATATACTGGTCTCAACTTTAGCTCGACGCGGCCGCCATTAACGTGATTGCCTACAGTCTGTCCAACGGTGGAGGATGGTCCAAAATGAAAGTTAGCTTTTCGGTATACAGTCAGTCAATTTTCAAGGGATTTTCATGAAATTTTGTAAACCCTATTTTGTAGTCATTTGGCATCGATTCTGAAAATTTCGTAAAAAAATATTGTATATTTCAAAAGCTAGACCATTTGACATGTAGTAAATGTCTATTTATGAGGCTCCTCTATATAACATGTATTTATAAACCCATTACCTTCCATTCCGGTTTATTCTCAGAATCTCGTTACATATTGTCAAATGGTCTAACTTTTAAAATGCTCAATGAAATTTCGCGAAAATTTTAGGGTTGTTGCCAAATGACTAGATAATAATGGCTGCTAAATTTCGTGACAATCGCTTGAGAATTGACTGACTGGATACCGAAAGCTAACTTTCATTTTTGACCATCCTCCACCGTCGGACAGACTGTAGTCACATTGAATTTGCTACTCCAGCAGCACCTCTTATGTGGGGTATCAGGCTAAATCAACATTGAGGAAAAAGAAGCAATGCTGCTTCTCTAAAAACCCCACACAGGAAGAGCAGGGTTCGGGGCGCTTGCATGACTGGCGAGAAAGTCAGGCGTTCTATCCATTGCGTCACGCCCCCCTTCTCTCGCGAGCCATCGTACGTCCTCCTTAAACCCCTTTATACTTTCTAGCTGACTGATTTATTGATTAATTCCCACTGTCAAACCGGTCACCTGCGTTGCCGCGGACTCGGCCTATATAAACGTGTTCGCTTTTACACTATGGCCCTTTCACAGAAAATAGAATCTACTCAGCATATAACATGAAAAAAATAGATTTTTTTAAGTATAGTAAATTATGTTCGGAAATATTTGTTTTATGGTTTTCCACTGGCACCGATTGATAAAATCTGATCATGCTTGTTCGGGCGATAATAAAGGTTTCCCACATTCACGATTCTTTTCCCGGCAGTGTTTATTTCGGGGGGGGGGGGGGAAGCTGGGGGGTTCAGACCCCTCCACTCCGGATTACCTGGGGGGATGTCTGACCCACAAATCTCAACCACAATTTTGTCAACTGTAAGTTACCCATGTACCATCAATATGAATAATATAATTTGGCTAAACAAGCCTTAACCGTTAAGGCTTGTTTAACGTTATAGGTCGTACGCCCAATATCGCGAACCACGTTTTTCGCCATTTAAAAAATATTTACCAGGTGAAATTATTATTTTTCACTTCTATTCAACTCACGAACATGTCCGGCGATCTCCAGGTAGGCCTATAATTTTTGTTTGAAAAATATTCTAACTTGGGAGATCCTTTCTTTGTTATGTATAACGTTTTTCGCGAATTTCACTTAATATCGCCTACCGCTCTAATGATGAATGACTTGCACCTGTCATTATACATGACAAAGAAAGGATCAGACGATGTAAAGTATTTTTTGCCGAAAAAACGGCAGAAATAGGCGCCGGATAACTTGGCAAGTTGAATAAAGTTGAAAAAAATAAAATTTCGTCACCAAATATTTTTTAGATGGCAAAAAACGTGGTTCGCGATATTGGGCGTATGACCTATAGTCGCTAGTATTGACCCTAGAAAGTCTCATATTTGACATTTTTCTGGCGCGTAGGGGTTAAACCCCCTCGCGCACTTTCAACAGTGTTTGACAGGCAAAACGGTCAACGTGTGCATCGCGGGCACATATCCAGCAGGCTCCGGACCCCCCCCCCCACTTACAAATCCCTGGAATAAACCCTGTAGACCCGGTGTGACAGTTCCAGATCACCCCCCTGTTCGGGTTACCCCTGGGCCCGGGGGTAATCTGAAACTAGTTTTATGTTACCCCCTCTAGTTTCAACTTCCCACTTCAATTATACAAATTATTAGTTTATATTCAGGGCTTTCCCCCCCAAAAAAAATAGAGCAGCGGGATTTGTGAAATGTTTGCTGTCGGTGTTGTGAAACAGTGTCAATGTTGCCCGAAGCGCATGCGCCAGAGATGTACAGTCCTAGCGGGATCCGGAGGCATGCTCCCCCAAAAATTTTCAGGTGAAGTCCTGATATGGTGCATTCTGGCGGAATGTAGAGCTAATTTCCAAGGTTTTAATTTAGGTTAGGTCTATAGATCTAGGCCTTTTTTTGAGCATTTTGTCAGCGCGACGCTGGGATAAATCAGCGCTGCGCGGCGCCACAAATCTGAACTTTGGGGAAAGCCCTGATACTTATATTTTTATTTTTATATAGTTAGAGTCTAGGCCTACTCATCAGACACCACAGTCACATGGGCCTGGCATTGGGCCATTTTTGGGACACTTTAATCTCCATAATTATCACCCTTTGATCTCAGTCTAGGACAACTTTAATCAAAACATTATGTTAATCATGTTAATAGCATATAGCTAGTCAACATTGTCAACCGGTCCCTCCACCAGTTGACAAGCTGCCTATTGAAAAAACAGGCGAGGCACCAATTTGATGTGTGCACATCCTCATCTGACTGTCTGGTGGTGTACAATCAATTTGTGACGCTGAAAAAGTGTATGGCCGCCACCGTTAATAAGTTTGTAAGGTCGCGTCAGGAAAATATTAGCAATTGAAAATTCGAATCGAGCTGGTATGAACAGTATAAACGGCGGCGATTTTGTTCGAATTTCTGGAGTCTATAAACAACACCCAGCTCCCCATCTGGAAACGAAGTGCCAGACAGGTCCCCGCCTAGCATATATAGCCCTTCATGTCAACTAACGAGAGGAATTGCTAGCAGGAGTTCTTGAAACATTTAAATCTATATATATAACCCTTTGATCTCTATGGCAACTAGCGAAAAAATTGTTTGCCTGAGGTCTTTAAACGCTTTTATCTCTATATAACCCTTGGATTATTTCTATGGTAGGGGAGACCGGGGCTAACTGGGACATGGGGTTAACAGGAACAGGCCTCTAACACGGAATTCCATGATATGACATATCAGTGGCCTCGTTTTAAAGAAAGGAGGGATACCCCCCTCCACTTGAACTACAATCCCAGTGGCACTAGCAGATTTGTGTGAGCAGGTAAAACTAAATGTATTTTTCCGCCTCTCAAGTAATTTTTCATGTCTCAATTACGAATCTTATAAAACTTCGGGGCTAACAGGGTTTGACACAAACTTTTATGAGCAGTGGTCCACAGGACCACCAGCTCAGAGGATCTGGTGGTCCTACAATTTTTTTAGTGGTCCTGACAACATTTTACTAACACTTCGAAATCTTGAACCAATTTTTTTCATTTTTGCGATCATGTGTTTCCACATTAATTTTGTAAAACCACAAAAGGCATGACAGGAGACAATTCAAGGATGATGATCGATCTCAATGTAAAAAATTCATGATTACGTACACGTGTAACGTTTTGTTCCTTCAAAAAGATGAGAAAGGATACAGTGTTTCTAGTATTATCCCCCGCAAGTTGCGACAATTGTTTATATCTTCGGGGCATGTTACAATTCTGATTATACAGTAGCCTACTCGTCGTCAGATTACTGTGTATGGCATGTTTTTCACCAATTGGTCAGTCAATTCTCAACCAAATTTCATGAAATTTTGTAAGGACTCTGTTCGTGTCATCCGCCGAATACAGTGAGATTATTTCCATAAAAAAATATTCTATAGTTCAAAAGTTAGCCCATCTGGCATGTAGGCCTAATGCAATTTTTAAACTTTAATCTAACCAGTTTATTGGGTTTATAGAGGGGCGTCGTAATTACAAATTTACTACATGTCAAATGGTCTAATTTTTTAACTATATAAGTTTTTTGGATGAAAATTGCGCAGTATTTGGCGGGTGACCCGACAATAGGCCTTTCAAAATTTTATAAAAATCAGTTGAGAATTGACTGAGAAATCGTCAAAAAACATGCGATACAAGTTAATCTGATGGCGAGTAGTCTATAGGCTAGGGCTAGATTTTGGTGGTCGACAGGACCACTGGATAGAATGTTCTGGTGGTCCGACATAATTTCTGGTGGTCTCAGACCACCGGACCACCGTCAGTCGTGAACGCTGGCTAACTGGGACAATTAATTCTGGCCTCGTGTCCCAGTTGTAATAGAGCATTGTGTCCCACTTAACCCCTGTGGGTACTGACATGTGACCAAAATATATGTTTGCCCAACTCAATTAACATTTGTTAGGCCTACTTTAGATTGTATGTATTGGTGATGGACACAATGTGGTTGTTTCTCAGTATCAACACGTTAGGCCAAGAGTGCGTCGGGGTTCAGCTGTTATTTTCGGCAATATTTTGTTGCAGTTTAAACCTTCGTGTTTAAAAGGCATACCGGTATATATGTTTATTTATAGCTCACCCCCTTCAAACTATTTGGAATCATCGTAGGATGCAGTATACCTTGTTTAATCTCTAATAATCCGAAAATGCTGAAATTTTAGGATTGTTCCAGTTAGCCCTTGGCCTTGTCCCACTCAGCCCCAAACTGTGACACCTTTTTTTTTCCTAAAAAATCTCCAAATCTGTAGAAGTTTTAGTTGTCACTTATTAAAGACCCTTGTCACAATAACAAATATCATACCTAGTTTGAATGATTGTTTTGAATCTCCAACTCTATTATTGTCTGCTCCAGGGGGATAAATGATAGAAGTGTCCCAGTTCTCCTCGGTCTCCTCTAATAAGTGTAGCAAAGTGATATCACGATGTCTGGAAACACCTTTATCTCCCTATAGCCTAGGGCAACTAACAAAAAAATAGTATCGCAATATTTTTTTATAGTTGTCGTTATCATCTATCAATTTAGTTCTATTGCAGATGTAACGTCGGCCATGTGTCCATGCCTGTTTTGAAGACTGTTTCCAACTGTCGATTTTCATACGCCTATACAATTATTATTGTCAGCCAGTGATGAAATAAGAACTAGAGGGGAATTGTGACTTTTCAAGTAACAATAATATTTGGGCTAGGTTTGATGAGTTTATGTGGTGGTCATTTTAAATTTTGTTGAGTTATTTTTATTTTGACTGATTGATTGGAATTTTTTTGGCAGCAATTTTGAACTGGAATTTTAGACTTCATATTTTAGAGATCAGAATTCACCACTGAGTTTTTGTACTTTTAAATATATATATAATTGTTTGTCAAATATAATTGTATGCAGAGTGCCCAGTACACACATTGACGAGGGCTCAACACTAGCATTTGCCCGATTGCCCAGGGCAACCAATTTTAGGTGGGCACAAGTAAAAAATTACAGACTATGGCCCCCTGGACAATAGCTTCAATTTGCAGCATATAAGTGGCAAGTGTCTGCGATGCTAACCCAACATTAAAACAACATTGAGTCGATGATTTGTGTTTGAATGGAATTGCAACTGTGAATTTAAAAGGTTTATACTGTCCATACCAACACGCAATATTGGTTCAATAATGGGCCACTGTCTGCGATGCTGGCCCGGCATGGAAACATTACTGAATAAATAGATTTCAATTAATATATCTAGGGGTGCTAAAAAAAGTGCCTCTATATTGACTAGTCAAGAATCCAATGAATGGTGGCTTCACCCGACATTTACAACATTAACCCGACATCGATCTACACAGTGATCCAGAAAAACAACTGGGAGTTCTTTAAAAAAGGCACTCAATTCCTGAGGATCATAGTGCAAAGGTTTGAAGTTGATTGGATAAAAACTCAGGGAGAAATAGCGTATTATAAACCCCGACATGTACATTATTGTGACAGCTAGTGTTGTTGCCGTACTACCCGCCGGCCCCACGAACTGACTGTCACCATTGACTGCCACTGTCACTGTATCTAGACCGTCGTGTTTATGTATATAGGAATGTCATTAAAATGTTTTATATGTTTATTATTATTGTGCATTTTATTACTATCTAATATGTTTCATTTGATTTGCATGTTAAACATTTATAATCTATTGCGAGACGTTTTATCGTTTTTAATAGGTTTGTCTCGTGTCTTGATGGCAGCGGCCATCTTGTTTGTTTACATCTTTTGCCAGTAAGTCTGGTGACTACCTCACTTTCGAGTCAAATTATAATGCTTTCTTCCCTCTGATCATATATAACTATGATGCTATAATGATCATCGGGAGCTAAGCTAAAATTACATATGTTTTATTACCGCTTACTTTTAGGCGTTATTAGTGTATTTTGCGTGACTTTGTAAGAATATAATGTAAAAGTACAAGTCCCGCGAGATCCCGTTTTATCTCGTTTGACTATATGCAGCTATTATTACTATTACTGATTTAATGTTTTGTTCAAGATTACGATTAGGTACAGTATTATTAAAGGAAGGTAACTGGAAGATGTATGGTAAATATATAGCGTTATTTGGGCTAAAGGGGAGCTTTAGCGTGACGTCATCCAGCTCACTTCCGGTCCGGTCCTATAAATAAGAGGCTCTTTCTGCCCCAGATCACTCCTGGTCCAAACAGACTCCTAGTGCACTCCTGGTCTCAACCGACTCCCAGTTCACTCCTAGTCTTACAACAGCCTTACTACAGCCTTACATCCACCCTCTATTCAGAGCCCATTAAGCGACGTTTACAAGCCCCTGCCCTGTGCAGACTGACCCACAGAGAAAGCAACAGAGAGAAGTAGGTCACAGCCATAGTCTATAGCCATATAAAGGTCCCACGTTTTAATGTGATGATTGAAAGTAGGTCATGTCATGTCCTGACCTGCTGACCTAGTATTCCTAATCTGCCACGGGTTTTCCTGATATATATATAGTGTGTGTGTGATAGGTCACTGTGGTAGTGCTTAAAAATAGGAATTAGGTCAACAGTGTAGCAGAGGTTCTCGACCCCTCATTATCTAGTATTCCAATATATATGGTGTGTGTGAGAGGATACATTTAATGCAGGGTGACCTGGATTAGTAAATTATAACATAGGGGAGTGTCTTAGACTGACCTACATTCTTGTCCACATATCAGAAGGGAATGACCCAGATTAAATCTAGTTTAAAGCATTGATAGGTCAATGCTAGTAATCTTACAAGCCAGTGATGTCTTACAAGCCAGTGATGTCTTACAAGCCAGTGATGTTTACAAGCCAGTGATGTCTTACAAGCCAGTGATGTTTACAAGCCAGTGATGTCTTACAAGCCAGTGATGTTTACAAGCCAGTGATGTCTTACAAGCCAGTGATGTCAACAGATTTAGTTCATAATATATTTTACACTTCAGCTTAGTTACTTAATTCACATACACCTCCCAGATAGGTACCAGAGCTAGGGTTGGGAAGTAACATAGTTGAGGATTATATATTGTCCCGTGTATTATTTCAAGTATTATTTTATATATAGTATTTCTAGTGAAATACTATATATGCTGTTAGTGCAGTACAGCACTAGCACAAGGCTATTGCTATTATAGCTGATTGTCCATTTGGAAATATCTAAATGGTGTGTGTCTGACACTTGACATACAAGTGCCAGATAAGAGTATATATATTATACAGATATATTTTTATTGTCAAGATCTACTTCTTGGTAGATAGTGATAACCTGATAGAGAGAGAGAGATTATAACCTGATAACCTGTACATTATACTTACTGTCTTTGTAAATAAATATATATGCCTATGTTAAACTTGTGTCCATAAACTTTTATACTGATAGCTTTATCAGTGATACACTCCTTCAGCAGTGTCATCTGTCCATGTGTAGACACTGCTAACCTTCGTCTCTCGCTTGGATAATAATGCAGTGGTAAAAATCCAGGTCAGCGGGAATTCCCCTTCTATCAAAACCATTGCGGCAGTTTCAGCGTTTTTCAGATTCCGCCAAAGCTGGTCGCTGAGTGGACCTGGCAACCTGCCAACACCTCGAGTTGGCAAGTTGCCATTATTTACCAGAGGCCCCAAAGAATTCAGTCCCTCAGCGGAGTGAGAGGGCTGTCGTTCAGTCTATATCAGTGATTGATTTTGGATTAGATTGGACAAATCTTTCGTTAAGATTTGAGTATTTAAATTAAGCGTTGGATTAACTATTAGATAGAATATTTCTTTCTTTGAAAATCCCGCGATTATTATACTGGATGACAGGAAGCTAAGGTTAATTATTTATTTAATTATTCTTTGCTCCAAGCTCATCAGTCAGATTCCCATCTGCCTGTTGAGTGTTATCCTATTTGGTATCTTATGGTACCTGGTGTCAGAAACTGATTATTTAAGGAAAGTGAGATATCCTGACATATTCTTTTTGTGTTAAATTAAATAGCGCTAAAAGATAATATCTCACACGTCGTAAGTGAGGATTTTACAAAACCCGCTCGGAATCCCGCGACACTTTTGGCGTCGAGAAGTGGGATCTACGATAAATTTCAGTAGGTCCAGTGATCGAACCTATCCTTGCCCACTAATATTAAAGTGAATTATTTTATATAATTCAGACAGTTGTTCAGGTTTTACTCTCTCTTATATTGGTATTAATTTATATTCCTATTGAATTATTATTCAGTAGTAATATTTTATTATTAACCGATACATAGGGTTTATACAATCATTACTATTATTAATTATTTTAGTTCCCCACCTGTTTATAGCTGTTTTGAAAAGTGATGACCATGTAGTTATTACATTGTCATTACTAGACAGCTGAAGTACATAACTTTTTATATCACCCATTGTAATTATTTTGTTTTTACATTATATCACATGATGTGAATTTAAAATAATAACTGTATATATACAATTGCTAGTTCACTCACACATAGACACTATACATAGAGTAGGTACTTCATAGAGAGAAACACTTGCATATACGAATATTAATTGCACAGTTAGGTCATACACACATATACCAATACATATATCAATACACAGATCACCAGGACCACAATGGCTGAATCTGATGGTGGATACTTTTTATGCTCACAGCGTACCCCGATGTACAATGCACTAGAAACATCAGCTACATTCATTGATGAGATTCAAAATCAGAAAACGCCAATGTGTGATGATAGACAACTTGATGATCCTGATTATATTACTCCTAGGCACAGTCCTAGTGAATTACTGATACCTGGACTCGCAACTAGTCCAGTGAGATTGGAAGATGAACAGAGACATGACATTAGTGAATTGCATAGTCCACTACATGAATCAGAGACAGATGTCAGATCTGAACAAGACTTACAAAGAGTTCCTGTAACACAGTCTCCACACAGTGTATTTATATACAGGCGGAATGACAGATCATACAGTCTAGCCCCACTGAATACAAGAATAAGAGAGTTTTCATTACCACCCGAAATAGAGAATGCTAGGAAACAAACATTTCCTACCAGCATTCAGAGAAAAGCAGTTTATAAACCAGAGCAAGGACATGTACAACAGTCACCTAATACAGACAATAAAGAATTAGCATCAACAGTAGCCAGTCTACAGACACAAGTGACACAGATGACTACAGGAATGAAAGAGATGTCCAATGGAATGGCTGATACCAGGACAAGCTTACAAAAGATGATACATAACACATTAGAAAACATCAATACAATGATGTTGAAAAACATGGCTGATATTCAACAGTCGCGAGATAATAAAGTTCTGAAACAATCAGCAGATAGACATCTTCAGGAACCTATACTGGAAACCATTAGAAAACATAGTGTGAATCACCCAGCTCATACACAAACTACTTCAAGCACAAGAAACCATGACCAGAATACTAACAGATATCAGTACCCACAATCACATACAAATGTAGAGGGTGGACCAGAATTTCACTATGAAGAGAGAAACAGTTTATTTGATTTAGAGCAACCCCCTCCACCAGATCATATTCAACAGACACATGTGAAGAGAAGATATCAAACAGGAGCGGGTCCAGTTCACATAAATCCACACAACCAGCACAACCGACAGGAAAGAAATAGTCAAAACAATCGGCCAGCAAGTCAATATCGAACAAATCAGCCTGATACTCCATTTACATTACAGAGAAACAGGCATGGAGAAGATAGACCAACTATTTCACATCCACGACAATCACAGTCAAGTATACCACATTCAAATAGACAACGGTCAAGTAGATCACAAGTGACAAGACACAGTAGACAGCCGAGACGCGGTGATGATTCTGATGATGACAGCGACGATCTACCAAGGCGATCAACACATCGTAATGGAGATAGTCATCATAAAAGGCGACCTACAAAGAGATATGAATCATTATCATCTGAAGAAAGTGAACATGGATCAAGTCAACTATTGAGTTATAGTAGCCAGCGCAGTAGAAGAAATACATCCAGCCATCACACAAGACTACCTGCCTTTACAGCACAGGAACCCTGGACTGTTTATTACAACAGATTCAAATCTGTAGCTAAACTAGAGGGATGGACTGATAGAGAGAAGCTGCGTGAATTATTGCCCAGACTTCAAGGAAAAGCAGGCGAATTCGTATACGATCAACTAAGATCAGATGTTAGAGAGGATTTTCGCTCACTTGTGCATGAGCTTAAACATCGCTTTAGAAAGGTAGAAACAGCCAGAACGTATGGTGCACAATTCAGCCATCGCAATCAGCGGTCTGGAGAGACAATAGAAGATTTTGCAGCAGATCTCAAGAGACTTTATGATAAAGCCTATGCAAACCGCGATAGAGACACAAGACGCGAAGATTTACTCAGAAGATTTCTTGATGGTATACAGGATGATGCTACCCGGTTTCAAGTTGAATACAACAAAGAACCCCATGACATAGATGAAGCTGTATTCGATGTTATCAATTGTCAAGAAACAAAGAAACGCACATTTACTGAGGACAAGACGCGTAAACCCGTCAGATCTATTGATGATCAAGATATAGACCAGTTAAATGAAGATTTGGAATGTGAAGAATTGAGAATGGTAAAACATAAGAATAGAGCTGGAATTCATTACAGACCACAATTTCAAAGAGAACTTATGTTACAACAACAAAAAACACCTCATCAAAATCAGAAATTACAGTCATCAGAGTCCAGAAACAGTGACGATTTGGATGTTCTTATGAAAATTTTGATAGAGAAGCTTTCCAATTCAACTCCTGCACAAACAAAAACTAAAAGTGACACGTTAGAACCGGTTCTTTGCTATCGATGCGCACAGCCAGGCCACTTCGCCAGAGAATGCCGTCAAAATGAGAAATCCAATCAATATCCTATGCAAACAACAAACAAACCCGTCACTGGCAACCAGCAAAAGTTTACGGTTCCCAGCTATTCTAGTACCACCGATATGTCAACTCACAACTCGCTACATACCAGGTTTCCATCAAACTACCAGGGATCTGTCTAGAAGGCCAACTGATAGGTCCCAATACATTAGGCCACATACCAAATGATAGCCAAGGTGAATCTACACAAAGCAGAGATATAGACGACTGTTCTCTAACAAACCAGAATAATTCCAAGCAGTCAGATAGCAAAATTCCTGAAAAAGCACCTGAAACAGAAAAGAAATGTGAAACATTTACAAGTGAATTACCTGAAAAAGATGACAAGATAAATGGTGTAGAAAACCAACCCACATTTACTAACGACCATATTCCATCTTCACAAATGAACGAGCACATTCGAAGTAGCCAGAGTAGCGGATGTTATGTTGAAGGATGGTTTGATACCACTAGAGCCTGGTGTTGTGTAGATACAGGAGCATGCAGCACCATTATGTCCTGTAATTTTTACAATAAATTACCCAAAGATCAACAGCCACAGTTAACACCAATTCAAGGTTATAGAGCAGCAAATGGTAGTCCAGTACAATGTCTAGGAAAAGGAATGTTCAAATTTAAACTTGGCAATTTGAAAATAAAGAAGCCGTTAGTTGTCGCTGCTATTGTTGACGATGTTCTTCTAGGTGCTGATATATTACAAAATGATCCAAATGGGCGTGCAAGATTATTATTGGATGAAGAAAGAATGATATTACATGGCAACTCTATACCACTTACCCTCTTAGGAAAATCTGAATCTTGCAGAAAAGTCACAGCTGCTGACAATTACATTATTCCAGGCATGGTAGAGATGATAGTAGATGCATACATAGAAGATTATAGTGATGACAGTAAAAACACTGCAGTGTTGATTGAGCCCAACCCACAACTGGGAGAAAATTTACCCTTGATTATGGCTTCTTGCATTGTCAATGCAGTTGGAAACACAACCGTATCAGTACGATTGATGAATCCATCATTAGAGCCCATCTCAATAAAACAAGACACAGTACTAGGAATAGCTTCTGTGTGTAATGAGGAGCCTATACCACTATTCCATCCAAAAAGATGTGAAGAAAACAGTTATTCCAAGAAAGCTAAAACTAACACTGAAAAAAATGCACCAAATTCAGCTGACAAAGGCATAAAATTATTACATGAAGATGAGACACCAAATTATCTACCACCACATCTGCATGACTTGTACAGCAATTCCATTCAGAATAAGAATAAAGGTGAAAAAGAAGAAATCAGAAAACTATTATATGATTTTCAAGATGTATTCTCCAAGGATGAATCTGACCTAGGAGTGACTCATTTAGGTGAAAACAAGATTGAGACTGGTGATGCATTACCTGTAAAACAGCGACCAAGGCGAACTCCAATGGCTTATGAGGGAGAAGATCGAGTAGCTCTAGAGAAGTTACAGGCACAAGGTTCAATTCAACCCTCAACTTCACCATGGGCCTCACCCCTGGTTCTCGTCAGAAAAAAAGATGGTAGCGTTCGTCCATGCGTGGATTATCGTAAACTGAATATGCTTACTAGGCCAGACGCATTTCCCCTACCTCGAACAGAAGACTGTCTAGATGCAATGTCAGACTCTGTATTATTCTCTACTCTGGACATCACCTCAGCATACAACCAAATCCCTGTAAACAGTGAGGATATACCAAAAACTGCATTTGTATCAAAATATGGACTCTTCGAGTACACAACTATGCCGTTCGGATTGTGCAACGCACCAGCTACATTTCAGCGAATTATGGAATTAGCATTACATGGTCTGCAATGGGTCATCTGCCTAATTTATTTAGACGATGTCATTATTTTTGGACGCACATTCAATGAGCATATGCAAAGATTAAGGACTGTACTAAGCCGTCTACAAGATGCTGGCCTGAAATTGAAACCCATAAAATGTAACCTTCTACAGCCAGAAGTCAAATTTTTAGGTCACATTGTTTCATCTGATGGTGTACTACCTGATCCACACAATATAGACAAATTAGTGAATTGGCCACGACCAAAAACAGTTACTGATGTACGTGGAATAGTTGGACTTGGTAGCTATTACCGACGGTTCATTAAAGATTTTGCTAAACTGGTTCACCCGCTAACACAGTTAACCAGAAAAGACTGTCCCTTTGAATGGTCTGAAAAATGTGAGGATGCTTTTCAAAAGTTGAAAACTGCTTTGATTGGTCCAGAAGTAATGGGATACCCAAAACCTGACTGCCAATTCATATTAGACACAGATGCATCAGACATCAGCATGGGAGCAGTACTATCACAACTACAGGATGGTAAGGAGCGTGTCATTGCATATGCAAGCTGTACTTTGTCAAAGTCTCAACGCAACTACTGTGTGACAGATAGGGAGCTTCTAGCAGTTGTGCACTTTATAGAACATTACAAGTATTATCTCCTCGGCAAGGCATTCCTTGTTAGGACCGACCACCAAGCTTTAAGATGGCTGTTCAGCCTAAAAGAACCAAAAAACAGAGTAGCTCGATGGATAGAGACATTATCTGCCTTCAATTTCTCCATAGAATACCGCCCGGGCAATAAACATGGTAACGCCGATGCTTTATCTCGCTGTCCTGTCCCACAAAATTGTCAGTGTCAAAACACCATTGGAATGGAGTTAGCATGCGGTCCATGTCAAAAATGTCAGAAAAAGTCTAAGGATATGAACAGTAAACTAGCAGGTCAGGACACAGAAAATACCATTAGGCGTGTTCCAGATCATGCTTTAGAACATAAGACCAAAACTTCAATTCTCAAAGACTATACTTCAAGATCTATAAGACAGACCTCAAACATAGTTCAATGGTTGCCAAAAACTACTATAGTCACAACACTTTTCATCATTGGAATTATTTTCTCATACATCCGTGTGATCGGCAATCAAATTTCCAACAAGACCCAGGCTTCAGTTTGGACAGAGGGTCAGACCCATCCATGCGTAATGAGAAATTGTTGCAGAGTTGAAACAAGAAGTTCAGCAAAAGCCAAACAAAAAGAAATAGACCTACAGCAAGAAAATCAGCCACTAAAAGCTCCTCAAAAGCAGCCACACAAACAGAAGAAATTCAGAGACAAGCCAGGCTGGGCTAGTAATTATTCTATGGTCAACCTCAGGAAGAAACAGTTGGATGACCCAGATATTTCTCCAATTCTAAAATGGTTTGAAAGTGGCAAGCGCCCACACGGACAAGAGATTTGTGCCTCAAGTCCAGCTACTAGACATTTCTGGAATTCATGGGATATGCTTAAATTACATGATGGAGTACTATTCCGCCATTTTAACACTAGAAATGGCATCTCTCAATATCAACAATTTCTGGTACCAAGAAGTATGAAGAAAGAAATAATAAATGAAATGCATCAATGTATTCTGTCTGGAGGACATTTGGCTAAAAAAAGACTAGAATGAAAATTTTACAGAGATTTTACTGGTTCGGACTCCGAGATGATGTCAACCTATATATCGAACAATGTGACAATTGTGGTGCAAACAAAACTCCACCCAAAACTCCCCGAGCCCCTCTTGGAGAGATGAGAGTTGGTGCTCCAATGGATCGCCTTGCTACTGATATCCTAGGTCCACTTCCAACCACTCCACGAGGGAATCGCTATGTCCTTATTGTAACAGATTATTTCTCAAATTGGGTAGAGGTTCTTCCAATACCAGATCAAACAGCAGAGACAACAGCAGAAGTCATTTTAAATGAAGTGATCGGTCGGTATGGTTGTCCCCTTGTTATTCACAGTGACCAAGGTCCGAATTATCGAAGTGAACTTTTTACGGGATTAGGCCGCCTATTAGAAATCAGAAAAACACGATCAAGTGCCAGGAATCCAAAATGCAATGGAAAAGTTGAGAGGTTTAATAAGTGCGCATGGTAAGAGCTTATCTAAAAGGACAACAGCGCGAATGGGACCGAAACCTGGGATGCCTTGCAGCAGCATACAGAGCATCTCCACATGAAGCCACTGGATTCACTCCAAACCTATTGATGATGGGTAGAGAAGTCAGAGTTCCTGCTGAAGTTATGTTCGGATCTTCTACCAAAGGTGAAGAAATGACATCTTATGGACAATTTGTAGATTGGTTGAAACGCCGAATGCAGTGTGCGCATGATGTTGCTAGGGCACATCTGAAAACAACAGTAAAGAGACAAAAAGATCAATATGATGCCAAATCATCTCTGATAAAATATGAAATAGGCAACCTTGTATGGTATTTAGCAGAAAAGAGAAAAATTGGTGAAAACCCTATGCTATATTCACCATATGAAGGACCATACCTCATTGTAGACAAATTTTCTGACCTTACTTACAACATTCAAATGGAACCAAAGGAAAAAACAAAAGTAGTAAACCACAACAAGTTGAATAAATATGAAGGCAACATCAAGTACAAATGGGCCAAAACAGCAATTGAACGGGCTAAAGCACATAACCTACCTAATACACTAACTGATGATTCTGAATCAAGTAGTAGTGAATAAATTAATTCCAAACACACAAGAAGTCTGCAGATGTTCCGGATTATCTGATGATGTACTAACAACAATGTTAAATTCTGTGATGTCAACAACTTAGAAGCTGAACCACACATAACTATCAACATTTTATTATCACCACATATGATCAGAAACGGCAACAGAAGTTCTGATTATAACAAACAACCACACATAAAAGCACACATATTTCAACAAATCTGTCTCATTTTCCTATGCGATGTCTAGCAAGATTACAACTGCCTTACCCATGTGATGTCTAAAGAATCTTTTTTTTTTTATATAATGCAATATCTGAAATTTCAAATCAGATCAGTGAGTGGAGTCTTTTTCTGTTTTCAGAATGGATTTCTATGAGCAGCTTCTCAATGATTATGAGAATGTTCCCGCCATCAGCTTACACGCAGATGACAGCTTTGATTTTAAAGAGCCTGAAGAATCTGTGAAAACTAAAATTCCAGTGAAAACCTTGAAAAAGCGACCCGCTAATGAAGAGCTGAGCAAGCCATCAAAAAAAACCATCACCCTACCTATGCTGCCAGCAGCCACCACAACAGCAAAGCTACCCGCAGCCATCACAACAGCAAAGCTACCAGCAACCACCACCACAAAGAAGACCACCACAAAACCCAAGCTACCAGCAACCACCAACACTGTTAAGCCACCAACAACCAACATCACTTCAATTTCAAAGAAATCTAACATCAAACTAAAGCTGCCAACCACCACAATGACACCAGCAGCTAGCATCAGTAGGCCTACAAGTACAACTACAAAGAAGTCCACCACCAAGCCCAAGCTAACACCAACAGCCACTACTGTCAAGCCACCAGCAACTAAAACAAGTACGATTACAAAGAAGATTATCACCCTACCCAAGCTGCCAGCAGCCATCACAACAGCTAATCCAGCAACAACCAGCACCACTTCGAAGCCACCTCCAGCAACCCCTTCAGACAGCCATCCCATATTAGCCGCAACATTAAACCGCCCACTCTGGTTCCCCGAATTCCAAGAAGAAATGAAAAAAATTACCACAGCAATGAACAACAACAGCCGAGAAAATCAACTCCTTACAGAAAGTATTAACAGCCACAACCTGTCCATGGGACTTGTGGCCAACAAGCTTCAAGTCCTTTGTGGGAATATCGCAACTCTAAACACAACAATAAAGGAACAATCCACCAATCAGACAGACATTTTAAGGAAAATTGGGGAAATTTCGGATACCCTTTCAAAAACCGTCAGCGAGTTAAAGCCTACAGAAACCTACAACCGAGGACAGAGTCCAGACAGAGGATTTCGACGACAACTCCTGTCTGGGCTTTCCCACCAACAAAGAGGAAGAAGCCCGACCAGAAAAACAGAGCATTCCCAGAGAAGCCATGCCAGAACTCCCCATGGAACCAGCCTACTGCCCCGTGTGCGGAAATAAACATTTCTAGCCGCCCATATATCACATATTTGTGTTAAATTCCCTCACCCTACCACCAGAGACTTGTATATCTCCAGCTGCATCCAGCTAATGCCCTTTTTTTTGTGTGTGTTAACTTCCCGTTCAAGAGACTTGAGTAAACTTCATCTAGCGAAGTGAATATTAGCATTCACGAGGACGTTTTAATGCTGAACAGAGGGTAGTGTGACAGCTAGTGTTGTTGCCGTACTACCCGCCGGCCCCACGAACTGACTGTCACCATTGACTGCCACTGTCACTGTATCTAGACCGTCGTGTTTATGTATATAGGAATGTCATTAAAATGTTTTATATGTTTATTATTATTGTGCATTTTATTACTATCTAATATGTTTCATTTGATTTGCATGTTAAACATTTATAATCTATTGCGAGACGTTTTATCGTTTTTAAAAGGTTTGTCTCGTGTCTTGATGGCAGCGGCCATCTTGTTTGTTTACATCTTTTGCCAGTAAGTCTGGTGACTACCTCACTTTCGAGTCAAATTATAATGCTTTCTTCCCTCTGATCATATATAACTATGATGCTATAATGATCATCGGGAACTAAGCTAAAATTACATATGTTTTATTACTGCTTACTTTTAGGCGTTATTAGTGTATTTTGCGTGACTTTGTAAGAATATAATGTAAAAGTACAAGTCCCGCGAGATCCCGTTTTATCTCGTTTGACTATATGCAGCTATTATTACTATTACTGATATAATGTTTTGTTCAAGATTACGATTAGGTACAGTATTATTAAAGGAAGGTAACTGGAAGATGTATGGTAAATATATAGCGTTATTTGGGCTAAAGGGGAGCTTTAGCGTGACGTCATCCAGCTCACTTCCGGTCCGGTC
The DNA here is from genome assembly GCA_964017125.1 of Flabesymbios commensalis. NCBI lineage: Eukaryota > Metazoa > Annelida > Polychaeta > Terebellida > Flabelligeridae > Flabesymbios > Flabesymbios commensalis. The sequence continues at coordinate 56,175,131 of OZ024916.1, read as the reverse complement.
CTATAAATAAGAGGCTCTTTCTGCCCCAGATCACTCCTGGTCCAAACAGACTCCTAGTGCACTCCTGGTCTCAACCGACTCCCAGTTCACTCCTAGTCTTACAACAGCCTTACTACAGCCTTACATCCACCCTCTATTCAGAGCCCATTAAGCGACGTTTACAAGCCCCTGCCCTGTGCAGACTGACCCACAGAGAAAGCAACAGAGAGAAGTAGGTCACAGCCATAGTCTATAGCCATATAAAGGTCCCACGTTTTAATGTGATGATTGAAAGTAGGTCATGTCGTGTCCTGACCTGCTGACCTAGTATTCCTAATCTGCCACGGGTTTTCCTGATATATATATAGTGTGTGTGTGATAGGTCACTGTGGTAGTGCTTAAAAATAGGAATTAGGTCAACAGTGTAGCAGAGGTTCTCGACCCCTCATTATCTAGTATTCCAATATATATGGTGTGTGTGAGAGGATACATTTAATGCAGGGTGACCTGGATTAGTAAATTATAACATAGGGGAGTGTCTTAGACTGACCTACATTCTTGTCCACATATCAGAAGGGAATGACCCAGATTAAATCTAGTTTAAAGCATTGATAGGTCAATGCTAGTAATCTTACAAGCCAGTGATGTCTTACAAGCCAGTGATGTCTTACAAGCCAGTGATGTGTACAAGCCAGTGATGTCTTACAAGCCAGTGATGTTTACAAGCCAGTGATGTCTTACAAGCCAGTGATGTTTACAAGCCAGTGATGTCTTACAAGCCAGTGATGTCAACAGATTTAGTTCATAATATATTTTACACTTCAGCTTAGTTACTTAATTCACATTCACCTCCCAGATAGGTACCAGAGCTAGGGTTGGGAAGTAACATAGTTGAGGATTATATATTGTCCCGTGTATTATTTCAAGTATTATTTTATATATAGTATTTCTAGTGAAATACTATATATGCTGTTAGTGCAGTACAGCACTAGCACAAGGCTATTGCTATTATAGCTGATTGTCCATTTGGAAATATCTAAATGGTGTGTGTCTGACACTTGACATACAAGTGCCAGATAAGAGTATATATATTATACAGATATATTTTTATTGTCAAGATCTACCTCTTGGTAGATAGTGATAACCTGATAGAGAGAGAGAGATTATAACCTGATAACCTGTACATTATACTTACTGTCTTTGTAAATAAATATATGTGCCTATGTTAAACTTGTGTCCATAAACTTTTATACTGATAGCTTTATCAGTGATTGATTTTGGATTAGATTGGACAAATCTTTCGTTAAGATTTGAGTATTTAAATTAAGCGTTGGATTAACTATTAGATAGAATATTTCTTTCTTTGAAAATCCCGCGATTATTATACTGGATGACAGGAAGCTAAGGTTAATTATTTATTTAATTATTCTTTACTCCAAGCTCATCAGTCAGATTCCCATCTGCCTGTTGAGTGTTATCCTATTTGGTATCTTATGGTACCTGGTGTCAGAAACTGATTATTTAAGGAAAGTGTGATATCCTGACATATTCTTTTTGTGTTAAATTAAATAGCGCTAAAAGATAATATCTCACACGTCGTAAGTGAGGATTTTACAAAACCCGCTCGGAATCCCGCGACATTATTAGCCCAACTTTTTAGCAGTTAGTGATCCAGAAAATCCTGAATAAATCTGGAGGAACAACTGGGAATTCTTAGAGAAGTCATAGCAATAATCCTACATACCTAAGGATCACTGTGCCAAGGTTTGAAGCCGAATAAATAAAAAACTGAGAGAGAAATAGTGCACAAACATATAATAAGTAAAACATCAATATCCATACAAAAAAGCATAGCCCAAACATAATAAATACTCGCATATGGGCCTATTATACAATTGCCCACATGCTTGCAACATACACAGTACCAGTCACCTATGACATCAAACCAAATTTTCTGCACATAAGAAAAGAACGCACGTGTCAAAAACTGTTGACCCTTTAACCTCCGATCCCCATAATAGTAGTTTCTTCAATTTCTATTAGCACATCAATTACCAGCTTTTGAACATGTTAAAGACAAAACCTGGCAGCAAACAAGATTTCACAAAATCTTTGATGTCCATTTTGTCAAATCTGAATAATTTTTATTCACTTGAAGTTGTGGATCGCATAGCCTAACAAATAGAGTTAGACTTGTCTTTTGCATAATATATTGTGTGTAAAAAAAGAAACAAAAACCTCCGTGGTGACGGCTGTCATAACACACAATGTAATTTGTAATTTAACTTTTGACATTCTGTACCAGGCGGGACTCGAAATGCTATATACGCAAGTTGTCATTTGATAAACTGTAACTTAGATTAAGACACGTGGCACAATGAGATGAAAACAAGCATAATGACAGTGCCACAATAGAAATTACGTAGCATTTTGCAATACCAAATACCACAATGTCATATCACAATATGAAAAACTAAATCCCATTTGGCTTTTTAAAATTTTGACATCAATTATATTGCCGACGTGCTAAAATAAATTTTTCTACATTCCACTCTTTTCACTGAGCAAGAAAAGAACTAATGTGAATTTGTGAGACATTGCAATAAAAGGCATATTTTTCTTTCTTTGTTTGTTCTTTTTGTTCACTATTACTGGTAGAAATTAAGGCATCATTGTAAAATAAAGGCATTATTTGTTTTGAATGACACTTTTATCACCTTTTCTGGGTTGTTCCCATCATTCGATTACTCGCAATTACGAGAAATGATGCAGGTTTCGCCTTTAATTTCAAAATGATTGTAACAAAAGCTTGAATAAGGAAATGGAACAGGCATGCTGTTGTCTCTTCTTGACTTCTGATTTTTTTTACACAGGTGCCTTTTTTATTTTTGTAAAAAATTTAAAAAAAATGAAAAAAGACTATGTCTGCTGGCCTATAAGGAAGTTCTGCAGGCCATCATTAAGGCTGTTTAGACAGAACAATGTCGGTATCTCTAAGAATTGAGATACCCGGAGAAGTCTGCACTAGTTTCCCTGTGAGTTTGCTGGGACATGCAGCGGCTTACAATATTTAACAAGGCAAGTGCTGATCCAATGGTGGTAGACGGATGTGGCGGATATTATCCCAGCATTGGCCAGCTCATACCATCAGACCTCCTGTGATCACTCAGACATAACATGACATACACATGATACATGTAGCTGATTTCCTGGTCCCTTCAAATATATAGGCTATCCTGCCATATAAGGCGTCCATGTGTGTTTGTTTATTTGGATGAGGCGAACATCCTAATGTGGTCATAACACACCTCTTGCTATAAACACACACGTTTGTCTTATTAAGCAGTAATGAATAACTGTGCTGATGAGCTGTATTCATTCACACATGAGGGAGGCTGCATTCACGGCAATGGGCAGGTGTCATAGCACAAAGCATTACCATGCTAAAACTACATTTTACTGATGATGCACTTGGATCAGTGATCAGACAGTCAGAGGAATTGAACAGTACCCCAGGCATAAATACTGCGCACATGTTGTATAAATCGCTCGGACAGTTGAAAATTGGAAAAAGTAGTACCTGTACTGCCATTATGGTAGTAGGTGTATCATGTGTATGTAGTCCTTGTCCTCCACACCTTCGCATTGCTCACCGTACCTCTGGGTTGCTCTGAATCTAACCTCTCTCTCACACATTCTATGTCCAGACTAAATTGAATTTTTTGCAACTTAGCCGAAAACTGACACCTAAACATAACACTGTCTCCCTATTTCATCGATGTGACTGGTCACTTACAGTCACACTGCTTGGTCTGCATCCTTTCACACAACACAATTTATTTTTGTACCCATAGGTGGGCAGCCAACATCCACTTTAACATTAGCACGTGAGACCCCACACTGTGGTACAATTCTCTTCCGATCCACACTACTGGCAGACTCCAAAAAATGCTGCTGTATCACGCCCTGCCAGGTTCTCTGCTGTGATAATCCTAGCCACCATTACGGCATTACCCTCCCTGTAGTTCCCATAACTTAATATCAGACTCCCAGTAGTAGCAGGTGACTAGCTGATATTACCGTAGTTACTTTTTCGGCCTGTGAATGACATATCACTTTTACAGATACTAGACTATAAATAATGTTTTTATGCTTAGAAGGAGCTTGTTTTGTATGTTTACAGTTGAAATGAAAAGCATGGCATCAGTTGAAGATTCAACATCACACTTAGGCTCAACTATGAAGCCAACTGATGAAGCGGGGCTTGAAAATTACAGTTTTAGATGGCCAGATTTCATTGTTTTCAGTCTGGTATTATTAGCATCACTTCTGATCGGCCTATTCCATGCTTGTACCAGTCAGAGACAGGCATCAAGGAAAGAATATTTCCATGGAAGCCACAAACTTAAATGGACACCTGTTGGGCTATCTATGCTTGTGACTTTTCAATCAGCCATCTTGTTTCTGGGAGTACCAGCAGAAATCTACACATATGGAATTGGCTACATGTTTTTTCACATAGGCATGGCGATATCTGTGCTAATAGTGGCATTTTATTTTGTACCACTACTCTATCCGTTGAAAATGACAAGCAGTTTTGAGGTATTTATATTAACAAATAGCAGTAGTATTTATAAGGCTAAAAAAAATATTAAGTATATATGAGGGTGCACATGGTAAAAAACGAATAAAACGAACGGAGAATAATCTGTTCTTAGGGTCCAAACATCTATGATTGCAGTTGATAAATAGTGTAAAAAACGAACCTAAAAATTTAAATCTATTTTTATCTATTTATATATCATATTTTTATATCATTTTTCCCTTATAAGAATAGAAGTGAATAGTCAAGCCAACAAATGGGTGAAAAATAAAGTATGAAGAATCCATAATTACCAGGGCCCATGTGCACCCTCATATATCTATACATATTTAATTTACATTGGTTCTGATCTCAATTAAAAAACATTTCTATCAATGATCTGTTATAATCTGTTGTTTATGTTTTTGTTTAGTATTTGGAGAGAAGATTCAAATCAAAAGTACCAAGAGTTATAGGCTCAGTTTTAGGTCTCTTCAATATGGTAAATAATATTTTCATTCTAGTAAGTCAATTTAGTTTCTGTCTAGACTGTATTTAATGTAGTGACACTAATGAGCCAGAAAGTTTTGAGCTTGTTTGTGGATGAATATAAATGTTAATAGTATTGTTCCTTGTTGGCTACAGCTTTTCCCACAACCACCATTTATTATTTCTACGCATTTATAAGGTAATAATGCCTGAGAAGGACCATTCTTTCCAGAAGGTCGTGAGTATTTAAAAAAAAAATTTATCCCCAAGTGCTAAAGCATATGTGGAATGTAGACCATAATTTAAAATTTTTGATTTGATTTATCACCTCTAATAATTACCTGTATTATTATATTCATTATAATATTATATTATTAAAAGGTGAAGTTCAGCATGCTCAGAGCTGAATAATTTCTGTGGAGAAATAAAAGGATATTCAGCACTAAACATGCTAAACACTTTTTTTCTATTCTTCATTCATTTGAAGCTGCAATTGCTGACTATTTCCCAGGGAAAAAACTTTGTTATTTTTTTAACTAGCCCACAGGACTATAATGACAAAAGTTTATTAGTCTGCAAAGAGTTTTACTAGTCTTGTATGATATTATATACCCATTTAAAAATAATAGAAAACTGCAATTGCAGGACTCACAATTTAGATTTTTTAACAGATAACATGCGTTGCACTGCATTCACTCATTTAAGCGACATGCATATCCCCAATAAGAAATATAGGGAATTTGTCTCTATCTTTCGCTTCACTAGTAAATGTGCAACACAAAAATTATAAAACTTTAGCAGTTTTAGTCTATGGACATGTTTACATCATATGGTCATAATTTAGAAGCTAAAATAAAATTACCGATTTGTTGATGATTTTAGCCTGATTGTGTCGCTTTAAGCCAGAGAGAAACTGAAACAGTCTGTGCAAATGGCCACAAATTAAGGCTTAGCTAGGTTTTATGGGGGGGGGGGGGACGTCCCCCTGTGGAAAAATTTTCAGTTGAGTTTTTTTGGAAATCACGTTAAAAATCAACATATCAAAACGTAATTGGAAAAAAAGTATTGTTTTTATTTTCACCATCATGCAATAATTATTGAAATTTATATTTGAAAAGTCTTTGTATATTCCCCACTATGGCCAAAATCCTGGTACCCTCACTACCAGTAAACGAGATGTTGACCCGATGCTGTGTGAATGCTGGCCTTCTACGATGTCGACCCGTCAATAACTCAGCATTGTACCAGCGCTTCGTGTTTGCTGGGTATGAACTGCCCGTGGGAATCATCCAACCCTTCATGTATAAAGATATGCCTAGGCTATGACTCCATTTACTGTTTAATACTCTTATTTGTAGAAACATACAACAAGTTCATTTGCATAGCGGCTCTTTGAAAACAATAGTCCTACATAATTATTTTACACACAGTCTGTCAGCGCACCCCTCTCAATACTTCAATGCATGAGCTGTCAGTCATCTATACTATATTGATACAGAATTAGCTACAGGTTAAAGCAGTGAACCAGCAGTGGCCGAATGTCTTGTTAAATAGAATGCCCAAATAAGCACATCCTACCACACCTCACTTCCCTTCCCTAATGGTGATCAACTGCCTGGCCTGGGAAACAAACAACGCTTACAAGTAAGCAGATACTGCCTTTTGGCTTTGCAGGGCAGTGTCGGGTCACTAGATAGTGACAGGCCTAGATCTCGGTGCTGCACTCCATGCCGTGTTAAAACTACACTACATTACGTAAGTTTATGGAGTCAGACCGGCATGTATCCCCCTCCCGCTGGCAAGTTTCTGGACATCAGAAGCGGAGATATCTTATGATAAGTCTGCAGTGCACTTGATATGAAGATAAACAAAGCACGATTTCCTCAAACAGATGATAAGGCCAGGAATTGGTGCGGAAATAGGCCTATCCCGCACTTGTGATAATTGATCGGCGAGATCTGAGAAAAAACAGCGGAAATCCCGCGTTTGCGCACCCTAATTTGTGCCCTGTCTGACAGTGAGCAATCACATCTTGTTCATTTTAAGTGGCATTTTAGGTGGTTTGAAATGACCTTGAAACCTCCTATGGTAGGGCACTTTGAAAATGCAAACCGCTGTTTTATTTTCTGAATTTATTGGTGCCCACACCTCTAATATTACAATAAATGTCCAGTATTAAATAATTAAAAACATATATTTTATCATACCCAAGTCCTTTAAATTTGTATTGTGAACTTGTATATGTTGTGTTTTGGACCTGACATAGATTGTGATCAATGTTTATTATTATTCGTATGGGAAATTGTTTTTTTATCACAATACTGGTTGAATTTTTTAACTGTTATGCATTTTATTATAACACTTGATATATACTGAAATATTTTACTATACATGTTATTTTAGGTCTCTGCTGAGCCAAATATGCAATACGTGTATACACAATTTATTTTAAAATGTTGCTCAATTAAAATGGTTCTTAGTAGTTTTCTTTCATCTCTAAATGGCAATGTTGCTGACGCAATTGCCAGTCACAAATCAACAGAGAATATCACAAAGTAAAACAGCAGCAGTAAAAGATTAATAGCTATTTATTATTGTATGACAGCATTATGGGCCGCTAAGATCGGTTGTTCTGTCATTAAGTAGAAAAGGATGTACATGTAATGACCACATGCTGGCACTTGTTATAATTGATGCGCGAGATCTGAGAAAAAACGGCGGAAATCCCGCATTTGCACACCCTTATTTGTGCCCTGTCGGACAGTGAGCAATCAGATAAGCCTGGGAGGGGGATGTTTACTGGACATGACCGACCAGCAGCCATGAATGTTTACTGTTCAGAGGTGACCTTTTCTAGTGATCGGACTAGCAGACCAGTGGGCAGTTGTCTCCCTGCATTTCACATATTCAAATGATAAAAAACCTCCTGGTAAACTCGGCATCTATCATTAACAATTTGGTCATTTTAACCCTTAGAGCACTGATGTCGACTGCAGTAGACATTCTAGGTTTTTATTAGCACCTGTATAGCCCCTGATAACGAACTATTTAATTTAAAATATGCCTTCAATCTTGAAACACTGATATATATTGGGACTTAAATTTCACAAATAACATAAATTTTCAGTCACTTGAAGTTGTGGATCGCGGTAGCGAGACACAAATTCAAGTGACTGAAAATTTAAATTGAATACCTCAGTGTTCTACAGGTTAAGTGGCATTTTAGGTGGTTTGAAATGACCTTGAAACCCCCTATGGTAGGGCACTTTTAAAATGCAAACCGCTGTTTTATTTTCTGAAATTATCGGTGCCCACACCTCTAATATTACAATAAATGTCCAGTATTAAATAATTAAAAAAAATTATTTCATCATGTGCAAGTCTATTAAATTTGTTTTGTTAACTATGTATATGTAGTTTTTTGGACCTGACATACATTGTAATCAATGTTTAGTATTATTTTTATGGCGAATTGTTTTTTTTAGCACAATACTGGTTGAATTTTTTAACTGTTATGCATATTTTTTACAACAAATGATATCTACTCGAATATTTTACTATACATGTTGTTTTAGGTTTTCTGCTGAGCTAAATATGCAATACGTGTAGGCCCCCTATACACAATTTAATTTAAGATGCTCAATTGAAAGGTTCTAGGTATTTTTCTTTGATCTCTAAATGGCATTGCTGACGCAATTGCCAGTCACAAATCAACAGAGAATATCACAAAGTAAAACAGCAGCATTAAAAGATTAATGGCTATTCATTATTGTATAAGATCGGTTGTTCCGTCATTAAGTAGAAAACGATGTAATGCCCACATGAATCATGTCATGCTGGCTTTTAGTGCTCACTACTATAACTATGAGTCATTCTGCATGACGAAGCTGCATTATCTTTGTCATATTTATCTCTCTTTCTCCGCTTGCTTTAGGATTGAAGTATATTTTAGATTTGAATTTTGACAATTTAGCTATCTTGATGCACATATTAAACATTATGATCAATTAATTTTCTGATACGATATAGTAGGCCTATAAATATTTCTGTAGTATGATCTATAAACATGATCGTGCTGTTTAATAATTATCACGTGGAACAGTGGTTGTAGTGTCCACCTGACACTAGAAAAGTATTTACCCCTTTCCGTACTACAAAAACAAATGTTTTTACATCAAATTAAGATTTTAAAAGTATGTTCCTCATCGAACTGGTTAAAGTATTTGTAGTCATGGACACATCATTTCAAGTATTTTTAATGTCTCACTTTACAATGGTGGTAAAGATCAATTTTGGCAAATTTCAATGGCCAATGTAGGAATATGTGTTGTGGTTATTTTTATTGTAATATATATACATGGAAACTATGTGTTGTCCATGTAGCCATGATCGGGTGAGAAGAATTTTTATAGACAAACTTGTCCAAATTTACCAACATCCCACCTGGGTACAAGCAGCTACCACAAGATGTTGAGCTAATGTCAGGTTAGGCCACTTGTTTGTTCTCTGTTTAAGATGAGCAAAAATATAAAATGTAATGAGGAAGGGTGGAAAAATAAATAAATAAAAACCCATTGAACCTATTTCTGAAGAAGTTAATGAAGGCAACAAAAAAAACATACAGCAATCTTTTGTAAAAAATCATGGGGGCGATGAAATTAAAATAACTTTTGACCTGTTTGAAAAAAAGTTTTTTGGGTAATCATGGTAATGCACAGTCTTAATCTAATGTGCGCGGCTATCTAAAACAGAGAAAAGACATACAGGCCTTAATGATGGCAGACCGTCTGTGATGCAATACTATTTTCTGTGAGCTTTTCTTTAAGTGCTTCTTAAATGTAAAAGAGGGAAGCTTTTTTAATCTTCCATTTTAATTGTTCTATTCTTGCTTCATGTATTTGCTTTAAGTATTTGCTTCATGTACCATTTTTTTCAAACACAATTAAGTGGTTGTTGAAATAAAACTCATAAATTATCATGGTGGATAAATACTTACATGTACATGATGTACATGTTTATGGAATGAAATTTCTCCACTAATTCTATTTTATTTTGTCACCAGGTTCTCTATATGGGTGTTGCTATATTTACTCCTTCAGTTGCCATGGCGGCAGGTAAGCATGCATTTACATACATATTTCAGTGTTATTGGCTGCTAATTTTCATAATTGCGTAAATTCTTAATTCAAAAATGTCAACAACTGAATTAAATGCATTGTGCAACAATTCTCAAATAAATGTTGATTACCAGTACTCAATTCACTCTAAAATGTGTGTCGTGTATCATCTGGCCATGGAGGACATTAAACTGTGTTATGTTACTTGATACATGTATACATGTAGTCTGTCTAATATACTCAATCCAATCGATGAGCAATGGGAAGTGCAATGCTTAAGTATTATTTTGTGTACCAGGTACCCAATTATGTTTGAAAATTAGGAGTGATACTCAATTGACAATTAATTTTTAGCTTCACCACAGCACTGCATGTTTCATGCTGTTATTATATAATTTTACAATAAAAAAAATTGTCTCAGTCAGGTCACTGGCCAATATTCGCCCACTCATGGATGCGACTTTGGGGGGGGGGGGGGGGTCCCAAAGCTGTGATTAGCTAAAAGATGATTAGCTACCAATGGCCTGCAAGTGCTTGTGATAACCGGCCCAGTTAACTCTGGGATAGGTTTGGTGGTCATGACGCAGTCAGGTTGTGGTCAGACTGACATATACCAGACCATATGACACAGAGTGCATCTCACAGCCCTATGATGTAGTCCCAAAGCCAAAGTTGGACCTGCTGTGTTAACCTACATCAAGATTTCACTTTGCACTGCACATATATAAATATTTTAAAAACATTCCACATAATGCAATTACAGGGTGCACAGATTATTTGGTGAAAGATGTCATATGATGTAAAAAATATGTCATCCAAACTGACATGTGAATATATTTTTAAATTTGCACTTTTAAGTAAATAACTTGTATGAGTAAATAAATTATTTAACCAACAAATAAACGGGGAAACACCAAACCCAAGAAATTTACTTCTTTAAGAGCTCTGTAAAACACACTATACCAAAGAAAAAAGTTTTATGTTTGCTATTTTCAATGGTATTAATTTATGTATTACATTTTTACCTCTCAGCCCTTAATGCTGTGGGGAATAGTGATCACGAGAGGCGGGTGATCGGGCAGGCGGTCGAGCGGGCATTGCAAATGTTTGAAAGTGTAATAACTTCATAACACCTTGAATTAGGGCCTTCATTTTTTTACCAATGTGCATGACACTAATCTGAAGGTCAAGTTCAACATTCAGTGACCTTGACCTAATTTTAGGCCAGAGAAAACAAAATGGTAGTTAGTGTGATAACTTCATAACGCCTTGACTTAGGGCCTTAGTTTTTTTTCCTCATGTGCGCAGGCACTAATCTGAAGGTCAAGTTCGTTCTGAAGGTCAAGTTTGTCATTCAGTGACCTTGATTTAATTTTGAGGTCACAAGGTCACGGAAAACAAAATAGCTGGTAAGCGCGATAACTTCATAATGCCTTGACTTAAGACCACATGTGCATGCATTTATAATTCTTGATTTTGATGGACAGAGCCTACGGCTGAGACTGTAAAATAAAATATGTTTATACAAAAAAATATATAGAATACAGTTCATTTTTTTAATCTAATTTATAAGGCATTTATCTACAGCCCTTTAAAACTTACAGTATTCATAGTATTGTACAGTATCAAGAATCACCAGATGTTTGGAACAATCTGAAAAAAAACGTAACTAAAATGTTTTGGCAGTACACATTTGTGTAAATCATATGTTTGTCCTATACATGTATGGCATCTCTCCCCAACTGGCTAATGTGAAATTGGTGCCTGCCCTTTTAACAATAATGTTGACATTTATAATCATACAATCAGATATTGACATTTAGGCAGTCATTTTCTAGTCATTGATAAAACACTAAAATCAGATGAAAACTTGTGGTATCGGTAATAAGAGTAGAACATATCATACATGTAATGATGTATGTGAGGGGATAGGATCACAGGATCTATGTTCATATGGTGAGCTTCAGTTCTATCTAACAAGCTAACTACTGTAGGTGCTTTATTTTCACATGGCAACTTTTATCCAGTAATAATAGTTTCAGCAAATACATACATGTATGTATAGACATGATAAATGCCCAGAAATTAAGAATATACTTTGGTATGTGTATTTTGATAGAAGAATTTCAATGATCAGGTTAGTTGGAATCTAATTCTGAAAAACAATATCTTATGATATCCTTCTGGTCTGATGTTAGGCCACCGTCTGCGACACTGGCCCAACATCAGACCAGCATCACATGACAATCCACTTTATTTGTGCTTCAATAATCATTGTTTTTACATATCATGCAGATTGACATTGCTTATTTGATATTGTAGTATCTGGTGTTCCTGTCTGGGCTTCTATTTTAACTATTGGAGTTGTCACCACTATCTACACAACCCTGGTGAGATCACACTTCAGATTATAGTTAGCATTTTTTTCTTTAACAATATCACAGGTAATTTTGTATTTCCTGTTCACCCCGTCTCTGCTGAATTATTTGATACATTCAGTTTATATTACATGGCAGGATATTAACCCTTAGAGCGCTGAATATTTTTTCGAAAACCTTGGGAGACCTAAGGGGTTTTTTCAATTTGAAATCATCATAAATGTCTTAGTCAGCTCTTTCCGATTCATTTAAATACCTATGTTATGGGTCTACGGCCATTAGAAATATGTTTACTCTTACAGTGCAGGGCTCGACATTCTAACGTCTACAGACATCAGATTCTGACGACTAAATCTGATCCCTGTGCTGTAAGGGTTTAACTGGTTTGGAAAGCATAATCGAATGAGCCTAGCAGTACAAGGGTTGAAACAGTGGCGAACATTAGAGGATGTTGCAACGTTACTCGCTGCATGTGTACGGCCCCCAGCAATTACTCTGAATCAATTCATGCCTTGGTCTGCCAAATCAGCATATTAATAACCCTCATGTGGTTATCAATTTACAATGATTACTAATGTCTTTGTCCAAACCAGCATAATGTCTAAATCATCGATCCAAATTGATGATCAGGGTTTATACGAGGAATTTTTAAGTGTGGGTGTGAGGTCTGAGATCAATTCTAGGCTGTGGTGCAGATTTGTTGGAGTGTTTAACAGCCCTAGGCCTCACAGGCAGCGGGGGGGGGGGGTGGTCAGTCCCCCACTTCAACCCCCCCCCCCACCTTAAAATAAATGCTGATGATAATTTCTATGATGGACTGCAAGTCCAGATGAGATGAGAAATTTTAGCCTTATCAGTTAGTGATAAGAATATTTCATAATTGCTTTGTTGAAATTGGTTGGTATAACCAGCAGCTAAGTGATGAAGGCATGTACATGTGTGTGTAAAATAATATAGTTTATCTATGTTATCATCACCTGCCATGGCCACTATGCAATCATTGTACACAGTCAGGTGTTGTATTAACAATATGGGTGCCTTTCGGAGTGGTTGATGTGCTATGGATCAAAACCAGCGATATAATCCAGGCTAGATCATCGATCACTCTACTTTTTTCAGGTGTGACCATAATCAAAAATACTTTATTTGACCAAGTGAAAGAAAAACACAATAAACAAATAAATAAAAGCTATACATGTAACTAGTGTCTGTGACATCATAATTTACTGTTCATGCACTCGTCATCACGACCATGTGAGTGCAAGTAAGTAGCTGTGCAATTAAGAATTTTGATGTTGCAGAGTATATATACTACTGGTATACAGAAGTCTGTTACAGTATGTGATATTTCCTTCATTATAGACCATACAATCTAGGTTACACAAATCCATGATAGGTATACATATCATGGTAGACCTGAAAGTCCAATTTGCCATGTAAATGTGCAGGCTATATCATAAATTATTAGATTATTTAATAGAATGATTATTTACGATTTTTATGTTTTATGGAATGATTATTTACGATTTATATTTTATTGCAGATTGATCTTTCACATTAAATTGATCCTAACTATAGTCGGTTTTATTAGCCCGCCTTTTAATTTTAATTAAAAAAGGTGGGCTATTGCAATTGAAGTTCGGCGTCGGCAGTAAGTTTTTCATGTATCCTTCCCAAATTTGTTATGCATGTTACTAATGACCAGTTCTCGGACAAGCTCAATAATCGCTGACAAAAAATGTAAAATGGCCGACTTTACGTCAATAATTTGACCTTTTGGGCGCGATAACTTGAAAAGTTTTCCACGTATCCTCTTCAAATTTGTTATGCATGTTACTAATAAGTAGTTCTTGGATAAGTTCAATAAAGGCTAAAAAATTTTTTTAAATGGCCGATTTATTGCGATTTTTCGCATTTTACGTCAATAATTTGACCTTGTGGGCGCGATAACTTGAAAAGTTTCCCATGTATCATCTTCAAATCTGTTATGCATGCTACTAATAACCAGTTCTCGGACAAGTTCAATAATGGCTGGAAAAAATTCAAATGGCAGATTTATTGTCATTTTTCACATTTTACGTCAATAATTTGACCTTGTGGCCACAATAATGACTTCAAGTTTAATAATGGTGGTAATCTATTGTCAAGTGTGCTCTTTTTTTATTTTAATTTATTTTGGTACCAGTACTTGGTTTGATTAAATTTTAACCCTTTCACCGCAAATCACAATTACCGGTATAGTCGTTTCAAGATGCAAAATGCTTTAAGCCCTCACAATGCATTAGAGCATCATTTTACATCCCTAAAACACTTAATTTTCCTACAACTAAGGGTTTTAGAACGAAAATTTCCATGAAACTGATTTACCAATACATGGGAATTTTCTTTAATTTTTCACCCACATCAAATCATGTTCATCCGCTACAAATGGACAATTGCGACAGCAATTCGCGGCTTGTAGTGGATGAAGATGGCAGTGGTAAATTCAGGCTTGAAAGGGTTGAAAGGGGAATTAGATGGTTCATTAAAATCAAGCACTTATCAGATGAATTCTTATGTGTGGTTCTGCATTGTGGCATATAAGTGAAGGTTGAGGTGCAGAACCTATTATATTACATTATTTAAAGTTCCTATCATTTGCCACCTACTTCAAGTCATCTTCATTCAACATGTCTAGCGCAATTCTTGAATTGTATTGGGTGAAGATGGCAATGCTTAAAAGGCTTAACAGGATTAAATTCATAGCTATGGGTTGATAAAAAATGAAGATAAAGAGACATCAGATTCTGTTGTATAAACATAGACCTAAAAGTGTATATAGTTGATTCCCGCACTAAAAGAATTAAAACATTTATAATAGCTGTAGACCCATAACATAAGTACATGTATTCAAATGAAACGGAAAGATCTTACTAAGACATTTGTGATGACTTCAAATAGAAAAAACCCCTTTGATCTCCATGGTTTATATACAAATATTTCAGCGTTTCAAGGTTAAATCAAATTAATATAATCTTGATATCTCATTACGGAATTGATTCCATTATTGATCCCATTATGATGCTTGTCCACCAATATGGATTTTTTTTTGGTTGGTGCTGGCCAGATGATGTATGTATTTGTCATCTGTATGTTAGATATTAATCCAACCTCTGACAGGCTGCTTATTACTCATTCTAGTACATGTAGTGGGCTGAATATAGTAATTCAGTAGATTGCCATCACATGCCTGAATGGTTTTAAAGCGCCACATTTAGTAATTACAATTTTCACCAACTTCAACCCATGAATCCACATTTTCAATTCAAGTGGGCGAAAATTACTCATATCTATTTTATTTGGGAACGAACATTTGGAAATGTTTATGTTTAAACACTAATTTCATTCATTCAAATGATTTTAGTGACTAATAAAACTGAGTTAAAATGATTATAGTCTTGTTTAGCCTCAGCCCTAACAGCGCAGGGATCGACTTAAGTCATCAGAATCTCACGTTTGTAGACTCAAACTCAGACGACTAAAGTCACTCCCCGTGCTGGAAAAGTAAAAATATTTATAATGGCCGTAGACCCATAACATAGGTATTCAAATGAATCAGAAAGAGTTAAGTAAGACATTTATGATGATTTCAAATTGAAAAAACCCTTTGGTTTCCATGGTTTATCAAAAACAAATTTTTGTAAGGGTTAAAGGTTGAAAGTAATAATTAATTTAAAATGAATACATACATGTACCTCATTTATTGAATATTTTTGGCAAGCGTTTCAGCAGAAATTCTTCATTTCTGATATGCGTATTAGTGAGCATTCATTTTTGATTCCGACCCGTAGTAATTTGCAACAAATCTCAATGTTCCTTGGGTTTTTAATATCATCAAGGATGCAATATTTGCCAATTAATTTCATGTTTGATGAGCAATCAGTCAAAAGTGTGTATGTTTTTGCTACACGATACTCAACAAATTGAATCCTGAATTTCCAGCTTGAAATGACGAAAAATATCTTATAAATTAAAACATTTGAATAATTTATTGAACTGAGCATATATCACAAACATTTTTTTCTCATATTCATTGTCTTTTTATATGGTTTGAAACTGGAATGGAACTGTTGATGTATCTGGTATCAACAGCATGGGTTAACCCTTTCACCACCATTTCCCGGTGTACATCACATGGAACATTTTCACACTAAATGACATGTTTTCGAAAAAAATCTTCAAACAAAGAATGGTGTAGTCCATCACATTAACCCTTTCAAGCCTGAATTTACCATAGTCACCTTCATCCACTACAAGCCGCGAATTGCTGTCGCAATTCTCGACTTGTCTTGGATGAAGATGATTTGAAGTGGGTGAAAAATGAAAGAAAATTACCATGTATTGGTCAACCAGTTTCATGGTAATTTTCATTCTAAAACCTTTGATTGTAGGAAAATGAAGTCTGTTTTCAGGGATGTAAAATGATGCTTTAATGCATCGTGAGAGCCTAAAGGGTTGTTCTGAGATTTTATTTGATATGTGACACCATCATGTTACTGTAAAAAAACAGGTGACTTTCATTTACTTTGAAGTGGGAATTAATGCAGCAGTTCCCACTTCAAAGTGACCTGAAATATCTTTGTGGGGAAAGGGTTAACCCTTTCAAACTCCACGATGCATCAAAGCATCATTTCGCATATATGAATGATGCCTTAATTTTCTAAAACTAAGGGTTTAGAATAACCATTTTTGTGGAACTGTTATAAAAATAGAAACGATATATTTTTTTTTTTTCACTCGCTTCAAGTCATCTTCATCCACTACAAGTCGAGAATTGCGACAGCAGACAGCAATTCGCGGCTTGTAGTGGATAAAGATGACAATGGTAAATTCAGACTTGAAAGCGGTAATGAGAGAAAATGATTTGATTCTTTGAATCTTTAATTATCCATTTATTTATTTATTTATTTGTATTATAACAGGGCGGGATGAGAGCTGTTATCTGGACCGATGTCTTTCAGTTTACTATCATGGCAGGAGGCTTGATTGTCATCTTTATAGTGGTCAGTCTACTTCACAATTTTGTATTATTTAGTTACAGGTATTATCTAAAATCACCATCTAAAAGTGATATTGCACTTTTCTTTGAACCTTTGAGGCAGGCTTGGGGCGAGTACTAGACAAAAGTACTCGAGTACAAGTACAAGTACTTGAAAAAATGACGAGTACAATACAAGTACAAGTACTGGATTTTCAAAAGTACTTGAGTATAAGTACAAGTACTTTAAAAGTACTTGAGTACAAGTACCGAGTACTTTGGTTGTAAAAATTAATTATATGAAATGTATTCAATAAAAAAATGATTATGATATATGTTACTTCATGTTGATATATATGTGACCCGATCTGGCAAAACGAATCTTAATCACTTAGGCAAATGCTTATTAAGACAATGGGGGTAGTAATGATTATTTGTTCTATTTTTTTAATACAATGTTTTAATTACACTTTCTAAAAGTGCACAAATTGCCTTTTTGAACTTCAAATGCCATTTTATCAAAATTATGCAATTTCATACTTCATATTTTTCTGAGTTTGTCGTGTCATATTTTTGGAGTTAAACACGCTACAGATTTATGTGATATACCATTTCAAAGGTAATTTTGTGTAGGTTCGGGATATCTTAGAAACTCTAATATTTAAATATGCAACTTAAAACTCATTTTGCCAGATCAAGTCACATATAGATATAAAAAGTGGTGAAAATATTTTGTTATGGGACAGATATTGCATATCTGATGCTACGTCCCAGCCAATAGTGTAATATTGCAAAACACGCTAGCTTGAAAACTTACAGTGGTTCTAATGATGTTTAAATTTTGGGCCAGTGCCGGCAACAATTGGCCGCCACTATAAAAAAACGTTCAAATGAGCCTGAACACACATTGTGTCAGGGAAAAGATCAAGGCTTTGCACTACAGAATTGTTTTGCGATAACAGTCACACATTAGTTACTGGTGATATAAAAGCAAATGTATCACCATAATACATGTATATCTTTACAAGATTCAGCCCGGCATACGCTGACATACTATCCTATTATTAGTTTAAAAATAACTTTTATGCAATTTACAGGAGGAGCACCTCAGTGTTGTATCTATTTTTATACTCGGTCCGTCATCGTATTTCGGGGACAAGAAGGGTTGTATAAAGCCGTCGTAGGCCTACAATTGACTCATTATGTAACCTCACACCTTTAACCCTAACGCGACACTAACGTGTTCAATTATATTTTACTCTAATTTGCAGCTATAATTAATTGCTGACTTAATTTCTAGCTTCAAATGACGAGCTACATAATCACGATATCAAAAAATAGACAATTAAAAAACATTTTTTTAACTTACCTGCTGCTTACTGGTGACCTGACGCAATGAATATTGTACATTTTAAGGTTATTTAGTTCGCTAGACACTTGACGTCTTGTAAACTTGTACATACTTTCGTCTACTTTTATTTTTGTCTTGTTTTTCGTATGTACAGCTATCCGATTTTTTTTGATGGACCGCATTATAAATAATTTGTAATAATGATATAGGCCTATAAATAATAGTGGTGTCCCGCAGCTAAAGGGTGATGTTTGCCGTCTAATTACTGTGGTCATCTGTGTTTGAACAGTACTTCTATACCAGGTGTTAATCCTATGTCTTTTCGGTACAATTCTGGTTAATTCTTGCCCCAATGTCATGGACATTAGCCCGGTATCGAGCCAAATTTAATGATCAGCTAAATCTAATGACACCAATATGGCGGCGGGGTGGGGACAGGCAGGGGGTATACTTGGCATGCGTTGGAGCCATGACTACGCGTGGAGGGGTGATTAGAGGAAGTGTATGGTGTTTAAATCTGTATACATGACTGCCGATATTTTTTGCATACGGATAATTACAAATGATTATAGCTCAAGTGTAAAAGATAATATACATGATGCATGTTTCCACTGCCAAATCCAGATATAAAAATAATCTCATATTGGTATATAGCAGGGTTGGGTGCGAATACATTTTACTTCCGTAAACAAGTACAAAATGATCAAGTATAAGTACATATTTTCTTCAAATATACTGTGGTACATTGGATACAGTGGCCAAGTAGCTACCTAGTACATTGTCGTAATTATCGATATGTAATAATAAATATATGCACAACAAAATAAATGAAACTAAATCAACTCAACTCAAAAGTATTGTTTTTGTCACACTATATCTATTGTTGTTCACTGACTAATATATTAAAACAACTCATTTAATTCTGGTATGCTTCTTTTAATATCATCTTCATGTGGATGATCAGCGCTCAGAAATATGTTT
Organism: Flabesymbios commensalis; assembly: GCA_964017125.1. Classification (NCBI taxonomy): domain Eukaryota; kingdom Metazoa; phylum Annelida; class Polychaeta; order Terebellida; family Flabelligeridae; genus Flabesymbios; species Flabesymbios commensalis. Next base: position 56,155,237 of record OZ024916.1, on the reverse strand, counting down.
GTGATAGTAACATGATTAGCTATTGAAAGTTGACCCTTATGCTGCTGAATTGTTTGTGACGCAATTTCCAGCTTCAAATGAATAAAAAATAATATTATTTGCTTGAAAACGTATATATACGGTCTTAGCAGCACAAGGGTTAATAGCTCAATGATCAAAAGTTGTTTGTTCTAATAGTAAGTTGAACACTAAATACGACATACTAAGGATTTTTTTTAGTTCGTGTCCAAATTAAATTCCTTATATTTAACAATTTACTTATCGAGCCAAAATAAAATTTAATTCCCATTGACGCTTCTATAAGGGCGAATATATCGGCTCTTGTCACTGTAAGGGTTTATAGAGTGGCCTCAGTTATTATCACACCTGCTAATCTGCTAACTGGTAACACGGCCCAGTGTCATCGGGTGCACTGAAGCGACACGCTGATCGGGCAATTAACCCTTCCGCCACTAAGACATTTTTTTGTTGATTGTTTATAATGACATATTAATTATTTTCACAAAATGAGACATCGGAATTTCCTGAAAAATTATAATATTATTGTAATGCATTTATTAATGTTAAATAATGATTTCAGCCCAACCCTAGTGTAAATATTATAAATTTGTACATACGAGGGAGCTCGCAACCATGGGGTTATATAATTACCGTCTACGGTCGACCATTGTGCAATGAAAGTTACATAATGATAATCTGCCCTTTATACTTCTTGTATACTCCTGTATATGTGTTGGCTCTCGTGACTTTATTTTATCCGCCCGCTACCTTTCGCTAACAAAAAATACGAATTAAACTTGAGAGAGTGCTTTATCGCCCATTAAAGATTAATATAAAATACATAACCCAATAACTAAGAAGCTATATCACAACTCTCTGCATGGAATAATACATAATTCCATCAGTAGTTTTAACGCTGTCAAACAATGTTTTCTTAACTTAGCATGTATGGTTGCGATTTTAATCGAAGGAAGTCAACATTCATTTGCTATCAGAAGTGGTACTAGAACTGTTTAAATCGCGCGCAAACTCTTGTCAACTACAAGGAACAATGGTTTTTTTTTTTGGTGAAGTAACTGCGTGCATAAAAGTGCTAACTGAAAATAACACACTCGTAAAATTGAAGCAGGATATGTTGTAGTATAAATTACTGCATGTGATAAATAATAGCCTGTATGATATACCTTGACATGAGAATGAGTGTGTAACGTATACTATGCATTTCAATACACACAACTATCAATAATTGCTATTTCTATTCGATTACTTCCCGATGCGTCATCGTTTTTTTATTTTTTATATGCCTGCTAGGATTGACTAAGATCATGTCACGGATGTGTTATGAAATTAATCTACGCCTAGGAGTATTTATGCCCTACGACCTGTTACGTCATTCTTTGATCTACCAATAACTCGTGACTTCGTGCAATAAGCAAACCCTTTGCAATCCCATTTCACATATGCAATTATCTAATCCTTAAAATGTATGTCCTCCACAAAATAAATTGTAAAACAGTTCACATAAGTTCTACCAAATGGGCTGCATCTTCATGTCGCCCACCACGCATGTCATTTATATATGCGACATGCGGTGAATTAAATAGTGGAGATATTAAGATATTATGAATCTACATGATATATTTAAATAACAGTTTACGTTTCCGCTTATGCATATGGCTTAAACAACAGGCATACAACTCCCTAAACTAAGGGAAAATGTAAATTGTAAGCCTTTTATGTCAAATGTTTTGAATTTGTTATTAGTATTTGCTTTAGTATTGATGTTATTTTTTACACGTATTTATTTAGCTACAATATCAGCAAACATGGTACGTTGAGCCAAGGTTCGTCTAATGTTGGCCCACCGTGTACAACACTGGGCCAGCATTAGCCCAGTATTGCGTTTATAAGCTTCCGGTGTAATATATCCTTGTTTTGTAATATTTAATTAAAATGTAAAAATTCGCCAGTCAGCTAGATATGGGTTGCGCTGGCCACGGTACATAAAGCATATAACGTATGATCAGCGTTCATCTAATTTCGCCAGTTAGTATAGTTGTGTGTAGTGTTGGTCAACGTTCATCTAATTGAAAATAGGTTTATTGTCGGAGTATCAGTTGCATAACAGGCAATAATGATAATAAATCGCAGTTGCAATTAACGTGATCAAATATGTTGTTGCACGGGAAATAAGACTAAACGCAAATATTCAACAATTAGAAAGATATAATCAGGTATAGCTTATTCGAAATATAAATACAAAGGTATGACAATGCAGGCGATGGAAAATACGTATGATAAATATTACTAGTAAATTAAATTGTTCTGAAAAATTACTTATGAATGAATGTATATTTATATAATCAGTAGAACTACTGGAATTTAATGCGTTGCAATATAGGCTAATTCCAAAAAACAACACACAACAATATTTGATAGTTCATTCAATTTTGCCAATCAGTCAGCTATGCATAGCGCTGGTCAGTGTTCATCTAATTTCGCCAGTCAGCTTACTATATGTACAAGCTGTTCACTGGTCATCTAATTTCGCCATTCAGCCACTATATGTATAGCGCTGGTCAGTGGTCATCTAATTTCGCCGTCAGCTTAATATATGTATGGCCCTGGTCAGTGGTCATCTAATTTCGCCGACCAGCTAACTAGGCCTGTATGTATAGCGCTGGTCAGTGGTCATCTAATTTCGCCAGTCAGTTAACTATATGTACAGCGCTGGTCAGTGGTCATCTAATTTCGCCAGTCAGTTAACTATATGTACAGCGCTGGTCAATGACATCTAATTGTGCCAGTCAGCTAACTATGCATAGCGCTGGTCAGCGTTCATCTAATTTCGCTAGAATGCATGCATAATTAGCTGGCTGATTTCGCGTGGTCATTAGATTTGGCTTGACACCGGCATTGTAAGGTCACTGTAGATAAGACTTCGCGTTGTCGCGGTCGTGCGCTTTGGTACTTACACAACATTGGTACAGAGCTGTATGAGCTTTGTCAGTTTTATTATATGTTAGTCCACACCGAGTCTCAACTGTTTTATAAGATAATACTGGTAGTTATAAACTTGTTCACTCACGTGACATTAATTGTCCGGTGCTGAGGAACTATCGGCTGAGCGTCTACGCAGTTGGGCCAATATTGTGCAAATATTATGCAAATACCGTTTGATCGTCCCAACAAACACGAGACAAAAATGAAATGAATCGGGCTTTAGGCCACCTTTGTGCACATATAGGCCAAACTGGGCCAGGAGAACCTCCTGAGGATGGTGAGATGATTGAGATGACACTGTCCTCCAGGCACAGGATTCGAAATTCGAGCCCTGGCGGTCTGAGGCCGAGCACGCTACCTCTCGGTCACGGAGGCTACCCACAATACTGACTTTCACACGTGGATGGGGAAGAAACATTTTTTGTTTCTTTCAAACCGCCGAGACCGGGATAACCTACCCCGAGCTCTGGCGAGAAAGGCAGCGGTGCTAACCACTACCCTAGGGCCCCCGCCCAACAAACACGAGACGAGGCGAGAACGTGGCCTAACATTATACCACCATTGGTTAAATGCCTCGTGTTGGCTGTGGATTAGCTACGACGGAAGGTGTGTTGTAAGTGTGATTTTAAAATGGCGCGACATTATTGGTGAAATCACGCCTTCCCCCCTTTAAATGGTTACTGGTCCTACCGTATAGTATAGTCATGTGTAAATGCTATATATCAACATGTATGCCTGTTTTCCAGAGACACGTCTCTTGTCTTTTTTTCAAGAATAGCTTATTATTTTTTTGTGAACTAAACTAGGATACTTGTATATACGAGGTAGAACAAGCAATTAGCAGCATGATATATAGTGAAAAGGTGCACTTTTGTTATCAGTTAATGTAAGTACTTGGACTAGTTTGAAATATTTTCAAAGTATTAATTAAATTATTTTTCAATATAATATGTAAATGGGTGGAAAACGAATCATTAACTGAATGTTTCATATCTCGCTATAATGATTTGTCTGTGAGCTGTTTTGGATCAATTTAAGATGACTAGTACTCGTAAAGTACTTGTAGGTACTTGTTAAAAGTACTTTTATTTTTAAAAGTACTTGAGTACAAGTACGAGTACAAGTACTTTTTAAAAGTATGAGTACTGAGTACTGACGAGTACTGCAAAATCGGTACTCGAGTACCGAAGTACCGAGTACTTTAGCCCCAAGCCTGCTTTGAGGTACCATATTCCCCCTGATCTGCACAACTGTTCATATATTTAAAATTTTGTCATATTCGATAAATAATAACAGCACAATGACTGTGTACCAAATGAAGAATGATACTACCGGTACGTATGCTATGGTACAGCTAATGTGTCACATTTGTACATACTAAGGTACTGTGAATCAGACTGAATAATCTTTAATACATCATCTGACATATGCAATGAACAAAAGTGATATTGATGTATTTATTTTGAAAGACTTAGTAGTTATATATATTAACTTCATGATTGTACTGAAAGTATGTTTTATAAAACAACTTATAATTTGTGTGTTAGAGCTTAGGCCATAGTTTTTTAATTTCCTGATTTACAGGGTTTTTTATCCAGATTGGACTGTCGGAGAACGAAATAAAAATTAATGTAAGGAGTTGTGTACTTTTTTTATTTTTTTCATCAAAAAAATTGGGTCGGATGACAAAAAAAAATATAAAAAATATCAAATCAGGTTACGAATTCATTTTCTTCAACAATGACAGTATGTAGACCAATTAGAAATCCCCACTCATGAGGGCTTGGCCAATCAGACGACGTCATGCATACAGCATGTAGGGAAAGAAAGGCCATACAAAGTCAGTTTTAGACAATGAAAAAAGAGGGAGCCATGTGGCCCATACAGTGTTGAAACAAAAGCGCTGACGCTAACGATTTCCCCCGGCATTAATTAGCTCCCGCCGTCACCGTAGGTGAGACGGAGGGAGCTATGGATTCTACCTCCGTTCTGTTTTTTACCTCTACTTTTGCCTATAACTTTGCAAGAAAATAAGCTAGGATAACAATGTTTGGTATGTGGGTTACTTCCAGGTGGATAATAGACAGGTTAAAATATTTTTAATCGAAATTCAATATGCAAGGTCGCAGAGGACAGAATGATGATGTTACGGCGTTGGACCGTCCGTGAACATTTCGTTTCCGGAGCATATCTCTGAAACTACTTGTCCGATTGTCTTCAAATTTTATACACAGCACCTCCAGGGGGTCTAGTTGTGCATTTTGGGGTATATGAACTTTTACCTACTTTTGGTTCAGAACTATGACCTATTTCGACGTTTTGACACGGAGCAGATCTCGAAAAGTACTGGGCCGATTACAGTCATATTGCACATACATGTTCTCTAAGGTCCCTAGTTGTGCCTTTTCAGGTTTTTGAACCTTGACCTTAAAGTTGACCAAGCACTTTGACCTAATTTATAACATCGGTAAATCCGACTGAAATATTTTGCGGAATATCATGAAAACCGCTCAAGATAGCTACACCATTACTATAAAACAAATTGTAAGGTTTCAGGAGAGGATGCATCTTGAAAAATGTCAAGTCGATAAAATTCAAAATGGCCGCCCATCCGCTATTATTCACTTTGACAGGCCTGATATTGCAGAATATCATGAAAACCGCTCAAGATAGGTACACCATTACTATAAAACAAATTGTAAGCTTTCAGGAGAGGATGCATCTTAAAAAATTTCAAGTCGATAAAATTAAAAATGGCCGCCTATCGGCCATTATTCACCTCGACAGGCCTCATATTGCGGAATATCATGAAAACCGCTCAAGATAGCTACACCATTACTATAAAACAAATTGTAAGGTTTCAAGAGAGGATGCATTTTGAAAAATTTCAACTCGGTCGATTTCAAAATGGCCGCCTATTGGCCATTATTCATCTTGACAGGCCTGATATTGGGTAAACCATGCTAGATAGCTAAACCATTACTATAAAACAAAATGTGAGATTTCAGGAGAGGATGCATCTTGAAAAAAATCGACTTGAACAAATTCAAAATGGCCGCCTTTCGACCATTATTCACTTTCACATGGCCGTTATTTGGTAAACCGTGCTAGATGGCTAGACCATTACTATAAAACAAAATGTGACATTTCAGGAGAGGATGCATCTTGAAAAAATTCGACTTGATAAAATTCAAAATGGCCGCTTATCGGCCATTATTCACTTTTACATGGCCGATATTTGGTAAACCGTGCTAGATGGCTAGACCATTACTATAAAACGAAATGTGAGATTTCAGATTAGGATGCACCTTGAAAAATGTTGACTTGATCAAATTCAAAATGGCCGCCTTTTCGGCCATTAATTATTTAAATATGGCAAATATTTAGTAAACCGTGCTAGATGGCTTGACCATCACTATAAAGCAAAATGTGAGTTTTTGGGGGAGGATGCACCCTGAAATAGTTTAACTTACAAATTCAAAGTGACCGACAATCAGCATTATTTACCTCGATAGGCCTGATATCAGGTAAACCGTGCTAGATAGCTAGACCATTACTATAAAACAAAATGTGACGTTTCCGGAGAGGATGCCTTTTAAAACTTTCGACTCAATCGAATTCATAATGGCCGCCTATCGGCCACTATTTATTTTCACATTGCTGATGTTTGGTAAACCGTGTTTAACTAGTCTATATCAAATTCGAAATGACCGTAAATCAGCCATTATTTACCTCGATTGGCCTGACATCGGGTAAAATGTGCCAGATAGGTAAACCATTACTGGGATACTGATTAGGATCAATAATTTCAATGGGGGTTTGCAATCTCTGTCAGACTGTCTAGTTCTTATCTTACTCTTAGACTGAGCCTCCTAGACATAGTTGTCTTGCGTCTTGATTTTTGACCTAGCCTAGGACTACATTAATAACCCCACACAAAATTGCTCAAATCAAATTCTAATTCGGAGCGGGAGCTCCTGGACTTACGTACTCTTGTTAAAGTCAATAATGGCCTCAAAAGTCAAAGGTTAAAAAATAGGTTAAAGGTCACGACACCCCCCCCCCCCCAAAAGGGACATCTACACCCCTTAAGGGATGTGTGTGGCAATATGCAAACAATCCAGCAAGCACTTTCTGTGCTTTTTTCCAGAAAATTAACTTATCGTCTGCCATCAATTAAAGTCGATAATGGCCTCAAAATCAAAGGTAAAAAATTAGGTCAAAGAATGTGCATAGGTCTGATACTTGACTATCGATGATCAAAAGGCCCGGGTGTCTGCTTCCAGGGCTGGCTATCACAAACAAAAACTTCTAAAAAGACGATGTTTACAGCTACGCGCAATTGTGGCTCAGTGGGATATTTCTCACAGTGCCGCAATTAGGCAAATTGTGTGCTAATGGCGCAATCCCGCCACCTGTATTGAACACCCCAAATTTATTTTATTTGTTTTGGGAAATTGGTTTGAAATCATCAAAATGCCTTAGTTAGCTCTTTCCATTTCATTTGAATACCTATGTTATGGTTCTACGGCCACTATCATTATTTTATTCAATGCCAAGATCGACTTTAAACATCAGTATCTGAACCTGGTGTCTATGGAATTCAGATTTTTAAAGTTGAAAGGAGATCCCAACACTAAAAGGGTTATAAATATCACCTATGGAGAGGGGTTCTAGCTTTCAATATAACTCCAGTTTGTGGCGTACCAATAAACATCACATGCTTTATTTTTCATTTATTTATTTGTTTGTTGATGCTTTAATGCTAAGGCAGCAGTGTAGATGTTGGGCCAACCTGGAACCAGCATAGGGTGTTTTCTCTTTCCAGCTGTCCATTGCATGACATACAACTGGATTTTATTTTAAGCATTAGATTGATGTTATAGAATTGTATTGATAGTATACTAGACAATAATAAACTATGAAATTATTTTGTACCCTTTTCTTATAAATTCTAGCTGGAAACTTTGATAACAGCTTGGTTCCAATATACATGTAATCAGTTGCCATTGATTGATATGATATGACTTTTCATTACCAATCATTCCACTTGTTCATTTCAGGGAAGCATTTCTATTGGTGGAATCGGCGAAGCATGGAAGATAGCTTACAATGGAGGGAGAATGCATGTTGACATGTAAGGTGAAATAATTGTTTTTTTTCTTAACCCTCATCCTTCTGATATTGTCGTTTTTAACCTGTTTTATTAGTCGATCAAATCTCTGGTATTGGTGATGAAGTGGATGTTTAACCCTTTGAACCCGCACGATGCTTTAAAGCATCATTCGCAACTCTGAAAGATGACTTAATTTCCTAAAAAAACTAGGGGTTTTAGAAAGATTTCTTTTGTGAAATTGGGTAATAATAACAATTTTTTTTTCATTTGTCACCCATTTCAATTATCTTCATCCACTACAAGTCGAGAATTGCGACAGCAATTCGCGGCTTGTAGTGGATGAAGATTACAATGATATATTCAGGCTTGAAAGGGTTAAGCACCAATATTTGCAAATATTTGTGCTCAAATTAAACAAATACATTACTATCTTTGTGTTCAGCTGTTGTTTGCAGCATAGTTTACTTGTATTTTTTCAGTTTGAATCCCGATCCTCGGAGTCGTCACACCCTGTGGGGATTACTTCTCGGGAGCACACTCACATGGCTCGCTAATATTGCTGTCAATCAGTCCAGTGTACAGAGATTCTCTTCTGTACCCACACAACGCATGGCACAAATGTAAGATAGACAATTAGAGACTATTCTTTTAGTGTGCTACCATCTTTAGACATGAGAATCTGAGGTCTGTCTAAAGACTTTCCCAGCGCTGAAAGGATTTAATAGGGTGTAGCCCAGTAATGATAGTGTGATGATTTTCAGCCTTTTTTAGCCATTTTCAGTAATGTGAAGCTTAATCCTTGCCCTGCTGCATTTCTTTATTGCTAACAAAACTTCCAGCTTCAAATGACGCAAATCATTACAATAATTGTTTATCATGAAATAGACACCTCAGCTACACCTTGAATTCTTTGATGAACCTTGCACCAAATTATCAATTTTATTGACATAAATCCTGGTATATATCGCTACTTTGGTATTAGAAGGTTATATCTGCCACTTTTTTTAGAGTGGCAGATACAACCTCTAATACCAAAGTGATGGTGTATGGACCTAGCAGTAGAAGAAATAACTAATAAAAAACATGATTTCTTATTGCTTAACCCTTTCACCACTGAAGCCCGTTTTTATGTGCTGAATGCCACGGCATTCAGCACATAAAAACGGGCTTCAGTGGTGAAAGGGTTAAGCTAAGGTGACTGTTGCCTGTAATTTATTGTAGGTCTGTTCTGATGAGTGCCCCTGGTTTTGTTATTTTCGGCATTATTTCTAGCTGTATGGGACTCCTTATGTATGCACACTTCACAGAAAAGGGTTGTGATCCACTGAAAAGTGGTATTATCCAAAACCCCAATCAGGTACAGTTTGCTAACACTTCCAGTACATAATATAAGTAATAAAATATACAGTAGATTCTCACCTTTCGATCAGATCACTAAATGCGGTCAGATCGTCAATATGGTCCATTTTTTTCTGCCCGAATTAAGTTTTAGTCAAAGCCATATCAAAGGCGATCACCAATGCGGCCAGACTACCATTTTGTGGCAAAACGGCAAGTTCACTCTCGCCATTGCGGTCAAATGAGTACTTTCAATATATCAGTATGACCATTTTGTAAGGGGATTTTTATATTGAAAAACTGTAACCTATTTTTTCCACACATGTGCAATACGTTGATTACAAACATGGCAAATAACTTTATCTGTTCATTATCATTTGGTGACGATAACATCAAATCACACATTGCAATGTGGGAAATAAAATTAATTGTAGTGTTCTACATTAAAATATTTGATTGATTTGTTAGTTATGTAGAAGTTTAAGGGTAATTGTTTGTTTATAAAGAGTCACACATCTTCTTGTAGCCCAGTAAAATTCGAGTTTGAGGTAAAAAAAATTGCAACACAATTTATTTTATTTTGATGGTCTTCTACAAACTCATCTTCATCACATAAAAAAATTATATAGTTTTTGGGGCTCAGGAATTTTCTCCGCAAGCGATTTATGCCGGCCATTACATAAAAGCCTATTTTTGCTCATATTTCAGTGAATATGGCAGATAAAATGTTAAAATTGGTGTCTATCCCCAGGTTTTCATGGTCAACGAGCATAATAAAATTGAATTCGGATGCATTGCTTCATTAGAAACACACATAATGCGATATAGCAGTGTTACGGGTGCATTGTATATACGTAGCTATGTTATAAATGGTCATGGCGAGGAGCGTAGCAAAAGTCAGATTTGTAGCATTCAAAACCATCTTGTGAATGATATATTTTGTGTTTATCACTTCATGTTCCTGTCCTGAACTTAGAATCACCTTGTAAACAAATGTTTAGATTGAGCTGTGTCATAATATGAAGCATTAACCCCTGCTCAGTCAACACCTATCGTAGTTCCACGAAAAAATGTTGCAACTAAATATATTTTAGAAAGAGGCCACATCGCTATTCATCAATATAACCATCCAAGGAATACATCAAATCGTTTCGCAACATAGTTTCTGGTGTAGTTGCACATGAATCTGTTAATGCTGATCAGGCAGTTAAAGTAGGGACTAAAATCATTGAATCAATGCAAAAAAAAACTATCACAGATCATTATTTTAAATGAAACGAACAAGCTATCACTCTTGGTTCTTTTTCAAAGCTAGATTTAACGACTGTTCAAATAGATCCTCAGATCTTCTTTCAAAGACTTATGTTGATCGCAGCCAACGAAAATCTGAACACTGAAGACATGTTTTCTTATGAGCTTTGTACGTATCCAACAGCACTATTCGAGAGCCCAGGTATTCCCAGACTAGCGAACAAGGCTGCATTGGCAGACTCTTTGTGGAATAATTTTCAATTCCCAGCACAAAGATCAACATCAAATCCACTCTATGTACTTGATGGTGGAGCCCTATTACATCGTGTTTCTTTTCAAGAGATATGTGATGACTACAAGCGCTACGTGTGCAGCAAGTATGGGGAATGTATTGTTGTATTTGATGGCTATACACTGATGGCCCCAACCATGTAGGACATGGACTCATAGGAAGGACTCACCAGAGATGATGGCAAACTAATTCTGTTGATGTTCACTGTGAAAGAAGCACAAAACTTACAGTAAAGAATGACATATTTCTTTCAAACAAGAAAAACACACAGCGCTTCATTTACATGTCAAGTGAAATCTCAGAAGCCATGGGATGCCAAGTTATTCATGCAACTGGTACTGCTGATCTTCTGATTGCTCAAACAGCTGTTTCTGTAGCTGCCGAAAACATGACAGTTGTTGTTGCTGACGACACTGATGTGCTGATTTTTTTAAGGTATCACAGGGTTCCCACGGTCATGGAAAATCATGGAAAACCATAGAAAATGAAAAAATAAAATACAGGCCTATAAAAGTCATGGAAAATGAAAATGTGGCAAAAAGTCATGGAGAAGTCATGGAATTTTGCATTTTTATAAATGTCTATCCCATTTCTTTTGAGAAAATTGTTTTGATTTCCTACAATTTTGACACACAATGACTCTGAATGTCACCTATGGCTGTAAAATATTTTACATGCAAAAAGTAAGAAAAACTGGGATACCAGGTTCTGCTTTAGATCAGACCGCTGTGGTGGTGGAGGCTGTGCGGTTTTAAATGTGCATTTTTAATTCGTTTACAAAGTCATGGAATTCTTAAAAAATTGTCATGGAAAGTCATGGGAAAGTCATGCAATTTCATTTCCAGATCTGTGTGGGAGCCCTGTATCACTATAGAGATGAATGCCAGACACTTTATTTCAAGCCCGAAGCAAAACGTGAATATATCAGCACTAGACTATAGGACATCCGAGCTACAAAAAATGTTCTTGGTTTGATTCTATGTAAACAATTGCCCTTCCTGCATGGACTTCCTGGCTGCAATTCCACATCATGACACTTGGAATTAAAAAAAGTGTTGCTCTAAAAAAAGTGAGCCATCTGGAGCAGTATGCAGAAGTTATTTTTGATCCTAAGTCTTCAAAGAAAAGTATCGCATCAGCAGGTGAAAAATCAATAGTAGCTATCAATAGCGGGGAAAATATATCAAGTGCAGCAAAGTTTCACTCGTATCGTGTTTATTATCAAGTGCAAATGTGGTTAGAGAATGTGATGTTAAATCTTTTACATTGGGGGTGGAACGTTTCAGATGATGTTATGTTCCCACGTATGACTGATATGGCCCCAGCACCAGACAATCTTCTTAAAATGGTTAAATGTAAAAGCAAAACTGACTGTAGAGCAGCAAGGTTCAGCTCAAAGAAAAATGGACCATAGTGCTCATATATGCTTGTGGAGAGTGTCACGGAACAGCGTGTTTCAACTCGCGCGCAACACAGGAAGACGACTCCGAGGAAGAACTGTAGTGTATGATATATGACTGCTTATTTACCTGAAATAGTGTAAATGCTTAAGCATCTATATGACTAAGCATCTGTATGGAATGCATATATTGATTGGGTTACGGTTTTCAAACATTGGTTGAGTTTTAACAGTGTGCTTCAACATGCGCGTAACACTGGAAGACGACTTGGAGTTAGAGCTGTATTGTAAGCTATATGACTGCTTATTTAGTTGAAATAGTGTAAATGCTTAAGAATCTGTATATTGTATATGCCTAAGCATCTACATAGAATACATATATTGATTGGGTTTTGGTTTTAGGACATTGGTTGAGGTTTTAACAGGGTGATAGGTGATAATGCTTGCAAATCTTGTCAATTACGTTATTTTCTAAACGCATTAAAAATGCATATTCTGTTCCTTCGTGTTATCGTCTAGTACTTTTTTTCCTAAAGGGCGATTTTTCTATACTTTTAGTATGTTGTTCAGGTGATAGCTCTCGACATAACTGTGAAAAAAAAAATTCTGTTGCAATTTTTTTGACCTTTTGCATTGTTTTGAGTTATTTTGACTGGACTATTGCCATACACTGTCTGCGTGCTGTAGTAGCTATTTTATTTCATGCGTATATTAGCTGGTATCGTCAATACATGTTAACTAATGCAAGCACAATATAATTTTAAAAAAAATTATGGCAAGGTGTTATTAATCGACAAATAATAAGATAGTGATTTTTTTTAAAATTATTTGTTATTTAAAACAATTATCTGCGTTAGTTATATAGAAGTTTAAGGATTAAACTTTGTTGATAAAGGGTCCCGCTACTACTGGCCATGAACTATTTTATTTCAAGCGTTTATGATCTCGTATCGTCAATAACCATAAATAACAGTTAGACAATACAAGCACAACTCAATTTCAAAAATAAATTGATGACAAGGTGGCATTAACCGACAAATAATACAATATTAGTGATTATTTTAAAAATTATATGTTATTTTAAGAATATGACTTCGTTAGGTGTATAGCAGATTATTTTTTGATAAAGCGTCTTGCTGCAGTAAATAGTGTTCATGCATTGCTGAGGGAATGATCGACCGTCATCGCAGACGGTTGTCCATCTTTAAACCTGCATTAGTTCAACCGCCCTTGATAATAAAGGCAGTCTTAAATAATAATTAAAGGCGTGGAATGTCGTGACTATACAGCTCAAAACTTTGCATTTAAGATAGTGTCTATATAGCTCTTACATTTCACTAAATTTTATGAAATTATCATGTTAAGTTTTAATACAAATAATAGACTTAATGATCCGGTATGTCTGCGTTCGCACCTGTTGCGAACCGTCGGTAGTGAGAGAACACGTATTAACACCTAACTCTAGTACAAACACTTAAGCAATGCAAATAAGTAGACAATGGTAGGGTTGTTAGTTTCTTATAGGAACTTTTCTTTGAACTTGCATTCCCATTTACCGTTCATGATTAGCTCCATAACCTGGAGTTAATTTTAACTCTATGAACATGACATCTCAACTCTGAGTAACTACTCCATCACTGTGACAAAGAAACATTGGGAAGCCATGAACAGGGTTAACGGGTCGATATAAGAATACACTTTTCAAAGTGAGAAATCATTTAATCTTTATTTTTTATGCTACACATAACAATACTTTAATTATGTCATGTCATGTGTAGGCTACACAACTTACCCTAAGATATAAAGTGAGACTAATCAAAGCTGGTGCCGACAACTATCATCGTCAACCAGCTGCAGAGTCTACTGATGATGATACAAGTTACAGTCTGTCAGTGATTAAAAAATACTCATTTCATGAGACTATGGCAGCGGTTTCTGTCATTAAAGACTTTACAGCAGACTGTTGCCTAGATGACATTCTACATTCTATGTTAAATATTGAGGATAAATTACAAGACTCTCATGTGACAATAAAATCCACCAATCAACAACCCTCGATCAATTCATTTTTCAAACTGCAGTAAGCTGTTCTGGGACATTCTTTAAAAAAAAATATGTTTTTATTAAAATAGTTGTTTTTATTCAATTATGCATAATTATATAATCAATTTTAACTTTGCACTAAATAAAAACACTGCTTTTCTAAAGGGCTGCAATAAATTTTGAACATACAATGTACATGTATTCACTATTGTTATTATTCTTTTTATTATTTGTAACATATATACATACTTCTTTTGATATCAAATAGCAGGACACCACGTGGTATTTATTGCCGGATCACTAATGCGGTCCGACCGCCATTATGATAAAAAAAATTCCGGCCCGTACTTGACTGCATTGGCGGGAGTCTACTGTATGTGTATTCAAGAATAGATAACATGTTATCTATTCAAGAATAGATAACATGTTATCTTTTCATGGTGTATTATATATTATATTATGAAATATATGTTTGTGTCTGTTTTGTACTAGTGGGGTAATTTTATACAATTTAACCTGGAATGATGGCCATGACACATACTGTAAAGTCTCATTTTCATCTTAGGCATAACCCATCAAGCATTTCATATTCACATTAGCTGTGTCATTTTCTTCTACAATTTCTGCATCAAACTTGATGGAAAGATTCAACATCAAATTGAAGGTTGACTTAATATTGATTAAATTGTTGTCCACCATCTATGATGCTGGCCCAACAATAAATCAACATTAACCCTTTCAAGCTTGAATTTACCTTTCTCATCTTCATCCACTACAAGCCGCGAATTGCTGTCGCAATTCTCGACTTGTAGTGGATGAAGATGATTTGATGTGGGCGAAAAATTAAAGAAATTTGCCATGTATTGGTAAACCAGTTTCATGGTAATTTTCGTTC
This sequence comes from Flabesymbios commensalis, assembly GCA_964017125.1. Taxonomy (NCBI): domain Eukaryota; kingdom Metazoa; phylum Annelida; class Polychaeta; order Terebellida; family Flabelligeridae; genus Flabesymbios; species Flabesymbios commensalis. Next base: position 56,139,900 of record OZ024916.1, on the reverse strand, counting down.
TAAAACCCCTAGTTGTGGGAAAATTAAGTCTGTTTTGAGGGATGTAAAATGATGTTTTAATGCATCGTGAGGGCTCAAAGGGTTAAGTCGACTTCTCGTTTGGGATAATTATTAAGCGATAAGTGCTGTCCAACAAAATTGACCAGATGGACACTACCCTTCCTCCTGATGTGAGTTGTCTTTGGGTTACAGCTGATGCCCTTATATGTGATGGAGAAATTTGAGTCAGTTCCCGGATTCTCTGGGTTATTTGTAGCCTCCCTCTGTGCAGCATCTCTAAGGTATGTCAGGATGGATGCAGAGTATCTGTGTACTGGTTCGAAGGGAATAGTAAAGATTGGCTATTTTTATCAGGCAAATAGAAATATAAAGAGAACAGACTGATCTAGTGCTCTATGATATATTAACATATAAAGAGTAAAGGTTGCGCTATTTTGTCTCTTAAGTAGAGATTGAATTGAATATTGTGCATATGTATGAAGAGTAGAGATTGAGTGAATCTATGTGTCACATAAATGTATGTAGAGTAAAATTTCAGTTACTTTTATGTGGTACAAGGAAGTGTAGGTGTAGAAATCATTACTTCACACCAGTAATGTAACACCAGTGATCCCCCTCAATTCCTGTTCAACTCTTGTTGAATTGTGATTGTTTGTTTTTTATTCATTTTGGGGTAATTTAATGAATAGATCTAATATTTTTTTTTAAATATTTTCAGTACTGTATCTTCTTCGTTGAATGGACTATCAGCAATGACATGGGAGGACATGCTCAGCTTGAAGTGTAAAGGCATGAGTGAGAGTCGTATTGCTATTCTCATTAAGATACTAGGTAAACTATTTAGTTTAGATCCTCACAATTTAACCATTTGCCTGCTGATGACAACAATTGTCATTTTTAACTTGTGTTATTAGTTGATCAGATCACTGATATTGGGAATTAAATGAGTGTTTAAACATTAAATTTTGTAAATTTTTGTTTCTAAATTAAACAAATATGAGTTATTTTAAACCACTTGAGGTTGTGGGTCGCAGTGGCGAGACACAACCTCAAGTGGATGAAAATTTAAAAAAAATCATTTAGCAGGATATATCACAAAAATGATACAACAAACTTTCTAAACAATTAAAAAATAATTTTGATCTAATTCTATCTGAAAAAAGATAATTCATTTATTGCTTTCCCTATAAATCTATTAGTTATCAGGATATGTTTCAAAGATGTATTTACTAAATTCTAGTTTTACTTTGTAAAATGCATTTTTCTGAATGAAACCTTTCTATCATGTGTACATTTCAATCTAGTTTTGTACTGTAAATGTATGACTCCTGACCTCATAATGTATTATTATTTATTTTCACAATTATTTCAGCGTTTTTGTTGCATTACTTCTTGATATTTTCTATTTATTTGAGGCTGATTTTGCTTTTTTTCTAATCTAACTAAATGTTACAAATTTAAGACAGATTTTACTTTTAAAAAGTGGTTTCAGAAAGGTTGATGAAATGACAATAAGACAATTCTAGTCGACATCAGTGTTGTGAGGGTTAGCAATTCCAGCTTTCAAATAGACATAGAAACAAACAGTTTAGCGGGAAAATGCAATGCTTGTAACAGGTCAGATTTCCTATCTATTTGTCAGACAAAAACGATTTTCTGACATTTTGGTCTCTATCTGACGGTTTTTATAAAAAATATTGGCCAATGTGATTATTATCACACTTGAATGGCAAATAATATAGCACAATGTGTGGTACAAAATCTCGCCACACATTTTCCATTATAGATCAATCTAATAACAAATTTATAATAGCTTACAGAGCATTTGTGGTTTCAAAACTTTGCAGGGTATGGCATAGATGTCAGATTCTGACATTTATGATGAATTCAAATTGTAAAAAATCCTTTGGTCTCCATGGATTATACAAAATATTTCAGCCTAGTATCGGTTGTTGTGTGACTATTTGTCCTGCCTCATTACAAACACTGACACTGGCTAACATGGAGAGTGTTTTTTGTTTTGTCTACAGTTGTGTTATACGGTATAGTGGCCGTATCAATGGCTCTCATCACAGCACAGATAAAAGGCCCTGCCACTCAGATCGCACTCAGCTTTTTTGGTGCATCAGGTGGACCAATGGTTGGCTTATTTTTGCTTGGAGCTCTGTTCCCCTGCGCAAATGCTATTGTGAGTAGGACTAGATTTATTCCTTGCTAGATTAACCATTGTCCTCCTGGAAACGTATTAACCCATAAACAGCTAAGTTCAATAATTAAAATTCCCAATAACAGAGATTTATTTGGCCAGTAGAACAGATTAAAAACTACTATTGTCATGTTTAGCAGTGATAGGGTTAATAAGTTAAAGCAGTTTCAAACAAAATGCTTCAAAAATTTACTACAATAGTCTGTGGTGGTTAACCCTTGAACCCTTACAGCACAGGGATCGACTTTAGTCGCCTTAACCCTTTAAGCCCTCACGATGCATTAAAGCATCATTTTACATCTCCGAAATCATACCTAATTTCCCTACAACAAAGGGTTTTAGAACGACAATTTTCATGAAACTGATTTACCAATACATGGTAATTTTCTTTAATTTTTCACCTACATTAGGTCATCTTCATCCACTACAAGTCGAGAATTGCGACAGCAATTCGCGGCTTGTAGGGGATGAAGATGACAATGATAAACTCAGGCCTGAAAGGGTTAATCTGACAACCACTGATAATGTAGATCTCCGCACTGTATGAGTAAAATTATTTCTAATGCTCGTAGACCTATAACATAGTTATTTAAATGAATCGGAAAGAGCTGAATAAGGCATTTATGATGATATCAAATAAAAATAAACTCTTAGATCTCCAAGGTTTTTCTACAAAATTCAGCGCTTTAAGTGTTAAGCGCTAAGCACAGCTGTAATCATTTGTAATATGTTTTTTTAGCCGATCAAATCACTGTTAGTGGGAATGAGTGATGAAACATTTGCAAATGGTTGGTCTCAAATTTAACAAAAATGAATACTAATTTTCACCCACTTGAAGTTGTCGGTCCTGGTAATGAGACACAACTTCAATGTGTGAAAATTTAAATTTTTAATTTAAGGGTTGGTAAAATAAGTAAAATTACGAGATTTCTATTTTTTCAGAAATACATGTATAAATATTTTTTTTTGTCATTTGAAGCTGGAAGTTGTATTAACAATTCCAGGTTTAACCCTTACAGCGATCCACTTTAGCCGTCAAATTTTGACGTCGAAGTCGATCCCCGCACTGTAGGTGAAAAAATATTTCTATTGACCGTAGACCCATAACATAGGTATTCAAAAGAAAAGGGAAGAGATGACTAAGCTATTTATGATGATTTTAAATTGAAAAAAAACCTTTGGTCTCTTAGCTTATATAAATAACATTCAGCACTTTAATCCTTTAAACACGAAATTATTTAATCTGAATTTTCACCCACTTGAAGTTGTGTCTCGCTGACGTGATCCACAACTTCAAGTGAGTGATAATTATTCAGATTTGACAAAATGGAGGTCAACTGTTTTCAAAAATTGCTGATTGATGTCACATTTTATCTTTAGCATCTTTAAAAGGTGGTACTTAATGTGCTAATAAAAAATGAAAACCCGAATATATGCGGTACCAACGATTAAAGTTTTAAGGGTTATACAAACGATTTAACAGCACAATAATAAAAGCTAATATTTTTTTTGTAGGGTGCTAGTGTAGGTGTTTTATCTGCCGCATCCCTTTGTTTCTGGATTGCTCTTGGAGGTTTCTCTATTCCACGTACGGATGCTTTACCGCCGGCTCCTGGGAACAGCTGTATATTTACACATTTCACCCAGAACCCACCTACTACAATGTCACCCTTTGAGCTATCACAGACATTAGTATTTACTGACGTAACCAGTGTCCCTGTGGACAATGATGCTTCAAGGTGATGTAGATTTTATTATTGGGACTCTCTTTTACAGTTATCCTGCTACTGTATATGATAATAATATAATACATGTATAATATAATAATAATATAATAATAATATTATGATAAAAATAATAATATGTAATAACTACTGGTAAGCAAGATAAAAATAATAAGATAAAAATAATAAAACGTAATATAATGTATAATATATAGTGTGTTGTATCCAATACAGATCATTTACTCCATGGAAGGTATGAGCAGCTTTAGCCATCGTAACCCTTATAACACTAACCACGACTAGAGTCGTTTTCAATCCCTTTTGATTAGCCGTTTTTTGGGATAGGTACTTGTAAATCCATAGGTATAATTTCTGGCATATTTTATTTCACCATCATTCTGTTTATCAGGCCAAATGTTGCAATTCTATTCACTGTGTTTCAGTGCAATTTCTGAATTTGCCCAAACACATACCTAGTTATGTCATTCCCATATTAATAATAATTTTCCTATAATGTGGTTTTTATTTTATTCAAATTGATGGGATGGTGATATTATTCTGCGGCCTGTACCCTATTCCTTTTATCCAGTATGTTGGGGTTTTTAAATAGATTTTAGGTCGCAATGGAATCTGCTCGATTATAAATTAGGCAAATTCATTTTGAATCTTATGATGAGCAAACATTTTCACATTTCATCATTATCTTTCTTTTTCTTTCAGTCCTTTCCAGTCGTTATATCAGGTATCATATTTGTGGTACTCTGGTATTGGTATGCTGATGACTATCATTATAGGCCTGCTGGTCAGTCTATGCACAGGTTAGTTGTGAATTTAATACTAGACAACAAGTGACAATACAATTAGGAAGTGGACATATTATTTGTAAAAAATTCTTAGTAAAAAAATGCTGTTTTATTTTTGTAAAAAAATCATAATTTGTCCACTGAGAATTGAATTAAATTTTTGTAAGGCTGTGTATTTGCTAACGTTTCATTTAATAAATGCAATACATATGATAATTTCTTATACATGTATTTTGACAATAATTTTTTTAAGTGCTTTACTAGTCTTCGATATTTTTTATTAATTTGAACTATACAAATTTCGCACAAAAATAGCTAATTTACTACAGAGGAGGCTACTACAGCACGAAAAGCTACCCTTTTATGAGATGAAATTTTACTATTTTTTAGACAGCTCTCGTACTGTCTGTCTCGAACAAGAAAATTGTAGTACAGTAGAATCCCGTTATAGCGCAGATCGTTACACCGCGATATCGGTTATAACGCGGTCACCGTTTTTTTCAGGGTGAAATTTGACTAATAGTGTGTATTTTTTATTCTTGATCACGCCAGTCTGGTTAAAACATCGCCCATTCACGTTCACGTGACGCTGTGCTCACCAGGCATGTATGCATGCTGTAATCATTGCACCCCTCCCCACCCTTCGCGGCTACACTGCTGGCAGGTGCGACCACGGACAACTCATCGGAAAAACCTTCTGCCTGCTACTGCTCAAAATGAAATAATAAGTAACAATTCTGTAGCCACGCTATACATGTTATACCGCGGTATATGGTGATCCAGTCACCGCGGTATAAATGTAAAGAGGTGAATAAAAGATTTTGAGTTCTGATGATACTATTAGGCCTATAACGCGGTATATGGTGATTAAGCTACCGCGGTATAAAATTAAAAGAGGTGAATAAATGATTCTCAGTTCTGATGATACTGTTAGGCCTACAGCGCGGTATATGGTGATCCAGTTACCGCGGTATAAATTAAAGGAGGTGAATAAAAGATTCTGAGTTCTGATGATAATGTTAGGCCTATACCGCGGTATAAGGTGATCTAGTTACCGCGGTATAGAAGAGGCGAATAAATGATTCTGAGTGATGATACAGTTAAAAACCATCGTGAAATAGTAAATATCGTCTGGTATGCTCATTTAAACAAAGAGGACTATTTAGCGCCAATAGCGATTTAGAAATGACACGTAGATCTTTTGATTAGTGTTGATGATTGTTCCTGTCCAACAACTCACCTGTGCGATGTTATGCTTGCGTAAGATCACAGAAGGAGTAGCCGTGGACCAGGCGACTCGCTCCGTAAGGCCGATCAGCGTGTGTATGTAACACATTTAAATACACCTTACTCTCAGTAATCACCGCTGGCACATTAACTGTCTGGCCGTCTGTGTACATTAAGAGTACTGGAGCTTCACAGGTGTATTATTATGCTTGCTTAAATCTCTTAGAGTGTTCTATTACTTCTGGACATTTTCATTCATTTGAAAGTGAAACAATTACTACCCGGTAATTTATAATGGTCATAGACCCGTAATATGGGTAAAGGTATTCAAATGAAGCGGAAAGAGCTAACTAAGACATTTATGATGATTTCAATTTGAAAAAAACCCTTTGGTGTTGTAAGGGTTACAGTGCGGGGATCGACTTTAGTCGTCAGAATCTGACGTCTGTAGACGTCAGATTCTGATCACTAAAGAGTAGAAATATTTGTAATGGCCATATACCCCTAGAATAGGTATTCAAATGAATCAGAAAGAGCTGAATAAGGCATTTATGATGATTTTAAGGTGAAAAAACCCTTTGGTTGCGATGTATTTTACAAATTAATTCAGCGCTTCAAGGGTTAAAGAGGAGTTTGTAGGTGTGGGTGTCACCCATATTAACCGTTGTGCTGCTGGAACCGTATATATCCAGCTTCGAGTAAGTTTCAGAGGAAATAAAATGACACTGAAATCCATAAAATAATTTGTGATAGATGCTCAGTTAATCTAAATGTTAATTTTCACACATGTTTTTTTCTCATAAATAGTCATATTTTTCGTCATTTGAAGTTGGTAATTGCGTTAGCAATTCCAGCTTCAAATGACGAAAAATACAACTGGAACAATTCAGCAGGACAAGAGTTAAGTTTGTTATCTCTTGTAGGTCTGACAAAGCCTAGCACAGTGAATCCAGATCTGCTTATGTCTCCCTGTCGGCGGGTGTACCGCTCTCTCCCTTCAGCATTTAAAAATGCACAATGCCATGAAGAGGATACAGCTGTATTCTCCGAGGACAAAGCTACAGTGATCTCTGACAACAAACTGATCTCAGAAAACGGGTGTTCTGATGAACTTATGGGTGATAAACACACCACATGTACTGTATGACACAGCAGATCAAATGTGATGGAGCAGAATGCTAGCCCAGCAAACACAAAACATTTGTATGACATTTTTACAATGTCGGACCAATGTCGAAAACGTTGGGCCGACGTACAATTGTTATACAGAAGCTTTGTGTTTGCTGGGAGTGCAGTGCTGCAGCAATATTTGCATAATTCCTGTGATGTTGCTCCAATATGGATTTATAATGTGATACACCTTTCTCCGTCATTTTAGCACGTACTGTAGGAGCATAATTATGTAAAATGGCAGAAATGTGTATATTGAATGATTTGTTAATTAGTTCACAATCACAGACTATTGTTTTGTTTAATGAGATGCTTTTATAAGAAATAACTGAACTTGTCATTTGATAATTGAGAAACCAATGAAACTAAACTAAAAATGAAAAAGATAATTTTAAGCCCGCCTTTTTATTTTAATTAACAATGGTGGGCTATTGCATTTGAAGTTCAGCAATGTTGGCATAGGCGTTCGCGTTAACATTTCTTTGTGGGCACAATAACTTTGATGTATCCTGAACAAATTTGTTTTGCATGTTGATAATGGCCAATTCTCGGTCAATTTCAAAAATGGCTGTGAAACAAATTCAAATGGCTGATTTATCGCACAAAATGTCAAATTTATCATATTATATCATATCACATTATATAACTTTTTTTATGTATCCTCCTCAAAATTGTAATGGATGTTACTAATGACCAATTTTCTGATAAGTTGAATGATGGCTGAAAAAAATTAAAATGGCCCATTTATTGTGATTTTCCGTCATTTTACCTTGTAGGCCCAATTTTCAATTTGTACTGCGTGCTGCTAATAACTAGTTCTTGGTTCTAAATCTCCTAGGTTTTAGGAAATGATGCATCGTGAGGGCTTAAAGGGTTAACGCTAATACATGTCAAGCCAGAGCTCGGGCCAAAAAAAAATATATGTTTGTTTCCGATTTGTTGTCATTTTAACCAGTGGGTAGGTAGGAAATTTATTTTATTTTTTATTTTATTTTTTGTCACTTTAACCAAATCGGTAGGTAAGAATTATTTTTTAGTTTATTTGGGGCCAGAATCACTTCCATGCATGTCTTATCTGTACATTACATAACTATTTTATGTTTTTTTGACTCTCTCCTCTCCTTTTCGTAACGTTTTTTCAGTTACTTTGACTACAGCCAGTAACTCATCATTCCTCTTTTTATGGATTTTTAAAAAAAAAAAAAAAAAAAAATTTTTTTTTTTTTTTAGAAAATCCATAAAAAAAATTTGGGTCGCACATGTTTTAATAGGGTCGGTCGGAAATCGCAAACAAACAATTTTTTTTTTTAGGCCTCGTGGCTGGTTGCCAGCATTCTGTATCAGGTTTCAAAATAGTCAAATATTTCTTTCCCGTCCACTCGTAATATTCATAACCAAGTCGTGGCCTTAGACTGCCAGCGCTTAATGTTCCTATCCTCTTCCTGTGGTACAGTTTATTGGCGTAAAAACGTCTAAATCCTTATTCTTTTATTTGTTCATGCTTCCATACATCTATTCATTCATATAATAATTGATTCGTTTTCATTCAGTCTCGCAAAGCACAGAACATGGATATAACATAAGTGCATAAAAAATACTTGTTATTAAGCACATGTTAAGCAAGACCAAAGTGTATATTGTGATGATAAAATTCATTCACTAAAAGCAATTGTTGCACAGAATCAAACATAATACTAGTATAGTATGAAGGTGACGAGTGTGTAGTTATTGTTATGTGAGTTGCAATTACGTAACCTCCTATGAGCAGCCACCCTTGCACAGGAAAAGTGGCATTTTACCGCAGGTGGATGCACATAGGAGGTTCATTCAGGGCTCCCCACAGAAAAAAAAATCATCTGGTTGTTCTCTCAAAAATCTTAATTTAGCGTGCGCGAGCAGCTTAACCCTTACACTGCTGCAGAAAATTTGCAGCATGTGCGGTTGCCCACTAAGTAATATCTGGCACGTTTTTTCTTAAAAAAATGTTCATCTGCTGAACAACTGATACTAAAAGCCAATAAATTACAAAATCAGTCACTGTCAGTTAGCCATTTTTAAAACGCAAATGGAAGGACACCACAAAACGAAACTGATTTTTTTTTTTTTATTATTATTATTATTATTTTTTTCTAGAATTCATTCGGTCAGGCAGCCGGGATTTCCGGCACTGGTGAACCCTGGTTCATTTGTACACAAAATGTCATTTTGGGGAATGAATAAGTGACCTCCCATAGGAGGTTGGCTGCTCATAAGAGTGGCTGCTCATAGCATGTTCCACTGTAATGCATAAACATTACAAGTCAGGTATATTCCAGCTGTCTTGGCAGAGGTTTTGACTTTTATCGGGTGATTCTGTGTTACAAACATAATATCTGACCAATTTACAATTTGCAGGGTAATATTATTCTTAGTCCGCAGTGGTATTCATTCCATAACGATCTCACAAGACCACTAATGCACTTTCTATTTCTCAGTATTTATTGAGACGGATATTTATTATTTCCTCATCACCACTTCTCATGTTCCCAGGAAATCAAATGTGCAAATATCCTAATCGTTGACGTGCCATCGTCATATTATCGACTTTTTGCTTGCCATAGCTGCCGCTTTGCACAACTGTTTAACCCTTATGTTGCTAGTACCGTATATACACGTTTAAAGTTTCAAATAAAATACCACTGAGATTTCAACAATTTTCGGTGGTAGATGTTAATCAAACATTTCAGTTTCATATAATTTGAAATAAATATTTTCTTTGAACATTTCTTAAGAAATTCCATGTTTAAAACAATGAAAAAAGAGAGCATTTCAGCAGCTCAATGCTCAACCCTCTGCCTGCTAATCACTACTAAAGTCGTTTTTAATCTGTTTCATCATCGAAATAAATCACAGTTCTTTGGAATGAAATGAGTGTTAAATCATCTATATTTGCAATTTTTTGTATCAAATTAATCAAATATCAGTATTTTTCAGCCACTTGGACGTTGTGGAACCCACAACGTCCAAGTGGCTGAAGATTACTGATATTTGATTAATTTGATACAAAAAATTGCAAATATAGATGATTAAACTTAATGAGATACAGCTTCAAGTGCGTGAGAATTTCAATCATTTAATTCAGCATCACACTGTTTAATATCAAAATATGATTCAGTTAAATGCATCAATAACGACTTTTATATCAACATCTGATGCCAAAAGTCCCGCCACAGGCATGTTTACAACATTTAAAACAGAAAGATGTAACTACAGTAAACAATTTGCGACCTTTACAAAATCAATACGTTTTGTATTTGTAGAATTAGTAGGCATACAAAACCCTATGATACACAAATGCACACGTTTGATCCCCACAGTGCACGATTTTAGACCAAATTTCCAGTGTTACCTACTGACTACATACACATGTATAATAACGTCTACTGTATAAATATTATTCTGCCATTTCACTTTTGTAATGTGTTTTGTGATGCAACTTCCAGCTGGGCCATTTAATTTCGCGAAATTATAATTATGATTCTTTGAGGAAAGGAATGTTTTATAATTGCATTTCTACTAATTAAAAAATTATCAACATCTAGGGACCAGACTCAACTGATTATTGCTTTTTACTCAGAAAAGCCATACTGGTGTGAATGATCTGCGTGTTAACAATAATGATTGGCCACAATAACTCATCATCCCAAAATTGAGTTCTGCATCACCAATTTAGGAAACAGAAAAACACTGCCTTTTATTTGTTCGAGAAATTAAAATATAGCCCCGTTGTATTCCCACCGTGATCTCCACATTTAACCCTCCGAGACGTCAGCTGCCATTTTTACCAGCTATGGATTCCGTTACCGTTTTTTTTACCTCTTCTTTTGCCTATAACTTTGTAAGAAAATAAGGTAGGATATATATTTTTAATCTGAATTCAATACGCAAGGTTGCAGTGGAGAAAATGATGATGTTACGGCGTTGGGCCGTCCGTAAACAATTCGCTTACGGAGCATATCTCTGAAAGTACTTGTCCGATTGTCTTCAAATTTTACACACAACACCCCTAGGGGGTCTAGTTGTGTCTTTTGGGGTATATGAACTTTGACCTACTTTTGGTTCAGAACTATGACCTATTTAGACGTTTTGACGCACACTTCGTTTCCGGAGCAGATCTCGAAAAGTACTGGGCCGATGACAGTCATATTGCACAGACATGTTCTCTAAAGTCCCTAGTTGTGCCTTTTCAGGTTTTTGGACCTTGACCTTGAAGTTGACCCAGCACTTTGACCTAATTTATAACATCGGTAAATCCGACTGAAATATTTTGCGGAATATCATGAAAACCGCTCAAGATAGCTACATCATCACTATAAAACAAATTGTGAGGTTTCAGGAGAGGATGCATCTTGAAAAATTTCAAGTCGATAAAATTAAAAATGGCCGCCTATCGGCCATTATTCACCTAGACAAGCCTGATATTGCAGAATATCATGAAAACCACTCAAGATATCTACACCATTACTATAAAACAAATTGTAAGTTTTCAGGAGAGGACGCATTTTGAAAAAAATCAACTCGACCAAGTTCAAAATGGCCGCCAATCGGCCATTATTTACTTTAACATGGCCGTTATTTGGTAAACCGTGCTAGATGGCTAGACCATTACTATAAAACAAAATGTGTGATTTCAGGAGAGGATGCATCTTGAAAAAATTCGACCCGATAAAATTCAAAATGGCCGCTTATCGGTCATTATTCACTTTCACATGGCCGATATTTGGTAAACCATGCTAGATGGCTAGACCATTACTATAAAACGAAATGTGAGATTTCAGATGAGGCTGCATCTTGAAAAAATTTGACTTGATCAAGTTCAAAATGGCCGCCTTTCCGGCCATTATTCATTTTCACATGGCCGATATTTGGTAAACCATGCTAGACGGCTAGACCATTACTATAGTTTTCGGGGGAAGATGCACCCTGAAAATTTTTAACTTACGAATTTAAAATGGCCGACAATCAGCATTATGTACCTCGATAGGCCTGATATCACGTAAACCGTGCAAGATAGCTAGACCATTACTAGAAAACAAAATGTGACGTTTCGGGAGAGGATGCCTTTTAAAAACTTTCGACTCAATCGAATTCAAAATGGCCGCCTATCGGCGACTATTTACTTTCACATTGCTGATATTTGGTAAACCGTGTCAGATAGCTGCACCATTACTATAAAACAAAAAAGTGAGATATCAGGAGAGGATGCATCTTAAAAAAAATTGACTTGATCAAATTCAAAATGGCCGCCTATCGGCCATTATTCACTTTCACATAGCCGTTATTTGGTAACCGTACTAGATGGCTAGAGTATTACTATAAAACAAAATGTGAGATTTCAGGAGAGGATGCATCTTGAAAAATTTCGACTTGACCAAATTCAAAATGGTCTCCTATCGGCCATTATTCACTTTCACATGGCCGATACTTGGTAAACCGTGCTAGATGGCTAGACCATTACTATAGAACGAAATGTGAGATTTCAGCTGAGGATGCATCTTGGAAAATTTCGACTCGATCAAATTCAAAATGGCCGCCTATTGGCCATTATTCACTTTCACATGGCCGATATTTGGTAAACCGTGCTAGATGGCTAGACGATTACTATAGAATGAAATGCGAGATTTCAGCTGAGGATGCATCTTGAAAAATTCTGACTCAATCAAATTCAAAATGGCCCCCTATCGGCCATTATCTACTTTCACATGCCCAATATTTTGCAAACTGTGTTAGATGCTAGTCCATTACTATAAAACAAAATTTGAGATTTCAGGGGAGGATGCACCCTTAAATTTTTTAACTAGTTCATATCGAATTCAAAGTGACCTCGATTGGCCTGATATCGGGTAAACCGTGCCAGATAGGTAGACCATTACTGGGATACTGATTAGGATCATTAATTTCAATGGAGGTTTGCAATCTCTGACAGACTGTCTAGTTCTTATCTTACTCTTAGACTGAGCCTCTTAGACCTAGTTGTCTTGCGTCTTGATTTTTGACCTAGCCTAGGACTTCATTAATAACCCTACACAAAATTGCTTAAATCAAATTCTAATTTGGAGCGGGAGCTCCTCGACTTATGTAGTCTTATTAAATTTTCACTCACTTGAATTTGTGTCCCGTTCCCTCGATCCACGCGTTCAGCTATCAAATTGTCTGTTACAGCCAGACCAGTGGTCTGACTGTCTGACCTGACTGGGCAAGATGTCGATTCACAATTTCAAGTGACTGAAAATTTCTTGATTTTACAAAATTTAAGTCGCGAGCTAAATTTTGTAAAATCAAGTAATTTTCAGTCACTTAATTTTGTAAAATCAAGTAATTTTCAGTCACTTGAAGGTCCACTTGCGTCAGTGTAAGAGATTTAGCACATATATTCCAGTGTTACAAATGGTTATGTTATAATTGACATCAGTGAATAACGATTAAAATGCATTGTAGCAATATCGTTCACGTAATATATATGCCTATGAATTTTGTTATGCCCTTTGGGTGATTTATATTTTACCTGTACCATCAGATCTGAAGTGTTGTATATTATTATTCGATTATGTAACTATTATAGTAGCTTGTTGTCTGCTATAGGATACATTGGACCAGATGTGGTGGACTAACATTGTCGTTCACCCAATGATACCTCAATTATGACTCAATTTTGTCCACCCTCATTGAGTCTTTATTGGTCCAACTTCACGTATTAGTTGGTATTTCAGATAAATAAATATTATTTATTTTGATGTATTACTCGACATTACTAGTAAGTCTAATATTGCCATATCCAATCAATGTTTAGTGTTCATATAGGCCCATCAGATTAGGTTAATAGTTGAAAATTATGTAGTCGAGGGGTATTAGATAATAACCGAGAACAAATTCGCAATAAGCTGTAAATTTCGACATAGAAAACTATATTAAAAGTCCTTCAAAATTCCTCTGCCCGAAATCACTGTAATAAAGTGTAAATGAAGTGAAATAATGATAACTTTGGTATGTTTTTCTGTTGTCTCAACAATATATACGGGCATTTTCAGCTTGTTACAAATTTGCTTCTTAGACTAATACCCCTGAACTAACGTGCCCACACAACAAACGCCACATGTTCAAACTGGGTGACACATGTTTTCTGGAAAGTTTCTCGTAATTGTAATATCCTATGCGATAAAACATATTGTAATTGGGAATTAGTTATACTTTAGATCTGGTAATATTCGCAAGGTTATAATTTTCGGGATTAGGACAAATTAAAAAAATTAAGAATCTCGCGAAATTATTATTATAATATCTCTAGCTATTATTGAAATTGATAATTTGCGAATTCTAGAAATGTATAGTTCCATAATCACAAATTCGCGAAAATCGAAAAACACGAAAATTACCAGATCTGCAGTATACAGATCAATTCATGCCAAATGCCATCGCGGTGCTTATGCTTTGCTTAATTTTGCTGTTAGTGGTGTATTTATCGTATTTACTGTTTATTAGTGCAGAGCTATTTAATTGTTTATTCAATTGAAATGTATTACATGTATCAATACCCCACCCCGTCCATTAAGTATGTTTATGTTTTGGTACTGGACTGTTGTCTTTGCAAGGTAACTATTACATTGCGTACTTCTATGTTATACATCCATATATTATACAGCAGCTGCAGTACTGCTTATTGTATCAATAAAGAATGTTGTTATGCCTCTATTTAATTTGATGGTGCTACTTAATCTAATACGTATTGTTATTCCTGGGCTATATTAGTTGATGTTTGAGGCTGTGAATGCCACAACACTCTCAGGTACTATTCTTTAATATACATCCCCCGGTTGAGCCTTCCCGATGCATTGAAAGCATAATTTTCCATCTCTGAAGAATGGCTTAATTTCCTAAAACCTGGTGGTTTTAGAACATCAATTTTCATGGAACTGTTTTTAAAAATAACAGTATATTTTTTCATTTGTCACCCACGTCCAGTCATCTTCATCCACTACAAGTCGAGAATTGCGACAGCAATTCGCGGCTTGTAGTGGATAAAGATTACAATGGTGAATTCAGGCTTGAAAGGGCTAATAATTAACAATTATTGTGACGGTTACACTTTCACGTTCACCCGATTTGATCTTTTCCAACACAATCTTCCACGCAAGTGACAATCTTCACTGCACCAAGATACTATAATACAAAGTAGATTATCTGTCGTCCGATCAGATGCTCGAACACCTTCGGAGGTTAATTCCGAAACTAGGCATAAGCCTGCACCCTTACAGGCCCACGGAGCACATCACAACTAATATCAACTAATAACATGGCGTCGTTATTTTCACGTTGTGGGTGTGATCATTTTGATTTGAAAAGTTGTTCGTCTATTTTGATCCAATTGGACTGCATGTAGCCAATGCCCAGTTTTCACACAAGTTAAATAATACCGGCAAAAATTGAAATAGCCGATGGATCTCCTTTTTCGTCGTAAATTTTTAGCTCATCTGGCCTTTAGGCCTAATATAAGATGAATAAGATGTCATCGTGTTGCGTCTGTCGTCTGTCCAAAATTCACAAGAAATGCTTCTTATCCCTCAGTTCTAATCCGATTTCAATTTTGTTTAGTTTGTTTGAAAGAGATCGTGCCTGTGCGCAAAACCTCCTCAGGGATTTCAGAAATTTTAATTATTAATTAATTTATGACCTAATTATGACACTTTGGCCACAAATCACAACAAATGCTTCCCCTCCCTCATTTCTTATCCGATTTCAATTCCGTTTAGATTGTTTTAGAAAGCTAATGCCTGTGCATCAAATTCCTCGCGGATTTCAGAAATTTTAATTATTAATTACCGTATGACCCAATTAAGACCTAATTAGGGCACTCTGTAAACAAGTCACAAGAAATACTTCTCCCTCAATTTTTATCCGATTTCAAATCCGTTTGGATTGTTTGAAAGAGCTAGTGCCTATGCATTAAACTTCCTCACACTTTAAAAAAAAAACTTAATACCTAATTAAGATCTAATTAGGGCAAAATGGCAACAAATAGCAATATCCACTTTTAATTAATTGAAACAATACTAGTGGTGCAGTCATCTATTACAAAGGATTGGTTTTGACACATTATTGGTCAGATATCTTTTCCATGTACATTTTAGGAGATAGAGGGCAGTATCTAACTTGGGAGGGGAAATACACCCTTAGTATTCCCCTGACTACACCCCCTCCTCAATGTTTAATTGGACGAGCAAAATTACAGTGTGCAGCAGCTGTTAAATATCAGTTTGGGTTCCCATGGCAAACTATTGATACATAAATGGGCTATGAAGTCTGACATGGGTTGGGATTATGCTTTACTGGTGTACCGTCGACAAAAAACCGTTAAGGTCATATGAGGGTCATTTCAAGGTCAAACTGTAAAAATCATTAAAAAAAAATAAAAAAATCTATTTTCACTTTCATACCGGATACCAGAGTTAATTTCTAGGCTGCACCATTTTTTTCAGAAAGTTCGGCAAAATACATAGTGTAGTGTTTAAGCTCCCATAATGAAACAATTGTGAATTTCATGATGAAAGCATGAAACTTCTAAAAATATTAGCACATATCCTGATCTTTATTTTAAATTGTGAGGTAAGCTAGATTTGACCCCTAGTGACCTCTAGTGACAGCGATATAAAAAGACACACCCTTGAAATGATCTTAACTTGACCTTGGAAGCCCAATCTCAGGAAGGGCGCCATCTTTGTATGTCAACTGTAGACGTCTTGTACATCGATTGGTTTATACAAGAGTGAGAGGCAACGTTAATCAGAATTTTAAAATATACAGCGATATGATGTTATTCCCAGTGTTATAGTCCAATACTAGTATGTTGTAGTGGTATCGTGACTAGGGCTGTACCACACATCTAAACAAATATGTATCTATTTCACGAATTTGTTACCAACGCTTACAAATACTCGGCGAGTGTTGCGAATTTTAGGCGAATTTCAAATATTTTCATGCATAACATTCGCTAGCATATTCGCCTATGTGTGAGAGGGAGGGGGGGGGGTATATTTTTCACACTCGAGCAATATATTTATTTCAGTTTGTGTGTGGAGATATATTTACTTCACTTCCTTGTATATTTTTCTGTCTACAAATTTGGATCCCAAACTAAGCCTAGCCTTCATCTGGCGGCAAACGATGCAGGCAAAGTGAGGCTTCACAAATTTAAAGGCCATTTTATGATGCCAGATAAGTGAGGCTCGATTTTGTTAGGATTATCAAATGATGTTGCTCGTAAGCTGAAATAATTATTTATTTCAAATTTAGACATTTATTTACAACATTAGACAATTATTTACTTCACGAAAATTTAGTTTGGAAATATATATTTAAAAAATACTCCCCCCCCCCCTTGTAATTGAAGGTGCCTCCCTTATGTAGGATGCAAGTGAACAAGTATATTATTACTGTTGATTGTAATGATGCGTAATGATGTGCCATTAAGTAATTATCACGGCGTGTAATGCTCTGAGAGAGGAATTTTCAATAAGAAGAATTAGCAAAAGGATAATAATTTCGGCCATTTCTTGGCAGCCATTTTGTTATTATTATTATTTTCAAGGATGAGAGTTCTACATACGCCCAGACATCAATACAGGCGTGGGTAATTCAAAGGAAAAGAAATATATCAACTAAAACAAAATATTTTTATGACAATAAGATTTTTTTTATGACAAAAGGATTTTTTTTCAATTCCTTATAACGGTACACTAATCCGTTATAACGGTCTACTATTCCGTTATAACGGTCTAGTATTTCATAATAACTGTCTACTATTCCAATATAACGGTCTAGTCTTCCGTTATAACGGTGTACTATTCCGTTATAACTATATAATATTTCGTTATAACGGTCTACTATCCCGTTATAACGGTTTACTAATTCGTTATAACGGTCTACTAATCCGTTATAAAGGTTTACTAACCCTTTAAAGAGGTCTACTATTCCGCTATAACGGCCACGTTTTCCGTTATAACGGTCTACTATTCCGATATAACGGTCTAGTATCTCGTTATAACGGTCTACTATTTCGTTATAACGGTCTACTAATCCGATATAACCGTCTACTATCCCGTTGTAACGATATATTATTTTGTTTTGAAGGCCTGGATCACGCTATAACGGCCTACAAATCCGTTATAACGGCTTCCTAATCCGTTATAACGGTCTACTATTCCGTTATAACGGTCCAGTATTTCATTATAGCGGTATACTATTCCGTTATAACGGTCTAGTATTTTGTTATAACGGTCTGCTATCCCGTTATAGCGGTCTAGTATTTCGTTATGACGGTCAAGTCTTCCGTTATAACAGTCTACTATTCCATTATAACGGTATAGTATTCCGTTATAACGGTCTACTATACCGTTATAACGGTCTAGTATTTCGTTATGACGGTCTAGTATCACGTTATATCAGTCTACGGTCTACTAGTCCGTTATAACGGTCTACTAATCTGTTATAGAGGTCTACTATTTCGTTATAACGGTCAAGTCTTCCGTTGTAACGATATAATATCCGTTATAACGGTCTACTATTTCGTCACAACGGTCTCCTATCTCGTTATAGCGGTGTTGTATTTCGTTATGACGGTTAAGTCTTCCGTTATAACGGTCTACTATTTCGCTATTATGTTCCAGTATCTCGTTATAACGGTTTATATTTCGTTATAAATGTCTACTAATCCGTTATAACTGTCTACTAATCCGTTATACCTACTAATCCGTTATAACAGTCTACTAATATGTTATAACGGTCTACTAATCCGTTAAAACGGTATCGTCTTTCGTTATAACGGTCTCGTATTTCGGTATAGCAGTCTACTAATCCGTTATAGCAGTCTACTAATTCGTTATAACGGTGTAGTATTTTGTTATAACAGTCTACTAATCCGTTATAGCTGATTAATATACCATTAGGCCTATAGCGGAATAGTAGACCGTTATAAATTCTCAAGGATAAGAGCATCCTCCCAGATAACAGGACAGACATGGATAATTCAAAGAGAAAAATCTATATCAGCTAAAACACGGTTATCTATGTGGATTTATTTTCTAATCCGTTATAACGGTGTAGTATTTCGTTATAACGGTCTACCAAATTTGTATAATGTCTAGACGTTATAGCTGTCTATTATTCCGTGATTATGATCTTGTAGGTCGTTATAGCGGTCTCGTATTTAGTTATGACCTTGATAACGGTCTAGGATTTCGTTATAACGGTCTACTATTTCGCTATAACGGTTTATAGCAAAACAGTAGACCGTTATAACGAGATACTAGACCGTTATAAAAGGATAATATACCGTTATAGCGGATTAGTAGACCGTTTTAATGGATTAGTGGACAGCTATAACGGATTAGTAGACCGCTATAACGAAACTCTAGACCGTTATAGCGAAATAATAGACCGTTATAGCGAAATAGTATTCCGTTGTAACGAAATACTAGCCAGTTATAACGGAATAATAGACCGCTATAGTGCAATAATGAACCGTTATAGCGGATTATTAGACCGTTATAACGAAATACAAGACCGTTATAACGAAATGCTAGACCGTTATAGCGGGATAGTAGACAATTATAACGGATTAGTAGACCGCTTTAATGGAGGATTAGACTGTTATAACGAAATAATGTACCGTTATCACAAAATACTAGACCGTTATAACGGAATAGTATAGACTGGTATAATGGATTAGTATGTCGGTATAACAAAGTACTAGACCGTTATAACGAAATACAAGACCATTTTAACGAAACATGAGATCGTTATAACGGATTAGTAAACCGTTATAACGAAATAATATATCGTTATAACGAAATACTAGACCGTAATAACGGAATAGTATATGTGCAAAGGAGTTAATATTATATATCCTATTTGATGGCTATGAACGGTTTAGTCTAGTAATAGTTCAATTGTTGCCGACAAGTGGAGAAAAAGCGCCATGTCCTAATAGAAACTAATGCAGTCTATTCAGTATGAATTGAATACAGAGCGATGGAATAATCGGTTTTATATATATCATGGGGACAGGGTCTTAATTTAACGAGAAAATTTGGCAGTCATGACATCTATATTTTGTCGAGCGCTCTGAAAAATTGATGTAGCCTAGAAATTAATTCTAGTTTCCTGTATGTTTAAAAAATAACCTGCAGATCGCCATATCGTGGAGACTTTGATTGTAAAATTTGCCTAATTTCTTACAAAGTTTGAGTTTTTGCAGCCACAATAAATTATAAAGTTGATTTTGAACGGCCATTTTAAATGGCCCGGAAGATAGCATTATAAAAACTCAATTGCACATCCCCAAGTTGTTGAGAATGTGATTTAAAATTTCAAAAAAATGACCGCTACTTTTTATTGCACCCACAAAAATTAAGTACCGCCTGATGCCTCACGCTTGATAGATCCCGGCGCGACTAAAATCTCCCTCCCCCTACGGACGTGGGATAAAAACCGGCTCACCACTTCTATCAGGATATTAGGGTCAAGATAAGAAAATATATATATAATTCAATGTTCTAATCGAACAGTTATAATCAGTATAAAATGCCGTCATTTTCTCTAAATTTATGTGGTATTCTAACAACGTCCAGCTACCTGGAACATTAGACTAGATAGACTAGATAAAGATGATGGCATTAACGCCATGCCCATGGCTCTGATGGCTTACACTATGCATATATGCCTATAGATAATGATGTGGTCCCGAATTAGAAGCCACTGCTTTGTTGACCAAACTTATTGAAGGAGACATGATTGCTACATGGATGTTAGTAAATGTATAAAAAATAGACCTAAAACCAATTACATTTAGGGAAATTACGATAATAAAACAGATCTGTCTTTAAATTATCAGATATGGCTCACCTGCATAAAGGTAGGTTGATGTAGATAGATGTGATTCTAGAAAAATTGTATACATGTGCAACCACCAGACTGGAGCTCAGGCTCCTTTAAGTGAAGACACGTTTGAAAAAGAAATTGGAACAACTCTGAAGAAGACATGTGATCATGGTAACAGTTTTTGTCAGTTTGACCTTGAAATGACCTCGACATGACCTTCAAATTGCTTTCGGATGGTACTCAAGTAAAACACAACACCACCCTATGTCAAACTTCATAAACCCAATTATTTATCAATATTTAGGTATGGGAGCCCAAACTAATCTTTAACAATGCTGCATAATTGTAATTTGGCCGCTCAACTGAATATTGAGGAAGGAGCGTAATCAGTGGAAGATATCCTCTTTCCCAAAGGCTGATACTGCCCCTAATGTCCTCAAATGTGTGTGGAAAATACATAGGACGAAGAATATATCAAAACCAGTCCTTTGTAATAAATGACTCCAAAACCACAGTGTGGAAATTGATAAAAAAAGTAGACATTTTAACTATTTTCCGCCAGTTTGACCTTTAAATGACCTTGGTGTGACCTAGACATGACCTTAGTGTTATGTTTTTGATTCAGAACAGTCTCGTCGGGTAGTTGACACACGTTTGGGACACAGAAACAAATCATAGACATTGTAATATACAATTTTCACTACTTTTTGGCTTTGCCAGTGAATATTTTGGCCTTTCGAGGTCAATGACCTCTAGAGGTCATCAGAGGTCAAATCCAGTTTACCTCCACATCTAAAAATGACCCGTAGGATATGTTCTACAAGTGGTAGGAATATCATGCTTTAATCATAAAATGCACAATAGGTTACCTTATCTACTAAACTATGTATCATATATCATACACTTATGTCTCAGGTCGTCATTTACTTGATAACACTGTCCTTTACTTTCTTTATCATACTCCCGCGAGGGGTGTTTGTACTCTCGTTCAAAATTACAAGTGTAGGTGCTAGTGTTTTTGGCACATTTAGTCCCTGCGATAGGACCATTTGCATGTAAGATGTTATACTTTTATGTTTACATCTTATTATTTTGCAGTATACTTTGGGGTAAGCTATATGACTCCAGTGCTCAGATCCTGCGCGATTACCTAAGTAGATTTTTTTAATATTGAGCCTAATTCCCTCATTTGACCAAAATGAGCATTAAAAATTACGAATTGCGAATTCACCAAAACCCTTTTTTCATACACTTAGGCGTGAAGTGTTCCATCAAGCCTAACATGGCGCAGCACCATGCTGCTTTTCCTCAGCGCCATGTTGCCGTTCGTAAGCGCCATTTCCTCTCTAATATTCAGAAGGTGCCATGCTTGGAGCTATTCCCAGTAAACACAAAACATTTGTATGACATTTCTACAATGTTGGAAAAAGGCTTAAAATGGTCTTCAAACTAATTATATATCTTTCTTAGCTTCTTATTTTATTGAATATCATTAACATCCCAATGAGTTTAAGATAAATGAAGATGCTGCTAACATACCTTCTGCTCGTTTTGTAAGATATAAAATCGAAGTATAGGTGACATAATGTGTTACACCCTGTTGAAATAAAATAAATCGGGCTTTAGACCACCTTTGTGCACATATAGGATAAGCCATCAGAACCTCCTGAGGATGGTGAGACGAATGAGATGACACTGTCCTCCAGACACAAGATTCGAAATTCGAGCCCTGGCGGTCTGAGGCCGAGAACGCTACCTCTCGCTCACGGAGGCTCCCCAAAATACTGACTTTTACACGTGGATGGGGAAGAAACATTTTACACACTCTTGAACAAAGGGCCAAACTTGTGCACTGTTTCGTTTTACACACCAAATAATTCAAGCCGATTGGTGCGCACCAAGTCATTTGCTGTGAACCAATTATGTAATTGAAGCACACCAAATTATTTGGCGCACACAAATAAAAAATTGGTGCGCACCAAATGATGTGGCGCCTACCAAATAATTCAAAGAATTAATTGGTGCACATCGAATGATTTGGCGCATACTAAATAATTATATGGTGCGCACCAAATGATTTGGTGCGACCCGAAATTTGATGCCCTTCAATTAAATACTTTCAGTTACATTTTATTTTCCTGAGCTACCCCCTGAAAAGCTCCGTACAATAGCCTACTGCCCCATGGCTTAAAATATACCGATATAATGTAAACAACAGAACGTAAGATGAGAATTCATGCGGTGGAAACTTAGCAGATGTTGCACTTTCTAAAAAAAAATCCATTATGATCCCGATACAATATGTTGCAATAATTGATATTTGCACTTGAAGACCTTTTCAACTACCTATTCAGCGTTAAAAAGGGTTAAAAACGAGGGAATGATTGTCAACGAATTATGTATGTATTCCTGAGTTTGTTTTTAGCTAGATCACTGCGCCGACAGACATACTGTGCATCATACATAATTGATGGGATAATCAGTGATAATGATATGGATCTGTGAAGGGGTGTGCTCTAGATAAGATAAGTAGGCGCAACACTGACCCCTTGTGAGACAACACATACAATACCTGCATCCAACATTGACATATTCTGGGTTATTTATTAAAACCACACTTCTCATTAATTTAACAATTACAGTTTACTGATTCGATGCTGTTATTGTCAGATTGTAGAATCTCATTGTTTAAGTTTATTTTAGGTTAAATTACTAATGATATTAAGTCCAATCCGATTACATACGTACATGATTTAATTTGTGTTATGATCATGGTCTAAAGAGCTGATATGCCTACACTTCCCGATAAGTCAGTTTATTTATATCCTACAGTCCATGGTCAATTTGTCAGCTTAGCCGATAGCTAGGAGGTACAATGTTCGTACGGGGATGGTAACAGACATTTTCATGTCTCAGTAGTAAGCGTAATCATTACAGAAGAAGTGTGGCTGTGCACGATGTCCACTTGTGATCCATGTAAGTGTTTTGTTAATACGGACTTAAATATCTTAACTGCTTAAAAGTATCTTCAAGCTAGGATTGACCACGAAAGCAGTAAAATAAAATATATTTTCCTAGTTGTTCGCATATTGGGCTATAGACCTACTTGACTCTGTTTATTATCTCTCAGAAAAAAATATCAATAAGCATGATAAGCATCATGATGGATTGTTCAACAACGTGTGCAAAATTACGCAGCGAAATTAACTTATCTGTCAGCCTTACCTGGGGCAATTATTTTACCCAAATTACTAGATTAATTTTACTTATATTTACGAAATATTAATCTTAATCATAATGCTTAATCAAAATGTGGCTTGAACATGAAGAGTAGGGGAGACCCAGGATGATTTGGACAGTGTCAGCATATTTGTATTTTTCTCTGACTATTTTCACGTGAAAAAGCTAATGACAGAGACCCAATGACAGAGACTCACTATGCCTATGTATAGCCATAATTTTAAACGTTCTATGGAAAAGAAGAACATGGGTAGAGATATAAAAAAAATCAAATTTGTCTAAATCCACCTTCATGTGTGGGAGCATTCGGACATGGCTGGGGAGCATTTTGACATAATTGGAAGCAATTACAAGAATACTGAAAATTAGCATTTGTATTCATTAGAAAACATGTGCATCTAATTAACTGTTACCCTGCCCAAGTTGTGGTAGGCATTTTTACACTGATTTTGACATTCCCCCTTTTATTTAAAGGAATCACATCAGTATCATCGACCTACTGTCCAAAGTCACCTTGTGTCCAAATCCTCCCTTCGCATATTTGTTACTTTGCATATATATTGCTTACATGAAAATAACAATGATAAATACATCATCAGGCCTACAAACATATACATGATAAATACTCGGTATAATGATAAGTAAAATCTTGATGATTTGAACACTGTCCAAATCCTCCCAAAGTGTCAGATTCCTCCCTTAATCTTCTATCCAATGCGCCCATCAGCCCAACAAATTAAACATAACCCATTTCTCGGACAACACAGACATCTGCCAAACAAGACTAATCACTCAGGAATAAAAAGACATTGAACTTACATCTGTAAGTTACTTCGACAGTTCAAAATCAAACAAAATGTGACCAAACTTTTTAAATTGAACAATGGCGTCCACTGCTCTGGTCTTGATTAAATGCTTTCCTTGAGGCCTTCCCTAAGGGTGGAGACTCTGTAGTGACGTCATCTATTTAGAGCCTAGACCTACTGCTCAAATGCACCTTGTGTCTAAATCCTCTTAGGTCGCCCCTATACCTCTGCAAAGTAACATATTTATACTCTTACATACATTGCATTTTCAGATGTAAAATTTCTATGCAAATGTCTATGCTTAAACTAACAAAGAGTTTTCACTGTTAATTGAATAATAGGCCTAATATGCTAATGCAATCTTCTTAAATCGTCTGCTTTCACACGAATTAGATGTTAGTAGTGAATTGTTGACTATTCTGCGATTTAATGATTATTTTTCGATTTCAGCGAAATATTGCATTCGATCCGTACCTTTAAGCACTTCAGAGCTCACTATCACAAATTTGTTGATGTTTCAGATGTTGTCGACGACCCTACTCTCTTTCATTGGCTTGATTATGTCACCTTCTCATTGTCCGTATTGCTGTCAGTGGGAGTTGGATTTTACTATGCGTTCATCCACAAAAGCCAAACCACCACGGAAGAGTTTCTCCTGGGAGACCATGGCATGGCCGTGGGCCCTGTCAGCATCTCCCTCTTCTTGGGCTGGTTCTCTTCTATCAGCTTTTTAGGAGATCCCGTGGAGGTTTATTACTACGGAGCTATGCACTGGGTGTTCGCGTTTGCCTACCCCCTAGGCATCATCCCCGTAGCTCTATACTTCGCCCCGCGATATAACGATATGAATATCATCAGCTGCTTCGAGGTAAGTCTTCTCAGTAAACTCTAAACATTGACCAAGTGGTCTGCATCAAAGGACCTTTTTGCATCGCTGAAGACTGATCTACTTTTCTACACCTATAGAAGAAATGTTCATGAAACTGTTTTAGTAATCACAGTTTTGTTTTCAAATGCCACACAAATCAAATCATCTTCATCCACTACAAGTCGAGAATTGCGACAGCAATTCGCGGCTTGTGGTGAATGGAGATGACAATAATTAACTCGGCCTTAAAAGGTTGAATTGACCTTTAATTAACATACATGTATACCAAAGTCCATATATTTTTTCATGAGCGGGACAATAATACCATGGGTTATGAACACATCCCAGTAAGAATTTTAAGATTGAAATTATGATAACTTTCTCTTATTTCCATAAGAAAATAAGATTTGCCTCTAATTTTCTAATAGAAATGAGATAAAGTTAACATAATCGCAATCTTTATATTCTTGGTAGGATGGGCCCCTGATTCTCAACAGGGTTTTCAGTGCAATTGTAAAAAAATATAACGAATTGAAACTTAATGTATGATCTTCATGATTCGTGTTGTTAACTATGCAAACGTTTTTATTAATTGAGTAAACATGGGATGTCATGTGGATAATGTGATTATGTACTATTTGAGCTCTACTAACATGCAAACTAAAATGTTAGATTTTGTCTTTAAAGGAAGAACTATACGATAATCAGAATGTATCATAACATAATTATACCGATGTCAGAGTGATAGGTTCAGCTCAACTATGCTCTGTCTGATGTTAGTTTGCCCACGTACTATGAGGTTATTTTTTTTTAAATGACATCTTTGGTAATTATTATTTATTCTATGTATTTTCCAGTTCCTTGAAAGAAGATATAATCGAGGTTTTCGGATTGCATTTTCAACCATAGCTTTGGTTGTATACGTAAGTCTTTTCAGATTTTATGCTACTTGTTTATTTCGTGTCTAGCACAAGTTGTGACATGATAATATTATTAATAAGATTTCGATGTTATATAATGTTACTTGTGAGTGATTGTCATTTTATTTAAAAACCTTTTTGTTTATTTAGTTGCCGTACTTTGGCATAGTGCTATATGCTCCTTCTCTGGCTTTGCAACAAGGTACAATATGTGTTTGTTTTTAGATACATGTAAATATGTATTAGGCATGTGATCACTCAGGCAGTGTATTAAGTTTTCATTCTCTCTGAGCTGTGAAGAACATGTTAAATGCAGTATTTTCTCTTTATCATTTTGTTAAATAAAATAGCTGAGCTTAGTCAAGACCATCTCACACGTATGCTTAAAGGCCTACAATCTTGTTGATCATATAATCTGAATATTTTGTCAAAATTAAACCTCAACATTTCTGGATTGTTAGTCCCTCTTATTTTTAGTAGAGCATTTGCTCTACTTTTTCGGTCTATGTGGGTCTGAGTGGTTTTCTGTATGAATAATTTCACGGCAATAACTTTAAATTTGTGGAATTGGGAACATATCTAACTTCATGTGTGTGTTAGGAATATTTTTTTTCGTTGCATCACGAAGCCAGATTTTTAGATTTTGGCTCAGCTGATCAGATGAACACTGATATAAATAATGCATCAATTCCTATCAGTAATGTATCAATGTCAGCCATGTCTGTTAGGTGACGTCATGCGTGACACGTGACCATAGCAATACACTTTGACCCTCAGTGCTTTGACCTGCCTCGCTAGCACAGCAATACCGACCTGCCAGTACTGTATACGACACGTGACCTACTATGATGCAAAGTTGTTAGAATGTTGGCCCGCCGTCTCCGACGACGGCCCGGCATTGAAACAACATTGGGTCAATGTCTCGTGTTTGCTGGGAAGTGCACCTGTCATTAATAGTAGGCCTAATACTGCCAAGCTGACCATCTGTTGGGCCCGCGTCGTAGGCGGTATGCCAGCATTGAAACATGTGATTGTCCAGCGGTATGCGTGTTTGCCTGTATGGTCAGTCTGTCTCAGGGGCATACACAACAACTCTCAGCTGACACAAGGAGACGTTGAATCAATGTTGTTTCAACGTTTGTCCACCATCTACGACGTTGGACCAACGTTAAGCCAACTTTGATTCAACATCCTGTCTTTGCTGGCCAGCCAATACACATGTATGGGGCCTATATAATATGCCTATCAACCACTCACTGCCCAACAAAACAAACATTCACTCGATGTGGCATTGATGTTGGGCGACCTTCATAGACGATGATCTAACATTAAACCAGCAAAAAAAAAATCATTGGTAGTAAAAACTTAGGCCTAGGGCCTACTGGTGCCTACAGTCTGAATACGTTCTGAAAACTTTAAAAACACCCCTCAGGCAATGCATAGCCTAACCCTGCTATGCTTAATGAATCTCATAGCCATATGCGAAGCCCCAGAAGTGACATTTAAATTAGGCTATTATTGTTTTCAACTCAACATCAAGTTATTAACTCACTAATTATATCGGTAATTATTTTGCAATCTCAATATATCTAGGCGTATCGAGTTGTGAGTTCTATTATAGTGAGTTCTATTATAGTAAGTCTAATTAATGTTGTCCTGCAGTCTGACACTGTTATTACGCTGGTCTGGTAGTTAATCTGTCTCCTGACTCAGTTATTTTAATCTGAACACTACACACTGCCATCACATCTGACCAATTAGCAGTAGGACTACTAGCATGCAATGTGCCTAGGCTACTAAATTATTTGCTAGACACGTTTTTTTTGTACCTTTCCCTATCTGTCATTGACTGGGGTATGCCTAGTAACATTTGCCTATACCACCCAAACTGTCAGGTTAATATAAACAGGTTAATATAAACAGTTTATGTTTAATAAATCGGCTTTGAATAATGAACTGCACCACAGTCTCAGACCCTGGTCCCAGCCCAGGGTCACACAAGGAGTAGCTAGCTGTGAAACGCAGTGACGTCACTCGGTGAAAACAAGGTTATAAGAACCATCCCTCATACTTCATTGTATTAGCCAGCTCGGTGAAAACAAAGGAGGTCGAGGTTATTGAGTTTCACAGATTTGACCTATTTCCATTAGGGTAGGCCTACCCGATTATCCCTAATAGACCGGATATAGGCCTACTAATAAACACAGAGACGCAGTTGGGGGGCGTATTTATCGGGAGTTTATTATGTGCACTGAAATCAATGTGCAGTCTATCAATACAGGTGTCGACTTGAGGTGTAAAAAATGGATGTAACAGATCAAGGCTGACCCTGTGCACTCTATGGCTCGTTTCGCCCGGAATTCACAACATTACACGTGCAACGCATGACCACCCCCCCCCCCCCCGACTAAACATTGAAAACAACATTGAGCTGACGACAGTCAGACACGAGATACAGGATAGTTACTGTCGGATTCAACACCTCATTTAGACCAATATATTTGTTGTTTAATTGTGAAGCAGCTGCATCTTAGCTTTCCTTAAAACAATGACCCTGAAGCCAGGCACAAGCTCTACTTCAGTGCCGTCAGGCTCTAGTTTATCATCTATTTGAAGCTGAAAGCCTAAAGCTTTAAAAAGTACTGTTATTTAAAAAAAAACTATGTGCCGCGATTCCTATCTCGTAGTGACGAAAGGTAGACAGATTTACCAATTTACATTACTCTGATACTCTTTACTTTATACTGTAACTCTACTTGATTCCATGCTGTCGTTACCGACTGGTTGTTTTTATTTGTAGTCACTGGAGGTTCAGTAGAAGGCATCATTATCGTTATGGGCTGTGTTATCATATTTTACGCTTTGTTCGTGAGTAATAATGAACAATATAATATATTAACCCTTTCAAGCCTGAATTTACCGTTGCCATCTTCATTAATTAAAAGCCGCGAATTGCTGTCGTAATTTTCGACTTGTAGTGGATGAAGAAGATTTGAAGTGAGTGAAAAATTCAAGATAATTGCCATGTATTTTAAAACAGTTTCATGGAGATTTTCGTTCTAAAACCGTTGGTTGTCGGAAAATAAAGCCTATTTTCAGGGATGTAAAATGATGCTTAAATGCATCGTGAGGGTTTAAAGGGGTAAATTTGGGTGTCAATTTTGTGAGATGTTGTAATAGGCCTATTAACACGTACAACGATGAAATATATTTGCATAAACCATGGAGACCAAAGGGTTTCTCAATTTGAAATCATCATAAATGTCTTAGTTAGCTCTTTCCCCTTCATTTTATTACCTATATGGTCTCAACACCCTAAATATTCCGAAATCCAGGGAGGTGTCTATTAATGATGGGATAATCACCACACAAAATATTTTTAATGCGGCTGTTCCAACCTCTTGTGAAAAAAAAATAAAACACAAAGAAGTTTTTGTTAATATTTAATAAGTACACGTTATCTTCTTCGTCAAGGATATCAGATATAACTTTTTCATGATAACTTCGCAGGGATACAGTGGGTTAAAATGATGTGTGTCTGTTCTGTGAAAGAGAGTACGGATTTTAGCCCAATTTGAACAACAGTGACCTTTTTACACGCTAGGGGGCCCAACTCAAAATCTGTCTGGTAAGCATACCCATAGAGGGCCTGTTTTCGAACAAGGACATCTCAAGCTTTATCCTGATATGTCACACTAAATATCTAATAGGGTAAAAAATGGTGAAATCGGCCTGCGGAATTTAGGCAGTTTACACGTGTTTCAATGGGACTGGCGTTTGGGGTAGTGAAACCATATGACCGGTCGCAACGACCATTATACATTTTATTTGTTTCAGTGCGGGAATCGACTATAGAACTCATCATCTGAAGTCAATAGATGTCAGACTATGACGTCGAAAGACGGTCCCCGCGCTGAAAGGGTTAAATACAATTTGGGTCAGAGAATATTGTAGCATACTACAATAGCATACATTTTATCTGGTTGATGAATTGGAATGTGTCATAATTGTTCTTAATTTTATTAGATAATTTCAGTGATTTAAATCTGCTCCGTCGACTGCTGCATGTATTTGCCAAAATTCAGTTTATGTAATAACCATATTTTATTAATATTTTAGTTCATAGAGCTGTCAATTTACGTCCTGTGAACAGAAATGTGATTATACAAAATATATTACCACTGTAATACAGACGATCCCACAGTCTATATATGTTAGTGAGTACGTAGGCCTACTCCAGGCTCTGTCATACAATGAAAGAGGCAGAGAGTTTGACCTTGCCTTCATGTAGGCCCTACTGGGGTCATGTGGATGTGAAAATAACCATGGTAGACTTTTAAAAACTTAGATCCTAAAGTCACAGCAAACAAAAATCCAAAATGGCCGCCAGGCGCACCTGAAAAATCCATGATTGCTCATAACCTTCAAAGAAATGCACCTGGAAGATTCGTTTTGGGTTTACAGAAATCCGAGATGGTTACCTCTAACATGAAAAATATATGTCTGCTCATGACTTTTCAAAATTTTCCTAGAAGAATTAAAATAAAATAAAATAAAATAAAATACCTCAACACAAGCAAATATGCAGAAAGATTGCCGCCACGCAAAAATATATGTCTGCTCATAACTTGCAAAAACATTAGCCTAGAATATTAGGTGTGAGGAATTCGAAAAAATATCAAGGACTTAATTTCCCAGAATTTAAAGCAATCCAAGGTAACCATCACCATCTAAATCAAATCCACCAACTTAGCATTTGAATAGGTCTACTCAGAGAGTTTAATTATTGTTCCATACATTTTTCATTGAATCAAAGTCATATTGATTTTAATGTATAGTTGACACAACAAGAAATGTCCAGTCCAAAAGTTTAATAAAAAATTTATCAATAAATAGTTTGGCAAATTGGATGACAATGAGTGAAAACTGAAAAAATAAATCTCACTTGTATAACTTACACACTTAAATACCATAAGGCACAGCACATTATGATGTTAACCCTGTTTGAATCGACACAACATTGTGTGTAATTATTTTTAAATGCAATAATAACACAAAATATTGTTTTTCTACTTTTGAGAATTATATGTACACAGCTACCACAGCGTTGAAAATTGTATTAAAAATAACACTAATAAGACAATGATAATAAGAAGGTTACTACAAAAGTACCTTGCGCTATTATATTTGAGAACTAAATCAGTAATTCTGCCTAGATTACTCATTTTACTTGAAAACTTAAAATATATAACATAGTAAAGTAAAAGTATATCACGCAAAGGGAAAAAAATACTTTGTTATATCAGTATTATGGAATCACAAACCGAGAAAATTATATGATCATTTGTTGAGATAATAGCATGTGACTGATGAAATAAAATTGTCCTTTTCCACTTCTTGGAAATTGCTTATATAAAAATCACAAGGAGCTTTCTCATCAGTGTTGTGTATACAATGTTGTGAAAAGAAAACTAATATCACCAATTATGTAAATTATGTAAGTTTTACTACTTATTTTAACAATCATTCACAAATGAACGATCTTATCGTGTCTGAGACTCCTCTAGAGATGCCACAAGTTTTACTTATGAGGATTGTAGACTTTAATGGAGCTGTGCCAATTACACAACAACTTCAAAAGTTTGGGCTATCAAGTGCAAACAAAAAATCACTATGTGAATTGTTGTGTTGTCTAACGATGCAGACACAATCGCGTTACTTCTTAGACACATTCCTACTTATTGCGAAAGTGATCGCTAAGAATTTGAGTGGAATACGGCACTGGGGACAGCAGACGTATGATTCCACTACACACACTCCACGCAAACATTGGACATAGCCTTAGCGGCATTGTGATTAAGGCCCATATTCTTTCTGGTAATGACGATACTAGTAAAATTGGAACTGATAGCAGCACTTCAATCTGAACCTTCTTCCTGTTGGAGAACATGAACATCCCACAGACCATGAAATGGCTCAAGCCAAATAATGTCTTGTTTGTGTGTGGGGTGGATTATGAACAAAAGTAACCGCGAAGACATTTGATGCTTTTCCATATGAACAAAGTCAAGTCGAAAGTACTTGGACACCTTGCCACAAACATTAGCTGTCATCCACGGACAACTCAATGGACGTTGGCTGAGAAATTAAGTCACTCGTGTTTTGTTTGTTTTCTCCCAACCTACAACATTGTATATATAAAAAAAACCTTAATATATTTTCTATATAAGCATGGTTTCCTTTGCTTGTGTTTAAGTCTTAAGATTTTGATTTTTTTAATTCTTCATACATAAAAACGTATGTGCAGACACCGGAATGAATCTTCAGGGTGCATTAAAAAACAGTTATGATATATTTTTATGATATATTTTTTTGTAATTCCTCATAACCTACAACATAGTGAGATATAGGCCTACACACCACTGTATATAGACGCATACAGTCTCTGCTTGTGAGATATCCACACTACTGTATACAGACAGTCTCGTGACTGTTAGGGTCCCCCCAGCCCCATTGTTTATCCGTTCCCCAGCAACGTATTGCTTGTCTGCCCATTTCTCTAATTTCTGGGCAACGGGCCAAGACATGTGGTCCAACTTGTTGGGAATTTCTTTGATTTATTTTATTATTTTATTAATGTGGGGTTTACTATTTTTAATTATGCGTTAGGGCTGTACATGTTGTATTTTTTTCTTTCAATTATAAATAATAATAATATTTTCAAGCCACATTTAAAGTGCATATGCCTACATGCAGATTATTCTATTTTTTTATAAAGTATTCGCCATCAAATATGACTTGTGATGAAGGCTAAAAGTGTCTATATGAATTGCAATTAAATTGAGTAATTTGTAGTTTCCAATTAATTACTAATTTCACGCGTAATATCATTAAAAAGTAAGAAATATTTCATATTTCCTACATATTAAAGTTATGATCAGTTGACCGGACTATACCTACTTCATGTAAAAATGATTTTCATATATTTCAAGGCATAAATCAGATTTAAATTACGAGCAAAATAGCCAGTGGAGAAAATCAAGGAAATCATGTGCACATAATTTCATTTAAGCATACAAAATTATGCAACAGTATGACGCTACATGTAAATTGTCTTACAAATTACGTGTATTGTAATTAGGGAGGCATGAAGGCTGTGGTGTGGACGGATACGTTACAAATGTGTATTCTGTGTATTGGATATCTGGCCATGATGATTGGTGGACTAATAGCCATTGGAGGCTTTGGAGAAATGTGGAGCAAATCAGAACGTGGTGGCAGGATAGACTTTCCCTCGGATAAGTATAATGATTAATTACTCTGGAACTATTTGCTAGTATTACAAAACATAACGCAGTAAGCACGAGAAATTTGAAGCAAAATTGTTTCAACCATAATGTGATTTTGAAACCGTTTGCATAATGTCTATTATTAAATAGTTTTCGTCACTTGAAGCTGAAAATTACGTTAGCAACTCCAGCTTCAATCGACTGAGACAGTGAATTGGAACTGAAACTAGAAAAGGAGTTCCCGAACTCCGAGGCCCGGCTTTAGTCTGTTTCAGTGCTATATACAAAACATCAGTGTATTTGTCTTCCTTATGGACAAAAATCCTCAATGGCCAGGATATAATTAAGGAAAGAACCAAGGAGACAAGTTCGAATACATCTTCGACGTGTATTCCTCCCACCACCATCGCCGGTCTGGCCAACATCCATTCAATATTTGCCTACGATGTACCTCGTAGAGAGGATGTAGGCTTATCCACCGAATTCTGGTTCAATGTTGGGCCAGCATTGCAGCCAATTGCTGGTTCAATGCCGTTAAATCATCTACGACGCTGGCCCAACACTAATCTATCCCCGGTCTGTTGTATACTTTGCGCAAACACGTGGATTTCAACTAATGCTGTTTCAATTTTGACCCAGAGTCTTTGACGCTGGCCCGTCATTGAAACAACATTACGAGATTTAACATCTCGGCGCCAGAAACACCAGGTAACACGATACATTGGCCCAATGCCGATGTAATGCTGGGCCACCGTCTGCGACGCTGGGTCAACATTATTCTAACGAAAACCCTTTAAGCTCTTAACCTCAAATATAATCGTGACTATTTTTTTCTGAACACTTGTAAAGACAAAAGTACTCAACCCTAACCGTAAGCCGGTCTTAATAATATTGAGTTAATAATGATCTCTTGTTTGCTGGAATGTACTCGGAGACTAAAGCAGCATTCACATGTTATTTCTCAGCCGAGCTACATAGCGCCAAATGGTGGACGACGACATCGTGGCGCTTTGCTGCTCACCTCCAAGCATTCACATGTCCACGCTCAGTTGATGGTGAGCGCGCACACGTGAATGCTCTAATCTGAATTATATTACGAAAAGTATACTTAACACCAGCGACTGCGACTGGCGCTCATCCACCGCTCCACTGAGCATTGATATGTGAATGCTGCTTAACCCTTTAACCGCCGGTGCCGCATATATTCGGGTTTTCAGATATTATTAGCACATTAACTACCACATTTTAAATATGTTCAAGATAAAATGTGACATCAACCAGCAAGATTTGAAAAGAGTTGACTTCCATTTTGTTAAAGAATTATTCAACTGCAAAACGTGCATGCCTGGGACGGTCAAGTGTAGGCCAACAGTAGCCTATTGAGTACAGATTGACGGCATTAATATAGCCACTGAACTGATTACAAGATACTACTTAAACGAGACATTGATCCAATGCTGTTTTAATGCTAGGCCAACGTCTGCGACGTTGGCCTACGACGTTGGTCCGACATTGCATAAAGTCATACAAATGTTTTGTGTTTACTGGGATGTCAATACAAACTTGGGGTCAAGCAGTTTCAACATCCCCGCAGTAATACAGTCAGTTTGTTTGCAAGCAAGCGACCAAGTAGGGGCAAGGGCAAAGAGCATTGAATTATTAATTCATAGATGTCGCTCAAGTATATATGAACTTGCTGTGATTTGAGAACTTGCTCTTAATGAGGCTTTGGGTATGAAACTCATATTTAGTATTATTATGGAATAGGCCCTTGGCCTACCCACGGGCACTATCACCTTCTGGGGGACCCTTGTCCCGCGAATTTTGACAGTTGACCACACCTTTAAATCTGAATAATTTTCACACACTTGAACTTCAAGTGGGTGAAAATTCAAGTTGAATATTTTGGCGGTTAAAGGGTTAAAGAAGATTAACCATATTAACCCTTGGATCACCAATCACGACTATATAGTCGTTTTTATTCGGTTTATTAGCCGGGAACGAAATGTGTGTGCAAACAACATGCAATTTGCAAATATTTGGTCTCAAATTTAACTAATGTGAGCAATTTTAACCCGCTCAGAGACATACCTTCAAGTGAGTGAAAAATAAAATAAGATAAATTAGGCATTATGTTAGTTCATTATTGCACGAATGTCTGGGACGTTGGCTCGAATATTGAAATAACAAAGTTGTTAAAATTCTGTAGATATACTGATATCTGTAATTAAAATATATAACATATTAGAAGAACGATAGCAATTATAGGGCGTTTTATTATTCTTTTTTTATTAGACTATATACCTATGTTTATCACGTCGTTTAAACGCAATGTTGTTCTAATTCATATACTGAAACAGTATTCTTGTATGTTCAGGTTTCAACCAAATCCATTTGCCAAGTCCACGTTTTGGAGTTATTTGCTGTGTGGATTATTGCGTACATCCCTTCCATATATGTCATCACAGAGCTTTGTACAGCGCTTCTCTACAGTGAATACCAGGACTAAGGCCAGAGAGTAAGTGGAAAAAATGTTTATTTGGTTGTTTGGTTGTTTGGTTGGTTGGGTGGTTGGTTGTTTGGTTGGTTGGTTGGCTGGTTGGTTGGTTGGTTGGTTTTGTGGTCAGGGTGAGAGTTAGGGTCCATGGTTAGGGTCGGGTAAGGGTTCCAGTACCTGGTTCCCCATAAAACCCGGTATCGACCTGTCAACCGTACTTTCATCATACCCTAAAGGGTCTGACTTTCACCCCTTCAAGGGCATGCATTTCCATGTTCCCAACCTAGTGCACTGACCGAGGAGAAGTATAACCTGATTTATAAAAAAGGAAAACAATCATACTAGTTGATATAAATTATACATCATCTAATGCATTTATTAATGTAGTCAGATCCTGACTTGAGTCGGATCCGGTAACCGTTGGGTTGTCCAGTGGGGCTTTCCCAATCTACTTCTCACCAAGAGATCACATAGATTTTCTTCCCTTTTAAATGTTGTTACGCACCGTTTATACAGGATGTTTAGATGTTTCGCTTTAAGTTTATTGAAGGAAGTCTTCACAAATTTAGCTGCCTCCACCGCAGTTGCAGAGTAGGTAATAACAAAGGGGGTGACGACACCATCCTTAGGGGAAGATACCGTATTAAAGCCGAATGGAGAATACGTTTTCAGGGCTAATTGCCACTTCCTTCCCGCTCCAAGTCGCCCAATCTTATTTAGAGTTATGTCTCCTGTACTCTTCAATACTTCAAGATACAACACTCTCAGATGGGTCGCCCTGCAGCTCCCGGAGTTAAAGTGTGTGGCAACTGTTGTGTCTTTCTTAAGCCGTACATTCGAGCGATGTATGTTTATCCTTTTTCTGAAGGAGAGCCCAGTTTCCCTCACATATAATTTATTGCATTTCGAACAAACTTCACAGTAAATACAATTTTGTGTGGTAGGAATTTGAATTTGATTCCCGGCGGCATCCAGTACGCCCCCCATGGTCTTACCACTCTCTACAACTACTTGTGTCGAACATAATTTACAGTTTCTAGTAGTGCATCTTTAAGAAGATCCCTTGTTCGGGGTTTTCCTCAATTCACACAATGTTTTATCTTTAATCTTTCGCAATAAACGTTCCGAGTAACCTCTCCTAACTAGTGATGCAAAGAGTTTCCTACACGCTATCATTACATCTTGCTTGTTATTATATATTCTAACATATCGAAGGATTTGTGACTTAATTAATCCCTTAAAAGTATGGTTTGGGTGATGTGATTTCTTGTGTGACAGTTCCAAAGTATCTGTTGGTTGTTTGGCTGGTTGTGTGTTTGGTTGGTTGGTTGGTTGGTTGGTTGGTTGGTTGGTTGGTTGGTTGGTTGGTTGGTTGGTTGGTTGGTTGGTTGGTTGGTTGGTTAGCTGGCTCTGGCTGGCTGGTTGGCTGGCTAAGGGGATGGAAATTAAAATGTTTAAAATTTTTAATAGAAATTTAAATGTTTTTATGCACACCAGAAGTATAACATTTTTCAATCCTGACTGTCCATTACGTTACTTACAGTTTGGTTCTTTGGAATACTCCACTGTACTTCATCGTTGTCACGTGTTTTGTCATCACGGGACTCACGATGTTTGCATATTTTGGAGACTGCGACCCTCTGACGACTGGAAAGGTCACTCACACAGACCAAGTTAGTGTTATAAGAATGCTATTTCTGGATAATTATGTAGCTTGCTTTGTAACTTATTATTGATACATTGTTAGTATAGTATATTTATGGTGATAAATCGCGTGTTTGAAGTGATCATATTTTTCATTTGATTTGAAGGTCGATTTTCCATTAAATCTATTAACTAATATCTCTATGAAAATACTCCGTAATATGTGAATGAATGAATGAATGAATGAATGAATGAATGAATGAAGTCTTATATAGCGCATGTATCCAGTCGGAGGCTGTTCAGAGCGCTGAACATCGAGAGTAACTTAGCAAGGCCTGTTATCATTCAAATTCCAACTCAGTCTCCTGGGAGATATACAACGGAGCTGCCAATAAGGCGCATCAAGCCATTTTTTTCATTCAAAGCAAATTCGCTTTATGTGCCAAGTACTCACACATTGTGGATTTTTCCAATGAGCTAACGCCGTATACAATTTAGCACACAGGGCTAATTAATGAATATACTGTAGATTTGCCCAGAAACAGGGAGATATGCTTGAAAACTGAATAGTACTTAAGGTCTTCTTTATATCCATATTTTAGCCATCATCAGGCATTTTGTAATATTTGTGAGTGCGTGACACCAGTGAATGGGCGTTATCGTGGTGTTTTACTCAGTTTAGTAAGTAACAATGGCCTGGGTGGGATTGAATGCAACGTGGCAATCACAGAGCTATATGGCACATTATAAATATTGGGCAGCATAGCGCTCGGACAAAGGGCAACATGGCGCTCTGTTAGAAATTGCTAGATGAAACACTGAACTTGTAAAAAGATATTATCAATTTTTTTTAAAAGTTTTTTTTACAATTTCTAAAACCACCATTTGCGACTGTAGTCAGGGATCATGTTCACCGAATTTCTGTAGGAAAGTAATCCACCCTGACCCATTGAAATGTCTCAAGGGCATCCAAAATAACAATAAAAACATGTTGGCAGTCTGAAATATTGTGTGGGGAAAAAATGGTGGTCATTATTATACATTGTTGATTTATGAAAACTAGTAATAAATGATAGGAGTGATGATCATTTTATTATAGAATAACCTCAGTAATAATGGCAGTATAGAAAAGACATTTGGACAAAGTCTATAGACTTTGTCCAAATATCTTTCCGTGAAATTACTTTCTTATAGAAAATCACGGCTTAAAGTGTTAGATGAAACATTTCTAAATCTAATACAGATGGTGCCACTGATGATGATGGAGACCATAGGGTTTATTTACGGACTCCCCGGATTATTCATTGCCGGGATATTCAGCGCATCCATGAGCTCACTATCTTCAGCTTTCAACTCATTCGCGGCCTGTATTTTGAGCGACATGGTCGAGACGGCCTACATGAGATGGAGTGACAAGAAACTGCAAGAGAAAACAGCGACCATCATAGCTAAGTTTATCAGTAAGTAAAGTAGTACAGTGGTTAATGTAGCAAACATTATGTAGTAGCACTTTTTGCACGTATTCCGGGAAGATTTATGGGGTCGCCATAACGCTTCAAAGTCAATATCAAGGTGATTTAAAAATAATAATACAAGTTCCTGCATCAGTCAGAAAATTATAAGCTGACAAAACAATGGGACATGGCTACCAACTTTGGGTGAAAATTTACTCGTATTATATAGTTTAATTTGAGACCAAATATTTGATGTTAACGCACTCATTTCGTTCACAATAACTGTGATTTGACCTGATAATAACACTATAGTGGTGCTTAACGCTAATAGGACGAAAGCACCGTGATATCTGTTTTTTTTTATTTTCCAGCTGTGATTATGGGACTTATTATTATCTTCATGGCTTTGGTTCTTACTAACTCTACTGGGTCTCTGTTCAGCATCACCTTATCCCTGACTGGAGTGATCACTGGCCCTCAAGGTGGTGTGTTCTTCATTGCTTTCCTCATGCCGTGGATAGACTGGGTGGTGAGATTGATAGTTTGTAGTTAAAACGCTGAAATATTTGTTTATAAACCAAGAAAACAAAGGGTTTTTCCGTTTGAAATCATTATTCATGTCTCAGTTAGCTTTTTCCGCTGCATTTGAATACCTATGTTATAGGTCTACAGCAATTATAAATATTTCATTCTTTCGGTGCGGGGATCGACTTTAGACGTCAGAATCTGACGTTTAAAGTCGGTTCCCGTGCTGGAAAGGTCAACATATTATGTTTGCTTGTCTCGGAGCTTGGTCAAAATTTTCTTTTATATGGTACCACCCTTATCAGATTATACTATTCCTGTGTCAGCGAAGGAAAATTAACACATTTCCTGTACCAAAAACATATTGAAAACATGATTGTAAGTCCGGCTACTCCGTGGAGGTATATTTCGTGTTAGGTCGCTGAGATGTATCGTTTTTTATAACGTCAATTAAACCATCTTAGTGATAAACAATCAAATACGAGAATATCCAGTTTAAGATGGACTCCTACTTACTCAGAAATACAGTTCGTCCAGAAAATTCAATGCTGGTATAACGATCCAAGATTGAAATAGGTTGATCGTGTAATTATCAATATTTATAGCTTTAACCTACACCCGTTACGTAGCTCAAATATCCTAAATTAACTCATACATTGGATCATTCAGCTAAGAAGGAGCACTATTCAGAACAAATTATGTTTTGCATACAGAGTTGCCTGATAGGATTTTGTGTAGGAGCAGCTTTACCTCTCTGGATCATGATAGGATCCATCGTCACCGAAGTATCCTATGATCAACTGGAACTGTACACATCCGGTTGTACAATGGCCAACTGTACAGTAACAACTGTACAAATGTCAACAGAGCAATGGCTGATGACCACTGTAGCAGACGAGACAGGGTAATATCTAAAGTCATGTCTGTATAAACATAATAATGATTTATTAAATACACGATAATGTTTTCTTTTAAATATGCACTTCCTGTGATTACAAGATACGACCACTTTTGTATCAACCGAACGTTTTATTATTAGAACAACAGATGCAATTGACTAAGATGCTAAAAGTAGTGTGCTCAAAGATAACAATATTCCTGAAAAACTTAGGTCATGCCTTTCATTCACATGCTTCATGTTGATTTTGTGATATCTAGATTTACAGTCGAAGATCTGTATTACCTGTCTCCACTGCTCTATAGCGCGTTGGGATTTTTCTCCATGCTGCTCGTAGCCATGCCACTGGGAGCCATAGGATGTGAGTAGGCCTAATATAAATATAAATTAAAAAATACATACATATCGGCCGACGACTACGACTTCTTTTATTTTTCCATGTAAAGGGAAGCGCCAAAAATATTTTTATTTGATTAATTTTCTCTCTATTCTTTCTTTGCATCAAACTTGTATCGCCTATGTAATTATATTCTGAAATAGCTCCTACATTCTTAGATTGCTTATGGGGACGGAAGAAAAAGGATTTTCCATTAGAAGAGGTAAGTCTAAATTAAATATAATTAATTTTTATAAAATTCCTTGTTTTATATCATCATGGAATTGAAGACAGTGTTGACATATCAGTGACGAAAATAGAAAACTTTTATTTGTTTATCTGCATTATCTTATGATCAATTAATCGGACCTTATGCTTTTGTGTTTAATCCTTTGCTCGCTAATCACGAAACTTGTTGTCATGAATCCGTTTTATTAGCCGATTAAACCACTGTTCTCGGGAATAAAATGACTGTTTAAACATCATAATTTGTAAATGTTTGATCTTAAGTTAAAGAAATATTAGTAATTTTCAACAACCTGAGGTTGTGGATCGCGGTAGCGAGACACAACCTCTAGTTGTTAAAAATAATAATAAATTAATTTAGCAGGATAAGGTCAATATATTTGTAAACTTCCCCTACAAACCTCTCAAAGACACATACCCTAAGAATAGTCACAGATAACTCCTAAAGTCTGTTTCTTTTGGGGATTCGATTGCTGTATAGATAGTCTACATCAAGTCACGTCAACCTTCAATGCGCTAAATTACAAAATTTAAATCTCCCACTTGAAGTTGTGTCTGGCTACCGCGACCCACAACTTCAAGTGGGTGTAAATTAGGCCTACTCATCTGTTTATTTTCAGATCAAACATGTTCATAGCTTGCTATTTGGACACTCATTTCATTCCCAATAACAGTAATTTTATCAGCGAATACAACAATTAAAAGTGACCATAGTCGAGATAACGTACAGTTACTGTATATGCGTCACTTCGTAAAGTTGTGTCCAAATCTAATTATCTTATTATTTTGTCTAGGAGAGCGAGATGAAGAAAGTAGAGTCAGATGGGGTATCCATTGATGGTGACGTTAGCTTTGTGAAGGAAGATGAGGATAAGAATTTTGAATCTCCAGCAGAGAAATCATGTGACGAGAAAACGACAGAAGGAGAAGGACTCCGGGAACGATTCACTTATATTAACGAGTCATTTAATGACTATATTTAGCATCCATTTCAATCGTGAGTTATTAGCCGAACAACAATACTGTCCCATGGAAACCAGAGCCCGTATTCTCGCACAAGTTGCGATATATCGTAGCCTTCGTATTGCTTGATATAGCGTAACTTGTACGAGAATACCCAGTCCAGCCTATATGACCCAACATAATATGTGTAAGTTGTCTTACATTGACATGGTGTGCAAATACGACGATATATCGTCCCCTTGGATATGAAAAGGTGTATCTGCCACTTTGTGAAGTGGCAGATACACCCTTTCATATCCAAGGGGACGATATATCCGATGTTCATACGTACCACAAGTCCACACACGCACGCACGCACGCACGCACGCACGCACGCACGCACGCACGCACGCACGCACGCACGCACGCACGCACGAACGCACGCACGCACGCACGCACGCACGCACGCACGCACAAAAACAAAAACTATTTATTGCAATTTGTTTCGCAACTGTTCTTTCAAAAATAGGACGAATTACCTTTAAATTGAACTGCCCACTTGACGATGGTATGGCAATATTTATTACCCAGTATACATGTATATATTTTATTGCCTTTGTTAAATTGGATGTCAAAGATACACACCATACACACCATTACATTTGTCTTTAAATTGAGTTAATATTAGCCTTAGTTGAAAATCTTGCGGGTGGCATTGATTTGAGCATAAATATTTTCTTAAGATCATACAGATGTTATTGTGTCAATGAGTTTGCAGTGTGGTAAAATTGCAACAGCAATAACAATTATCTCGGTATAGACGGCATATTGCCAAAACGTGTAACACACATTTCGTTCTGTAGCTAGGATTGTTAAAGCATGTGCAGCTTATGTCCCACTCAATTAAATTGTCAAGGTAATATTTCCCCAATTAACCGAATTTGATATTTGATTGTTTATTCAAATGCTGTTTCCTTATACGGATGTTAATATATGAATAGTGATGGGAAAACCACGAAACTTCTTAAGTCATCACGTCAGTCAGGAGTTCACAGATCGGCTCTGTTTTCTCCTATAGTACTACTCCAATCATCCACCGTTTGTAAGTTAAACTTCGTGAACCAATATCCTTGACAAGGATATATGTCCATCACGAAGTTTATCTTGCCGGATTCCTTGTGACTATTTTTGGGGGCAAAACACTTATGTAAACAATAAAGCAGAAGGAAAAAAATGGGATTGATCTGATATTGATGACAAATACACGTGAAATACCAAAACAATCCACTTGGGCTGGTCTGATCACAAAACGTAAACATCCCGCCTATTTTCTTATCTTTTCAAAAATAAGTGGCACTTGTTATTAGGAATCTGTAAAAGAGAAAGAACACTCATCCCGATGATCTATAGTACATTTATTCAAATGAAATACAAAGCAAACAATAACAGAAATTGAATAAAACAAATACACGAACAAATTATATCCTGAGATCGAACAACATCATTCAAATGAAATTGCGAATGAAATATCACAGAATAAAA
This sequence comes from Flabesymbios commensalis, assembly GCA_964017125.1. Taxonomy (NCBI): domain Eukaryota; kingdom Metazoa; phylum Annelida; class Polychaeta; order Terebellida; family Flabelligeridae; genus Flabesymbios; species Flabesymbios commensalis. The sequence goes on along the minus strand of OZ024916.1, from coordinate 56,095,612 downwards.
GGTGGCTGGCTGGCTATGTATCGTTGCTGGTATGAGAAATATTATTATTTTCTATGATACTGTGATACGCAAATGAATTTTAACCCCTACAACGCTGTAATATTTGTGTATACACCATGGAGACTAAAGAGTTTTTTTTATTTGAAATCACATAGATGTCTTAGTTGGCTGTTTTCGCAGCAATGGAATACCTAAAGTCCGTCCCCGCACTGAAAGGGTTAAAATAACAATTGAGTTTCCGCATCATTTGATCTATGTTATGGGTCTACGGCCATTATAATATTTTAGTTTTTTCAGTGCGGGGACGGAATTTAGACGTCAGATTTTGACGTCTAAATTCCGTCCCCGCACTGAAAGGGTTAAAATAACAATTGAGTCTCCGCATCATTTGATCTATGTTATGGGTCTACGGCCATTATAATATTGTAGTTCTTTCAGTGCGGGGACGGAATTTAGACGTCAGATTCTGACGTCTAAATTCCGTCCCCGTACTGAAAGGTTCAAATAACAATTGAGTAGCAGCTGGAGATGAATTAGCCTGATTTTTCACGATATCAAATACTATCAATTATCTGATGATTGTCAAATACTTATATTTGTGGCCTTAGTGTTGATATATTTTCAATAAATCCGATTTACTTTCTGTGTTTTTAATCTAGGACATTTTCTCATTAATTACAGACAAATTTGATTGCATCACATTCAAATAGTTTTAAAGGATTTATTCCTCTTATTAATTCAGAGCTCGCTTTTTTTGGAAAATGGTTGTAAATTAGTGAGACCCTGCCAACCATATTAATAACATTTTGTTTTAAATTAGCAAGTTGGGGACATGCCAAACGAATATGGCATTGGTACAGCGTGAAACCTGCCAGAAGTTCCAGGTCCCGACACTGCCAGTCTGTCTATCAACATAAACAAATATGTAAATGATAATGAATTAATTGCATAAGAATTGGCACATCGTACAATTACTTGAGCCACGAATGAGTATCATCGAAATGTCTTGTTCATTCTGGGCTCAAGCTTTTCACACAATTTATACGAACATGACGATGTAAAGTAGTAGAGCCACTGAGTGGCCTATGATGGCCACGTGGACTTTGGAATGGAGTGAGTCGGATTTGGATGAGCGGTTTATGCTGATCCACCTTGCTATCTGAGAGTCTAGTAAGCCCAGTGGAACGGTACCAAGCCGTAAAATCTGATGGTGGAATTCTCGAATATCAAAATTGTCTCCTGAAAAAAAAAATATGAGCCATAGTAACATGATCCTAATTCATATGGATAATGTATAATTCATGAACGTGCTACGGCATTTCTCCCAGTATTTATTTTTCAAATGAAATTAACCTTAGTTTATCAGTCATTGGTTATTCAATTTATTTTTTTTACCCACTTTAAGTTGTGTTTCGCTAACGCGATTCACAACTTCAAGTAAGTAAAAATTTCTTACAGATCTACCTTTGACATAAAAACATATGCCAATCTTGCAAATTCATTGCTCATTTCTCATTAATATGGTCTTGATCGAAGGACATTAAGAAAAAGGTAGAAAACTTAACTAGCATTAAAATCTTTGAGTTTAACCCTTTAACACCCTTAAACCGCCGGTGCCAATAATATTCGTTTTTTTACATTTTTTATTAGCATATTGCATATCAGCTTTTAAACAAGTTGAAGATATAAAGTGACATCAATCAGCAGGAATTTAAAAATATTTAACTTTCATTTTGTGAAATCTGAATGATTTTCACCCACTTGAAGCTGTGGATCGCGTCAGCGAGACACAACTTCAAGTGGGTGAAAATTCCAATTGCATTTACTGGCGGTTAAAGGGTTCAACCCTCATGATACATCAAAGCTCTATTTTGCATCTCTGGAGAATGACTTCATTCTCTAAAACCTAGGGGTTTAAATGCATATTTACTGTTTAAAAATAATAATAGAAAGATCATTAGCCACCCACTTCAAGTCATCTTCATCCACTACAAGCCGAGAATTGCGATAGCAATTCGCGGCTTGTAGTGGATGAATATGACAACGGTAAATTCAGGCTTGAAAGGGTTGATTAAACAGACCTAATATAGCTTCCGCCTTGTCTCTCAGCTGCCGGAGCTTCATGTTGGCATACTCTGGGCCTGTGGCTTGGCCGGGGAATGTTATGATTCTGTCCACAATGGCTGCCGCTTTCTTTCTGTCGATCCCTGTATTCTCAATCAGATAGCCAACTGCTTCCTCTTTGGTCCATCTGTGTAAGTGATAAGTAAATTATCTTCGTGAAAAGCAAAATTGCGAACAGAAACATTCCGCGGAGTATTTGTTTAGAAATAATCCACAAGATTGTTGAAGTTAATAATGGTTCAAATAGCTATATTGATACTTCAGTTAGAACAATGTTTCCCAGCTTTTCACACAAATAATGTCAACAGCGCTATTAATATGCATGATATAAATGAGTGAAATGTTCACCCACATCGGATTGATTCTCTATCCTCAATCACCAGGTCATGCTTACAGATTATTGATTGAATTAAAACATTTTCAGAGTGGTAATAAACTTTTGAAACATGAATATCTAGGGCTACTAATGTATTTCAATCTATTGGTCCCGCGGCACAGACGGTCGGCCAGCACTGATCCAGCAGCAACCCCAGCAGATACGGGACATAAAAACAATGTTGGAAGAATGTTAGGCCAGTGTCGCATGTGGTGATCCAACGTTAACCCATTATTCAACGTGCCGTGTTTGCTGGATGTACATAGGGTAGTGTGCTGTGTGTGAGTTAACCCATAAAGATAATTTATCATAAACCCAGAGACCAGAGGGTTATTTTCAATTTGAAATTATAATGATTACCTATGTTATGGGTCTACGCCCATTATAAATATTTTACTCTTTCAGTGCGGTGATCCATTTTAGACGTCAGAATCTGACGTCTATATTCTGACGTATAAAATCGGTTCCCTGGAAAGTTTCACACCATAATAACCTGAATAATTATCTCTCAAGTAAACATTCATGAAAAAAATGAATGTAAAACACTTTTTCTTGATACTTACTCAAACGTATGTATACCAGTGTCAACTACCATCTCACAAGCTCTGCAAAACTCGGAATACAGCTGTCCAAATCTGAAGAAAAACATGTATTTTTGCTATCACATTATTCAGGTTATAGCCAAAACATCCAGCTTGTAATACTATGAGTGTATGTGTGTATACTCGTTTTCTATTATATAATTTGCTGTCATTGGTAAATTGATATCAGGTAGATGAAGCATTTAAAATGCTTAATCCATTAATAATAATGACAATTATCTACCTTGATAATATCAGTCAAACGATTTGTATTTTAGATAAAAAAAGATTTCCTTGCGTCACACGCGATATTGATGGTTTTGTCTCCTAACAATATTATAGGAAATGAATATTTTTGTTTGAAAAATAGGAAGTGCATAGCTATTTATATGATAACTATGAGAATAACTATGATATTGTAAAATCGGTATTGGATTGTAAAACAAATAAACGTATTTTCACATCTACAGACAATTTGAGTGTTCATATAGAAGTAGGCCTATATGTGCTTGATACGAAAGGCTCCGTTTTTTTTAGTTTGATCAGATATACATGGCATAACCTCAAGTCATGGTAATGCAGGAAACCTTGAATATTAGTAAATATTAAAAAAAAACTATAATCAGGTAAAGGACTATAAAGATGATGAACATACTAGTACAATGTTTTGAATTCGTAAACGTTTTAAATTAGCATTTTTAGTGAGAAATTTGTGAGAATTGACAATAAATGCACTTGTTATAGTTAATATAGGAAACACTTCATTCGCGTATTAGGTAGCCATTAGCAATTTAGTGCAAGTTATAAAAATCAAAGAAATTAATGGTTAACTTGCCAACAACAACAATTTATACTACAAGATAAACTTGTTTATCATGTTTACGGAACATTCACAAATTATAAACATGATGTTTATATTTGTAGGGGTATTTCGTGTTTTAGGAAAATATGCCGAACTTCAAATGCGATTCACTGAAAATGTTACATGACTATGTGGCATTTGACGTGGTTACACCTAGCCCTTCATACACACTCTGGGATCTCTGATCTCGGTCCTGTTTTTTATACGTACTCTGTGTAGGGGTTGCTGAAGAATCCCATCTCTTTCGCTAAGCTCTCTGCATACAGCGCCCATCCCTGTAAAAACCCACAAATTTCGATCAACCATTTTCAATAGGAGAGCTGATAGCTCTAGCAATAACTATTCATTCTCATTTTCTATCACCTAGATATCAATTGATCGCAATTTCAAAAAATACCCAAATATTTATAATTATACCAAAGTTAATTCAAAATATACCCCGTGGCGATTAAATAGTTAATGCACATCGGTCAGATGTGGATTAAAATTAATTTATTGTTTTAACCCCTTCACTACCATACATGACGGGAATTTCCGTCGTCATTTGTCATGTTACGTAACCATACATGACGGGAATTTCTGTCGGATTTACTATAATTACACCAGGATCCCTGGATCCTGGCATGCACTTTGGCCTGGAAGGGAAGTGGTTAATTGATAGCATTTCTATTTTGCTTTTACAATAAGGAAAAAACTACGATCGCGTCAAAACAATAGATACTGAACAATAATTAGCGCACAAAGGATTAATAGTCTTGATATATCTAATTTACTTAATACTCTCTCGTGCCCTAACAGCCCAAAGGGTTGTATGTGTCACTACACGAATTCTTGCCTCCTAGATCACTGAGCTACTCAATTTAAATTGTCAGTCACTTGGAGTGACTAAACATGTATGTGATTTGTGAAATTTAAGTATCAACATATAGAAGGCATATTTTACTTTTAACAACTGGCTATCAGGAATTATACAGGTGCAAATAAAAACACAGAATGTCTACTGTAGTCGACATCAGTCTTCTAAGGGTTACCATCATTTTGATGTAGCCCTTTTCACTACCATACATGACGGAAATTTCCGTCGTCATTCGTCAATAAACGTAACCATAAAATGACACAAATTCTCGTCAAATATATACTACATTTATGTATTTTTCGTCATTTGAAGCTGGAAATTGCGTTAGCAATTCCAGCTTCAAATGACGAAAAATAGAGCTCCTACACCAGTATATCTGGATCCTGGCATGCACCCCGGCCTGGAAATCAAAGGGTTAACCGCAAAATTAATGAATTGAAATGTTCACCCACTTGAAGTCAACGCTTTTGAAATCTTGTTGATTGATACACTGTACCACGTTTTATCTTTAACATGTACAAAAGCTGTTATTTAATGTGCTAATGAATAAAAAGAAAAAAAACGAAGATAAACGGGACCGGTGGTTAAAGTTTTAGTTCGTCCATCTATAACTTTATGATTCGTTCATAATACAAACCTCCGAGAATGCCGCGTGAAAAGGAAACTGAAAAGGTATAGCGAATTGCTTCCTATATTCCTTGACTTTCCTGGCCATTGGCATGTCGATTGAATGTTGATAATTTGTCTGAAAAAATAACAACGTTGAAACACTTTCTATCTATCAAATAAACGTGTTTATAGGCTATATTTATATACAATTAAAAAGAGACGACGGTAGCTAAGATTGAAGTGCATATTAGATTTGGATTGTTTTATCCACTTCGTAATGGGTAAAATGGGTAAAAAAATGTGAAATTAATTAAATTTATTATATTTCAATCCAAAAGTTTCAGCAATCTTGCATATTTATGATATAAGTCATCTTATTTAAAGACTATTTAAAGCCTGAATATTATAATAATTAGAATAATATTAAAACGCTAATAGTCACATCTAGTACTTAAAGAGTTAGGCTTACCTGTAGGTATTTGCCGGGGAAAGTTTCGTGCATAGCAACAGTGGGTATTTGCCACTTTGGTCTAAAAATGAAAATATATAATGCTTATATAGTCACATAGTTAATCATTTTTTTCAAGAAAGCGGAAATTTAAAATATATTATGTGACTAGTAAAGAACGATTACAGGTTAATCATTTGTTAGGCCTACTGCATGTATATTGATTCATTTGATATTGATTCAAGCTAGAATGGAAGGAATAGTAGGAGAATAATTACCCCTCTAAATTATCACGGTGCCTCAAAACCTGATTATCATTCACTAGGCTACAAGTCGTCGAGAATTGCGACAGCAAGTTTACAATGGTAAATTCAGGTTTGAAATGGCTAAGATAAATGTGATGAAATTGAGCTTACCTTTTCTGTAAATTTTTAACATTAACAAAAAATGTAGGTGGCAATGTTCCATCGTCACTGCCCGGTACCATGACACCCACTGGGCCGTCAAAAGGCATCGGCTGTACACTGGATAAACAAAATATAAAAGAAGTTTTGTCAGTTACCTATTGAAATTCTACAAAGGGAAAGAGAAAAGGGGGAAACATGGAAACTAGGAACAAAAAAGATTGATGCTCATTCACAAATGCCCAGTATTCTAATTGATACATACTTCCCAGCAAGATATGTACTCAATGCAGTACTAGTTTTACTGTTCATGTCGCAGATGATGGGTTGACAGTATAAACCAGTTTTGGGTCAATGGTTTACAGTGATAATATCAAATTAATTTGAAATGTTTATGCTCACTAAAACGCCAATTCCGTAGTATTCAAATGTATAATAAACTGATCTCACTCGTAACATAGCTCCTAGCTTCTCTCTAGTTAATAACCAACACACACTACACATTTACCCAATATTGGTTACTGTTGCCACACATCGTAGGCGATGGCTCAACATCAAACTAACGTTGGGTGAACAGAATATGTGTCTGTTGAGTAGGTTACTCACTGTATCTCGCTTATGTTTTCTATTTTGAAAAGCTGAGACAATGCCATAGGTATCTTGTCGTTTATATATTTTCTGTATTCTTTCAGAAGACCTTTCTGGCAACAATAAATGAACATGTAATGATTTCATTCAAACGAACGAGAATATGTAGATATAACGTAGTCCAAAACTAAAAAAAGGATTTTACTATTAAATTGTAAGTATATGCTGACCTGATTTTTAAAGAAGAATTTGTTGGAATGTTGTGAGTATTTCAGGAAGTCTTTTAAAGTCCCAATATAACCGGAACGCCTTTTGAGCTGAAAGAAAGCATCGATAAATATATAATGTCAATTATTCGATTCTAAGTCGCAGGCGTGGAAGAACATTTCAAAGGGATGATATACTATTCATGAAAAGTGTTAATATAATGTTGAGCTGTGTAATCCATAAATTCATTCCGAATTAGTAAAGGGAGCGTTATAGTAGTCGATTTTTTAGGAAATCTCTTAACGTTCCAATATAACCAGAACTCGATGCTTTCTTTTAGCTCAAAAGACGTTCCACCGGAACGCCTTTTGAGCTAAAAGAAAACATCGATAAATCTTTCCAATATACACTTACAGCATCTTAAGATATATAATGTAAATTTTTCATCTTCAGGAAATTTATATGTCACAGTCGTGGACGAGACGTTGATCCAATAGTGATTTAATGTTGGCCAACATTAAACCACAATTGGGTCAACGTCTCGTGTTTGCAGGTGTGATTCTAACCTGAACAAGTTGCTGTTGTATTTGCTGCTGTCGCCGCCTACCGACCGTGTGCAGCTGTTGTGGTGTGATTTGCTCCGCCAGGTGCCACGTGATACACGCCTGATAGTAAGGTCCGCCATCTTGTAATGACGACATCCCATATCCCAGACGTGCCTGAGGCATATACTCCTGGAAATAGCAGGGGGTGCAATATTAGCCGTGGTTTTTGTTTCAATGGGAAAAAGTAAATACAGCTGTGCTATGTTAACGCTTCGGTCTCGATAATTGGCGTTTTTTAACAGATTATTCACGCTTTAAAAGCTAGTTATAAAAAGTGATCATGCAAAATTGATACCATATTGGACATAGTTTTACACAAATATCAGTAGTTTTTTGTCCGTTGTGGGTCGTAGGTAATATTTCGCGTGAGTGGGCTAAAATTGAGGTTAGATAACTAGGCACTGTAACCCTTTAAGCCCTCATGATGCATCAAAGCATCGCTTTGAATCTCTGAAGAATAAATTATTTTCCTGCATCTAAGAGTTTTAGAAGGAAAAATTTTCATGAAAGTGTTTTAATAAGAACGTAATGTTTTACTTGCCATCCACTTCAAGTCATCTTCATCCACTGCAAGTTGGGAATTGCGACAGCAATACGCGGCTTGTAGTGGATGAAGATGACAATGGTAAATTCAGACTTGAAACGGTTTTAAAGGCAACATTTTATTGATAAGGCTTTTTCAGAAATTTTAAACATTTCCTTCTCATGGCGATATCAGAAACTTTTGAATTGAATGTGATATGACTTTCATATGAAATTTAATTTTAGTTTTATACTTAGGTATAAAATACTTAGGTAAATTCTTAGGTACAAAATGTTAATGTACTACAATGATTGAGGGTGAAACGACATGTTGTTATGTGTAAATAATGTGCATCCTATATATAGACGCATGCAATGTATAATGCTAGTTGTAAATACTCATAATTATTATCATTGGTACTCGTAGTAGTCTGGCAGCATGCTGCTACATTTCAATGGCTCTGATATATAAGGAAGATCTATGAATCATCATCAAATCAGGTATAACCGCATGGTGTTATATCACATTAGCATGATTTGAGAACAGTTTGCCGTGAGCCACATGGTCGAAACCTGTGGAACACCAACAGTTCCTGAAATTGGATCACCTAATTTGTAAGAAAACATGAACACGAAGACCATGAAGAACATGAAAATGCATATTTTTAGACCCCATTGGCAGATAATATATCATATTTCCTGCACAGAGATACCCCTCACCATGACCCACGTTATTGGATATATCATTACCTAACTGAGATCACACGTACACTGATTGATACATTCTCAATGAATCAATATATACTGTAGATCTGATAATTTTTGCGTGTTTAAATTTTCTGATGCAGGGTCTTTTGATGAAGTTTAGAATTAGTAGCGTTATTATAAAAATAATTTTCGCGAGATTTTTAAATTTGCGAATTTGTCTTCCTCGCTAAATTCGCGAAAATTAAAACCTCGCGAATATTACCAGATCTACAGTAACTTTACGCGCGTGTCAAAATAAATTAAACGCACACGAAAAGCGAGAAAAAGCAAAATGTATAACATGTACTACTGAAAACTGAATTTTAGCTTGTGTGAGCGATGTAAGCTTTGCTACATCTTTGAATAAGATACAGCATACCTTATTTAGGAATTTGTTGAGTCTGATATAAGAAGGTAATAGCTGGTCTTGTATGACGGCTAATCCCTCATGTGACAGTATATCACTGAAACAGAGAAACATGAGAACAATAAAATAATAGAATAATAGTCATCTAGTTCACATTGAATTACTATGGTAAACCAAGGTGTGAGTTTCGTATAACTCTCTCGTTGGTTTATTAATTTGAGCTGGTCAGCCTGAGGCGTATCATGCTTATACTAAACGCTTATTAAATAATTATGGTACATATTATCTTACATGTTAAATTTCAAGTGCAGCATACAATGTTCTTTTCAGAAAACACAATTATGCAATCAAATAGAATAGAGCCAGCTGTGATGTTATGTTATGTGATGATTAGTGTGCAAGCACTCTTTAAAACTTTCATGAATTGAAATTTATGACTTAAATCATCGGAAATTGCCATTGACATTTACACAATATAACCCTGAAGAAAACTTGTACTTTTCTGATTCTGAACTTACGCCTTATTGCTCGATAGATCAGCGAATTCCAGAGAGTCGTTGAACGGTCTGTAAAAGGGCGTTTCTGCCGGTGATACCGTTAACAAACTATTTATTGCCTCTGGTATAGTCTCCTGTAAAAGAACCAGTCATATCAATAAAGAATAAAAATTGAGATACGATTTCTTGTGTGAAACGAACCCGGAAGGTCCGCTTCACCAAAAACAAAAAATCTCAGAGGTTAACCCTGTGACCGCCGGTGCCGTCCATATTCGTTTTTTACATTTTTTATTAGACCATTACATATCAACTTTCAAACCTGTTAAAGATAAAAAGTGACATTAATCAACAAGATTTGAAATTTGTTGACCTCCATTTTGTCAAGTCTGAATAATTTTCACTCACTTGAAGTTGTGGATCGCGTCAGCGAGACACAACTTAAAGTGGGTGAAAGTTCTAATTGAATAATTTGGCGGCTAAAAGGTTTAAGCGCGGAATTAATTTGTAAAAAACATAGAAAGCAAAGGGTTTTTATCAATTTGAAATCGTCAAATATGTCTTAGTTAGCTCTTTCCGATTCATTTGAATACCTATGTTATGGGGATAATGCCATTAGAAATATTTATATTCTTACAGTGCGGGGATCGACTTTAGTCGTCAGGATCTGACGTCTACAAACGTAGAATTCTGACGACTAAAGTCGATCCCCGCTCTGACAAGTTATTCAATTTGAATTTTCACTCATTCGAAGTTGTGTCTCGCTGATTTGACAAAATGGAGTTTACCGATTTTGAAATATTGGTGATGATGTCACATTTTATCTTTAATATGTTCAAAAGCTGGTATTTATTGTGCTAATACAAAAATTTAAAAATAGGAATATGATCGGAACCGGTGGTTAAAGGGTTAACCGGGATCCAAACAATTTGAGAAAACAGACATAAATGTTTCTCGATATGAACTACTTACAGTCTGGTCATTCTTAATCTGCATGACGTATCTAAGACAGGCATGCTTAATACAAATCTCCTAAATAATCTAGACAAATAGTCTCATAAACAACAACATCAATTTATTCAACAATTTATTCGATCGTGAGCTGCATGTAATGTTAAGACTCACAAAGAAATCTCGAAGGTGTAGTTGTCATAACCCTTAGAGTCCTCGTGACAGTTTATTGCTCTTATCGAACAGAACAAAAGCGCCATTCATAGATTTTTAGTATGACCAATTTTATTTGGATAAACCCGCGGAACAGGGGCGATCCAAACGGGTAAGTAATTGAACTTTTTTTGGAAAAAATGTCCTGATTTTCCAAATTATTCACGTATAGGAGGAAATAAACTCTTTTGTCTGATCCCTCGCTTCTTGTTTCCACAAAATTAATGAGTAAGTTGACATATTGACGTGACTGTGACTTTGCATAATGTCAGATGCATGAGCGTGCGTCCAGGAGCATTTGATCACGTTATTTATTCGCTGATGATTGTGAAACTTTTTTAAAACTGAAAATGATCAGTCGAGTATTTACACGTAGTAACTTAGCCAGTCAAGAAATCGTCAGCGCAACGCGAATTCAAACAGCAGTAACTACAGCTCTTTGCATGGCATACAATGGCATAGAATGGCATCTGAATAAAATAACATTGAAATTGATAAAATAGGTTGTGAGAGATTCTCTGTTATTCCTTTTTTACAATTTGAAAGGTGTCTGTTTAATAGAGTAGGCCTAACATTTTTTCATTCATTTGAAGCTGGAAATTGCGTCAGCAATTCCAGCTTCAAATGACGAAAAACAGATACAACCAATTCAGCAGTACAAGGGTCAAATTGGTCAGATATCACGCTGTGCCCGTGCCGGACATCCATACTAACCAGAGATCTGACAGATTGCGTCACATTGTTTTACAGCGCCCAGATTCCATCTTGACAAACGGCACCGGGGACTGATTTTTAAGCGCGCGGGCGAGCGCGACGCCCTCCCCTCTCGGGGGTGAATTGGCGGGCGATAAATGAGTGAGAGCAGATGATTTAGCGGCCGTCGTTTATCTCGGACGATAACCCCGTCAGATAGCCAGGGTCACTGGATACAAACCCCGGCAGATTGACACGGCATCACTCACCATGGAGACTCTGTGGTTGGTCCAGCCGTAGCCGATGGCATCTCGCATCAAATTGATTTGCTCATTGATCTGCAATTAAAGGTCAATTGGCGTTATCGGTGGATCTGTGTTTTAGAGGCGGACAGGGCCAGATCTCAGTCCGTCTTGGGAGTCACCGAGGCGATCTCCAAAGTGCCCATTCTGGCTATTTGTCTTGAAAGATGAGCATCTTGCATCCATAGACCAACAAGGAAGACTTTGGATCAATGTTGGTGCAGAGTCATACGACTCTGGGCCAACATTGACCCGACGTGTTGTGTTGGTTGAATTTTAACAGGATACAACAACATAATAATAGTAGATATATGTGCTAATCGTTTACCAATGCATATGAGCTATTTTCTGAAATATTTTTCAATTTGAACGAATTCGAATCACGCGAGATATTATTATGATGTTAAGTTTGTTAACTTTACAGTTATAAACACACGAGTTACTTTTAATTTCATGTCAGACATGTCTCTTGTATTCATTTGAAACCCTTTAAGCCCTCACGATGCATCCAAGCATCATTTTGCATCACCGGTTAGTTATTTAATTTCCTACACATAGGTGTTTTAGAACAAAAATATTCATGGAACTGTTTTAATAATAACAATATATTTTTCATTTGCCACCCACTTAAAAAACATCTTCATCCACTACAAGTCGAGAGTTGCGACAGCAATTCGCGGCTTGTAGTGTATGAAGATGACAATGGTAAATTCAGGCTTGAAATGGTTAAGTGGTCTGGCTATCACACATATAACTCTAAGGGAATCGGGGTCATCTTGACACCTCGGGGGCAACTGGTGGATTGTTAGGCGCCACCAGAGCCGTCCAGAATGTTGATGTAACCATTCCTAAGGGAGCTCTACACCCTGTCACACGCTGCTCATATACAGATTTGGGCCATTGATTGCTACGAGACACAATCGTGTAGGCCCATCCCCAGATCTATTATCATAGAATGTACGAGGTTTTGACTCTCTCCACTGGCGTCACGTTCATTGTCAATTAAAGCGACTCAATCAGGCAAAAATAATAAAAAAAATTGTGATTTTATTTGGGCTTCCTTATATGACCATATCACGAATTTCCGATTTATTATTCCGGACATGCATGTCCAAAATAAGAAGTACGGGAATTTCGTCTCTATATCTCGCTAAACTCAGTAAATGCGCAGCACAAAAATTAAAAAAACTTTTGCAGTTATAGTCTCTGGACATGTTTACACATGGTCATATTAAGAAGTCAGAATAAAATCACCGATTTTTTATGTGATTTTAGCTTGATTGAGTCGCTTTAAATCCTCCGGAGAAATAATATGATATTGTAATAGTTTCAATTGTAATGGTGAATGTGAAAAGTGCAGTGTAAAACTGTCTGTATTGGTAAAAGCAGCAATTATTTCACAATTGCTAACAACGGAACCATTAGCTTAGTGATTGAAATCGAAATTGTTTTGGTGTGACGATTACCATTATATAAGAATCAATGGGATTTTAGGCGACCTTTGTTCACATATAAGGAGAACCTCCTGAGTATAGTGAGATAAATGAGATGACATTGCCCTCCCGACACAGGAAGCGAGCCCTGGCGGTCTGAGGCCAAGCTCGCTACCTCTCGGTCACGGAGGCTCTCCACAATATTAAAGCTAAAAGTGTGAGCAAGGTTCGAACCCGCGATCTCCGATTTTCCAAGCAGGCAGCTGTAACCACTGCACCAAGTTCCCCATTAGGCTGCTGATCTTTTGACCTGGTGATTCAAACTGCTTATCTTATTATTAGCGACGTCTACTTTATGTTATGAGCAGATATGTAAGATACTTTCTTGGATCATATAATAGTTGAAAGAGCTTATATATGTAGGTCATTATGATTCGCTGAGTAAGGGCGCTTAGTACAACGGCACGCATGCCCAGCTTAGTCAACGTCAACAGGAGTGCGGTAAATCTGAAGGTCAGATAATACAGACACGGACAATAACACAACCGGGATATTGTAATCTATTAAATCGTTTTAAAAATATTGCTTTAGATGAAATTTTAAAGTAGTATTAAAAAATTATATTATCTATATCGTTACTTGTAACAAACATATTTGTATCGTCAGCATAAAATAAAGAAAACAAAAGAAAGGATACACATTCGATAGATCATTTGTGTACATGGGAAATAACAAAGAACCCACAATAGATCCTTGCGGTACTCCACAATTTAGGCCTACTTTCTCATAAGGTGAATCAAGGTGAAAAAAAACATATAGTTTTCTGTCATAAAGCTTTAACCTATATTCTACACGTTTGGCTTCATTCAACTGTGAACGTAAATTCATGTCGTTATAGCACAATCCCTATAGTCTGGAGCTGGCTGAGCCTCGTGACAAACGTCATACAGCTGGTTGTGCGCGCTGCTTGTCATCAATCAGGTTTGTTTTGATGTGGAGAAACACAAGACATGGCTATAATAACGGCGGCAAACATGAAATAATGGCTGCAAACAGTCCCAGGGAAGTTTGGATGACTTAGATGCTGGCCTGTCTTTGAACACACGTTGGCGGAATGTTAACTAAGATAGGGTCCTCAGCCCACGCTCCTTGGGTACCAGGAAACAGGATGCATTGGCCCAATGCAGGCTCATTGCTGGCCCAGCGTCTGCGACGCTGACCCAACAATAAACCAGCATTGGGTCAAGGTCTGGCATCTGTTGTGTTGTACAGTACTCAGTGAGTACACCGATTCTTCCATCCGAAAATTTAGTTCACATTACATTCAACATTTGGCCAAGGTTCTCGATGTCAGTACAACATTGAAAAAACGTTGACTCACTGTGTCCGGCTGCTGGCCATCCATCAAACACACGTCAAGGAAAATATTTCAACAAAGAGATGATATATTATGACCCTTTATTTTTTATAATTTTCTCAAATCTCTCCTTAAATGTATGTGCCGGTCGTGAATGAATTTGTCATGGAATTTGGTCATGTTATATGTCATCGACATGACTTTTTCGAGCATATAAATATTAATATCACATATCATAATTATTCCGAATTAATCAGAATCAATTTCACAGATTTCTTAAATGACAGGATGTAAACTGTGCTGATATGGTTGAAGAACATATATCCGGTGAGATAAGAAAGGTTATCATATGATATGCAAACGGTGTTCCTTTGAGTGATGTATAAGAAAATACAGCACTCGTCCAATGAGTAACGTGTTCGCCTAAAGGCTCACCCCTTATTCATTGAACGAGTGACGTATCTTGTCATATAGCGCAATTAATAACGGCCGATATTCTCACACGATCAAATATCACATGACATAATTGCAGCGAAAGTGGAATATGGGCTGATACCGACATGCGTCTTATAGTGAAACCCTCGGCAGAAACATGTACACTGTTCTCAATCTGAACTCCTGGTCACATTGATAGGCAAGAAACAATGACATTTCTCTGAAGACCCAGGTAGGATCAGCGGGGCTCGAAACCGGAACGCCTGGATGACTGGCGAGGCAATCAGTCGATCTACCAAGGCGCCACGCCCCCCTCTTCACGTGGCCACCTTCTCCAGCAAACTCGAGATATTGACCATGTGTTGGATTATTGTTGGTCCAGCGCCGTAGAAAATCGGCTAACATTAAACCAGCACAGGCTCAATGTCTCGTGTTTGCTGGGTCATCCTCTTTCTCTAGGCAGTTTCCCACCGATACAGTTCATCCTTATGATATTCATTTTAATCAATTTTTGGTGAGATTATTATTCATTCTTTAATTCTACCATTGTCTGGAGAAAATGGTATTACCGAGCAAGTCGACCGTTGGTCACCGTTGCCGAAGAAGATATTTTATCGGTCTGAAAATAATTAACAAATAAAAAATGCCCAATTGAACTAACAGATTACCCGCATTATATTTTCACTACACCTCAAGCATAGACAAATACATGTTGATGGATGACAGAAAACGAAATATGATGTCTATAATTTGTTTTACATCTTAAATTCAATAAACGGGGAGTATGCTGTTTCTATGTTTGCTAATATTCAGCAAAATGAGATTGGGGGGGCGATTGTGTGTTTTTCAGACAAATTATAACTTCCATATAACTATAACAGCACAAATAAATAGGAAATACTTGTCCAACAGTTTCTGCAGATTTTTATGTTCGCCATGTCTAAAAACTACACATTACTTGAATGGTGGCTAGTAGCTTACGTTTTGTTCAATAATAATTATCAGTATCACCATGTAGTGGATATAATGGAAGGGTGATTGTCACGAGATGGGCGGATATGTAAGTGGTCGGTGGGCCTATAGTTTGGATTCTACATGAACATTACTACATTATTCATATAATTTACAAATGGAAGTATGTGCCTTCACCATTATAATCAACCAGCATCATAGTTATCATGGTTTCATTGGGAAGATAATAACGGGATTGAGGTGTGTTCACGTTCATGATGACGTCACCCTTACCTGTGTAGCCAGCGCGCGCAGTCTGTTGAGGTACATCCGGAAGTCTTCTTCAGTATCAAACGGCATGGCGTCCAACCAGAAACTGTAGTCCTTGTGTAAACCTTCCACAAAGTTTAGCGGATTTAGGTTCATGTACCTATAGAAACATGCATAAAATACTATCATTGTTCATATGGTTGATTCACATACATGAAAACGAAAATATCTTTCACATTCAAACTACAAACCCTGTTGCTCCAAGAGCTCTTTAACATTAACATTATTGTCAGGTTCAATGTGTATTTCAGCTTGTGTGTTTCAGCTTGTTTTGACATGTGAGAATGTTGGGAACAACTACAGTATTCCACCCTATTCAAGCAACAACTGGGTGACGAGCAGTGATTGCATTTTGACAAACTGTCCAATAAACACGGTACATTGTCCCAGCGTTGGATTACAGTTAGGTCAGGGTCGACCAACACTTGTCCGAAACTGTTTGAATGATCGTGTTTGTTGAACCTCGGTTACACATGTATTTTTTAAGGTTGAACCACCGTCTACAACTTCGACCCAACTTTAAATATACTTTAATGTTAAATATCTAGTGTTTTCTGGCTCAGTTATTGTTCAGTTTGTCAGGGGTGGACTAATCAGCAAACACGACATGTTGACTCAATGCTGGCCCAACATTATACCGCCGGTGTCGTCAATATTCGTTTTTTTACATTTTGTATCAGCACATTACATATCAGCTTTTAAATATGTTAAAGATAAAACGTGACATTGATCAGGAAGATTTGAAATTTGGAGACCTCCATTTTGTTAAATAGGAATAATTTTCACTCACTTGAAGTTGTGGATCGCGTCAGCGAGACACCACTTCAAGTGGGTGAAAATTTCAAATGAATATTTTAGCGGTTAAAGGGTTAAACCAGCGTTGCCTCAAAGTCTCATATTTTCTGAGATGTACTTGTCCCAAGTTAATATTTTTCCACAGATGAAACACTCACAATCTCCAGTCATACCCTGTGACGTAAGTCTGTATGTCGTATTTGAGCAGGTGAAGATTAATATACTGATCCTCCGTCAGACTTCTTATAGATATACCCTCCATTCTCCTCAGAAACTCCTCACAGGCGTTCTGTAATCAAAAATATAAACATGGGATTTAGCACCTTTCACCTTTAATCACAATTATAATCGTATTAATTATCATATAGAACGAAATTAGTGTTTTAACAGGAGATTGGTCTCAAATGTTTGATCTTAAATTAAAAAAATATGAGTAGGCCTAATTTTTACTAGCTTGAAGTTGTGTTTCGCGGTAGCGATGCACAATTTTAAGTGCATTGGTGATAATTTAAAACAGGTGACTTAGCGAGTGGCGTGTTAACCCTTAAAGCACTGATTTTTTATCTCGTATAAACCGTGAAGACAAAAGGTGTTTTTTTCAATTTGAAATCATCATAAATGTCTTAGTTTGTTCTTTCTGATTCATTCAAATACGTATGTTATGGGACTACGACCATTAGAAATATTTCCAGTTTTACAGTGCAGGATAGGCCTACTGTGCAGGTGGCCTAAACCCTATTCAATTCATTTATTTTTTTGCAGGCTACGTCTTTATTCTCACCCTTCTGTGTCTAAACGCCTCCAATGTGAACGTTTCCAGTCGGTTATTGTGGCGGTGTATGCCGACTGAGGTGGCGAACTCTGGCGACTGCTCCAGCCGCCATTGCCAGAAATCCTCTGTTATTCTGTGATAGCTGTCTACAGATGCCGAAGAAGAAGGTGAAGGGAACGTGGTGGACAAAACTGTAAATAAAAATCACAATTAATAAATCAATTAACCCTTTAACCGCCGGTGTCGCATATATGCGGGTTTTCAATTTTTATTAGCACATTAAGTACCACCTTTTAAACATGTTAGAGATAAAATGTGACATCAATCAGCAATATTTGAAAACAGTTGACCTCCATTTTGTCAAATCTGAATAGTTTTCACTCACTTGAAGTAGTGGATCGCGTCAGCGAGACACAACTTCAAGTGGGTGAAAATTCAAATTGAATAATCTGGCGGTTAAAGGGTTAATCTAACAATCAATCAATCAATCAATCAATCAATCAATCAATCAATCAATCAATCAATCAATCAATCAATCAATCAATCTATCAATCAATCAATCAATCAATCAATCAATCAATCAATCAATCAATCAATCAATCAATCGAACAATCAATCAATCAATCAATCAATCAATCAATCAATCAATCAATCATATATTATCACACATCTTAGTTGTTTAATTTGTTATGATTGTTATTCAGCTCCGATGTGTCCTAGTATATATGCCATAGCTTGATCTGATCATTTGACAGCTTGCCATCTTTTTCTTGACAGAGACAACATTTTGTATTAGCTTCTGGACATGTTATGTTAATGAGCTTGTCGACCATACATTTGCCCCTTGGATTGCATAGATTGAATCAGGAGTTTAAGACATTCCACTGTTAAATAAAGGATCAGAGCGCATCCGATATAAACGTTCCTATTTCAAGTGAGATGAATTTAAATACATATATGCAATCAATCTTATTCTTAGTAGTATATTGTAACAATATGTACCTCAGTGTGTTAAGGTTCAACCCTCTGGTTTCTGAGGGTGGGTCACCACAGCCCTTTCAGCGTAAATTATAGCTACAATAGCTGTACTGGTATATCGTCGCCGCGGAGCTAAAGGATCCTATCTGACACTCGTTAGAGTGGCAGATAGGATCATTTAGCTCCGTGGCGACGATATGAAAACATGTCTTCTTTAGTTAAATTTGTTGAGTTGCGCAAAAGTTGCAAATGGTTGGTATCAAATTATTTTTCCTCTACATGAAATTATGGGTGGTGACACACAAGTTCAAATTGGTGGTGTTTTTTTAATTGACACTCAAAAGGCTAACTCTCCAATTGCACGAATATCAGTGTCATTTCCAAACTGAGAAATATTAGGTATTTCATTTTTTGCGTTCAATTAATTAACTATCACATTAATTGTCACATATGTTGCAATTCTAAATTAGATGTCAAAGCTAAAATGACTATTTCAGCACTTAAACGGATCAAAGCCTTTGGCGACGGTTTTATGTCCAGACAATTTCTTGTTCTCGTCCTTGTTATGGCCTATATCCTCTGGGTATATTATGTAGTTAATGTTGTGTTGGTAAAAGTGTACATGAATGTATACATTAATGGTGATATATACTGATACAACACCAAAAAAATTATTATTATTTTTACAAGAATAATTATATATTACAATGTAGAGCACCTTTAACCCTTTATACATCAGACTCTGACGTCTGTGTCAGATTCTGTCGTCTAAAGTCGACCCCTGCACTGTAAGAGTAAAAATATTTATAATGGCCTTAGCCCCATTAAAAATAAACATGGGTATTCAAATGAATCAAATATTTAAATGATTTCGAATTGAAAAAAACCCTTTGGTCTCCAAGGTTTATACAAAAATAATTCAGTGCTTTGATGGTTAATCGAAATTAAAAAAGTAATGTAGGTATAACCTCATACCTATATGATTAGTATTGTTTAGCTGGTGCAATGTTCTCTCATATAGTGGTATCTGATATCTGATATTTCACTAGGGAACAGCTGCTCGGTTTATTTAATATTATGTGAATTAAAGGCGTTTAACATATGAATGAATGAAGGCGAGATCAATCAGTTTATTAAGATACCGTCCAGACACAGGATTCAAAATTCGAGCCATGTAATTCTGAAGGAAAGCACGCTACCTCTCGGTTACGGGGGCTCACCACGAGACCGGATATTAGGAGTGAACAAAAAGAAACATTTTCACTGAGTCAGAATTCTAAAAAGAGGAAGCTCAGTGTTTCCATCACACCCCTCCGCTAGACAGGTTTTGCATGTAGCAGTAACAACTCTATTCTGGGAAGTATCTAGTCTCCCATGAAGAGCCTGATGACTCGAAATGAACTCCCTCTGAAATTATGCTATAAGAATGTTTCATTAATTATTAAAAAATACAGTCCTTATCAGACTGGAAGCAATGTGGTGTATTTATTAGCCAGCATTGGTTCAATACTGGGCCACTGGCCCACTATTGAACCAATGTCATGCCAACGTCTATTATTTGCTAGGGTCACGCGTTCTTCATGATACATTGTGCCTTTTATTCTGACACGTGATGATGGATCTGATATTGGTTGGCGCCAATGATGACTAATAAAGGAATAAGTCACCGATCTCGAAACGGTCACCCTCTGAATCCAAGGGCAAATAATGTTATCAGGTCAACATAATGTTATTAAATTAATATGCTTGCACTTTGAATAAACATATAAACTGCTTTGAGCAAATACTATTATTAAATCCGTAGATTTGATAATAAATCAGGCAAATATGTCCTTCGAATTTCACGATATGTTGGTGTATATATTAAGAAACATAAAATGAATAAAAATCTTTTATTACGATTATTAGACAAGTCCGTAAGAAAATAATAATAAATAAACATATTAATTTGTTAATGTTTAATAACACACATCGTCTTTCGGTAGCTTACAGATCAAACAGCTCCCTTTTTGGTTTGATAATTATACCATGCATCGTAAAGTAATAATTATGCTGTATAAGGTATGATAATAATTTGTAAAAGGGATGGGTATATATATTTGCCCATCCACCCCTCCATATATTCAGTCGGTTATTACATACATGCCCCCATCTCGTGACAGACGCTTCAATTGAGTCATTTTCTTTGTCATGCTGTTGAAGTGATATATAGTGATAACCCCTTCAGTCCTACGGGCTATCAATCATCGCTAGTGCTGAGCAAAATAGCAGTGGAACAACGACAGTAAGCTACACTGATATAATTCTCATTCACTAAATAAAGTAACTATCTATTAAAAGTAATATGTACCGCTTCAACAATTCACATGCATGACACTGTAATCTTTTGATAACTATATTGGCTACATATTTCTAAAATATCGTATTACCTTATTATTTACCCAGCAAACACAAAACATTTGCATAACATTTATACAATGTCGGCCCAACGTCTTCGGCGCTGGTCCAACATTGTATAAATGTTATACAAATGTTTTGTGTTTGATGGGTAAAACTTTTAAGCAAAAATCATCCATGATATTCGAGGGTTTTTTTCATTTGAAGTTGTATTTTTTGCTGTTCCAACGTTTACGATGCTGGTCCCATATTGGAATAATGCTGGGTCTAACGTTTTAGATGAGCTACTATAACCACCCAGCAAACACAAAACATTTGTAAAACATTTGTACAATGCTGGACCAACGTCGAAGAAGTGCTTACTAGGCATAGAGGTAAAACTCAATGCCATGACATTGGAAGTGTGGCCATGTTTTTTGCACACGTCACTGCACTCGATAACACGACGCCAGGTGTTATCATTTTACAGGAACCATAAATAGCTGTTGAAAATATTATGGTAAATTAAAAAAATAAAATTGCGTGCTATGCTTTTCATTGAGAGAGGACTATTGCGTTATCAATTGCGGATTTCAGCAGAATAATTTATTCAAATCAAATATATTCAAATTATTTTCAAAGCACGAACCGCTAAACCGACATACAAAAGAGCGCCACCAGCTTGTTGAAAATACAGATGCAATGTGGTGCAATGTTGTGCCAACGTCCCACACAATGGTCCAACATTGACTCAGCATTGAGCCAGCTTTGAAAAAGGCTGCATGGAGAGAGTCCCTTGAGATATCACAGTGTATACAAATGAGTGATATGTAATTGAAATCCGAGTCCTCAAGTGCTCCCAAATCCCTCGTTAGTAATTAAATTAAATCCCGTGGGCATTAAGATCAAGTGGGAGGATTTCACACAAATCAAGCGGTCCATTTTGATGTTATTGTTGGATTCCTTTTATCGTGCCTGTTTTTTGTGCGATTTTTTTAAATTCGGGATGGTAGTCCATCGTTTTATATACATGTACATTCATATACGTTCACTATAAAACAATGTATACTACCCTACAATCTTGGAGCAAACAATAATGTTATGAAAAAAAAACTATAATTAATTAATTATAACGCGACTTAAACAACGTATATAATTAGATAATAACCCCAGTACAGGGTTAATTGATAAAAATAAGCTATATGCGTAAATTTAAATGACGTTTTACATATCCGTTGATTGATTTCGCGTCAATATATTAAAATTCCAATTGTATCTAATGCTATATAATAAAGTCAAGGGTATGCTGTAATTTCTGCTTACAGTTACAAAATTATAATCTTACACTAGATCATATGAAATCAATATATTTGTTAGTTGTGTTCACATATTATCGCCCATGTTTGTGATGGGGGTGGATTATCAGAATGGTTCGTCATGGATGGCAATTAAACAGTATGCCTGGATAAAATAAAGTGGTTTCCAAACTTAACATTACTATTACAGGTATTATTCTTACCTTAAGTAAACTTAATTTCTAAAGATTTTTGGGGTAGTCAGTTGGTTGAAGAATTTGATAATTTGAAGATAACTAAATGTTCTTTACTCAACGTCTGGAAAAGATAACTAGATTTTATTGAACAATATTTTTTATATTAAACAACATAATGAAGTCTATATCTTGATTGTTGCCTCCAAAATTCATTGCATACTCAACTGTGTGTATAATGTGTTATTACATAAGTAATGATATGTGGAAATGGGAAGGTGAGGGACAGAAAATGGGTGATCTAGTCACTGAAGTGTTAAATGGAAACTTGTGACGTTGACAGCCCGCACAGCGTGCCTTTTTCTTGCTGGATTATAATGATGAATAACCGCTCTCTAATGACAAAGAAAAGTAGGTCATTTCAAAAGAATCTATACAGGTGTGTCGATGGGGAGTTTGTATTTAATTTTATTCAATTAAGATGCTTTTTATCATAGAAATCATAATTGAAATTTACAAAATTTAAAGGTGCAGATCTCATATAAAGCGTTAATTGTATAATTATTGTGTCAGATCTACTTTTTGAACAAAAGGTTATTTTTCATTCATTTAAAGCTGGTTATTGCGTCAGCAATGCCAGCTTTAAACGAATGAAAAATACAAAGAGTAACACAGCTAACGCAAGCCATTGACCCAGTGTAAGACCAATGTTGGGCCACCGTCTTCGACGCTGGCCCAACTTTGGTCCTACATTTGGATCAATGGTTAGTTTAAAACATATTTTATTGACCAATTGAAACAATACAAGATTGTAATACAAAGGCTTCGCTCGGAAAAAAAAGAAAAATGAGTGATGCTTGCGGAGTCATGGTGTGAGTACTATGAGTAGCCAGTGGGTGCAAATCTCGTTGGCAGAGCTAGAAAGTGTCGTAAAGCAAATGCTTGGAATCATAACATTGGCAACATGACCTCATGCCGTCAACATGACCTCATATTGCCAACATGACCTCACATTCTAGCAAACACAAGGCAACGACCCACAGCCAGCCGGGTGCTAGACCGACGTTGAAGATGGTGGGTCAACTCTATGGCAGCATTGGGCCGATGTCCAGCGGGATGAGTGTTGTCAATGTGACAGCGCTATATCCATGTGATAACATACAATAAGCCCTAAATATATATAACATAAAATTAAGATGGAATAGCGCCATGTCTGACACATCAGCGCCGTGGATAAAGTATCGAACGCCAATGTGTCAGACATGACAGTAACTTCCAAAAAATGGTGATTATGAGTCTTACTATTTCTTTGTTAGCAAAGCAAATCGTTTAGTGGCGGTGATAAAAGTATCTAGCCGGGATATCAATTGAAGGTCAAGAAGGCTGTCACGTGTACCATGGAGAAGCGTCTCTAAGTTGAAGTTTATATTTATTTGGGTTAAATTTTCTATTAAAACGACTCTGGGTAGATGGTATTGTGGACATTCGATTAAAAAATGGTTGGTTGTTTCGTTACGTCCACATGTACATAGGGGATTATCAATAATGTTCATTGTAAAAAGATGGTGGTTAAGTTCACTGCATTCCATTCTGATTCTGGCCAAGATAATATTAAGTTTCCTTTTGCCAATGTTATAGTATGATTTTGTATCGGGCTTGTTTCTTTTTAGTATTTGTTTTAGTGACTCTTTTGATGTCAAGTCTTTAATAGAATCGTCTAGATTGTTCCAGAATTGGGTGGTGGCAGGAATATAAGATTTTCGAAAGGTTTCTGTACGAGTGTTGGTTTGGTTTATATTTGAGTTGTTTCGTAGATTGTATCTGCCTTGACTAGTTTCTTTAACCGTTTGGGGAATAATGGGTTTTAAATAAGAAGGAGTCCTATCGTGAAGTATATCAGAATAAAGTATGATCATTTTGTTTTCGCGTCGGGACTGTAGACTTTCCCATGACAGTTCGGTGTAAATTTTAATAGATGATGTGCCACGTATAGCCCCTGATACTATTTTTCCTGCTCTCTTCTGAATTTTGTCAAAAAGTTCTAGATTTTCTCTAGTTGCATTTGAAAAAAGCTCGTTTGAGTATTCCAGGACGCTTCTGACAAAGGTAAAATAAAGAATTTCAAGACTATTTCTACTGAGTTTGAAACTAAGTAAATTTAGGATATCCAAACGTTTGTTGGCTTTAATTGATATTTCCTCAAAGTGTTTGTCCCATTTTAAGTTTTGTTGAAGGGTAACACCTAAATGTTTAGAGTATGGTATATTTTGTAATTCTTGGTTATACATCTTAAGGTTATTTGGGGGAGTAATATTTCTATAATTAACCACCATACTGTTTGTTTTTAAAGCGCTGAAGCTGACAATCCATTGTTGCGCCCACGCTTCGAGTTTTTCGAGGTCGCTGTTTAGAATTTGCGAATTTATTAAATGACAATTTGAAATAGATAAAAGTAAATTGTCATCAGCAAATAGAGTCAGTTTTGATGTCAGACCTTCTTCCATATCGTTAATGTAAACCAGAAACAAAAGTGGTCCAAGGACGGATCAATGGTTTTGTTTGCTGTGGATGCCGAATTTGAATAGTTACAGTGACGTATTCATGGTATCAGTCGCACTGGCAAATCGGAAAAAATAAGTGGGTCTATAAATAATGGATGTTTAATTATGACCCTTATTATAATGGGAACACACAAATATAATATTAAATCAAGGTATTCATGTCTTAACCCTTTCACTATCGATCGCGTTTATAACCATCTCAGTACGATTTCATTTACGCATCGTACAACGCTTTTTCAATTGAAACATGTGCTTGTTTAGTATTTTTTTTAATAGCAGTCACACAAATTATAACTGAGAATACAGATCTCTGACATAACAGGTATGTGCGTAATTTGCGCTATTTATCCAATGATCAGAACCGTTTTTATGATGTAGAATTAGACATCTTGACATAAATATCTACTTTTGAGGTCACGCATGAAGCAACGTGATGTCGGCAATAAAAAGTAGCTTAGTATGAGTGCAGTCAAAACACATACATTTTAAAGTAGAGAGCGGACGAGTGGTCACCAAAGTGTGGCCGTTTTTTCTAAGCTGTAATGAGCGTTGACAATGGACTAAGAAGAAAAGCGATGACGCACTACAGGTGTCACAACTGTGTCCTACAGCTGCTCATTCAACAATACATTCTAGCTGCAAGCTGTGCCAACGCCGTGCCAATGCTGGCACAACGTCAAAGAGGTTGTACAAGCATTGGCACAGCGTTGGGGTAATGTGCCGCGTTAGCTCGCAATAGAAACGGTTGTCAGAAAAATGATGGATCGCTTCATTGACACGAGGTTGCCTGCTTTTCAAATTCACGTGATAAATTGCTTTTAAGTGATTGTAGAATCAATGGAGCCGATCGCGAAAGCTCAATTAAAATTAAAATTTTAAGAAGCGGTAATGTTTATTTTAGTTATCAGATTATTAAAAACAGATACTAATTGCATGAACTTTACTTAACAAAAAACTAAGTTAATGTTCCTGAAATTATGTTGAAGATAACAACAACAAATAACTAGAGATGACAACATAGCGTTAAATTGAAGGCCTTTCTTTGTGCAAGTTAGTTTACACGTGGACCGTGACTGAGGTGATTACTGCTGCATGTTTAAGGAACACCCGTTAAAAGACGCGGGAGGCCCATCTTCATCTATCCAGTTGTCTGCCACCGGCTGGTAGTCTGACGGTCAGACCTGATAGGGGAAGGTGCGTGAGACCTGGAAGATTTTATGAAAAAACTAAGCTGTCTTTCAATTTGACAGGAAAAGTAATTTAGCCTGATGCTGCTTTTAAAACAATAATTTGGCTTGCGTACGTAGCTCAACTGCTATCAGTGTCCTACGATATTGCGCATCGCGAATAAACAATGGCCAAAGAAAGCGCAAAAAACATTAGTGCAAGCAGACAGTGAAAAAAACTATCTGGCAAAAAAAATATCCCTAAGTAGCAAAGTATCAATCCAGCAAGCACGAGACGTTGACCAAATGTTGTTGTAATGCTGGGCCATCGTCTGCGACGCTGGTCCAGCATTACAGCAACATTGGGTCGACGTTTCGGGTCGCCTGTGTAACAGAGACCATCCCAGCAGACACAAGACATTGCCCTAGTGTTGTTTTAACGTTGGCCCTCTACGACGCTTGCACAACATTAAACCAGCATTTGGTGTTTAGTCTGCTGGGAATCCATGATCTCTCATGGTACTACATCCCTGGTGATGGAGAATGCCATCCAAATTGTAGAAATATATATATGTCTTTATTCACCTCCATATTGAAGTACATGTGTGATACATGGTATACAGTTAAGACAATACAAATATAATTCGACAAAGTATTAAAACCAATAAATAAATAATTAATTGCGTAGCTAATTTTAATTATAAATGTTAATAAATATTCTTTTTTATTTGACATTACATAAATGCGTCAGAACTTCTATTGAAAAACGTACCAAATACACACATTAATAACATTATGTACAGAGGGTGAAACATTGCAGCATGTGATTATAAAAGTACAAACGAAAAAGTACAGCAGAAATTGGCACAAGGCTGGTACACCGCCTGAAACCACCCAGCCGGCACAATACGTCGGTCCCATGTCGATCCAATGCTGGTCCAGCGTATACGACGCTGGCCCAAGATCAGATCAACACAGGGCCAACGCACTGGGCCGGCCGGGGTGGGTCCAACTCTAATCCCAAAATGGCTCAAATTCGTATGATTACTGTGACATTTCAAGGTATTGTGAACAGCTCGTGGGAAATCACAGTCGATCTAAATTCGCTTTGAACTTGGTGTACATTGTGGCGAGAAAAGTGATAATGTCCTCATATATAACCTGCCACTCTGTAATGTAAGGACAATTCAATCCGCTCAATAACATAATCATTTTCTCATTGTCACAAAGCGAGCCTAACGACTCAGCCAGAGGACCGGGCATAGACTGAGTAGCGGCGGCCCAGCTGACACTTCTAAGAGGCTCAAGACTCGCACAGCTCAACAACGCGTGAGCAACAGTTAATCTGTCATAAGAATCGCACAGAGAGCATATTTGTAAATGTCGGACATTATCACCTGAAAAACTATAAAAGATACATCCGCTACCGATTAAAATCCTAGCAACAGTTTTACATTTACTTAAAAAAGCCTGAAATCTTGCAGGTTACCATGATCACAAGGATTATTGACGAGCCAGATCTATATTGATGTTTGGGGGAAGTGATAAATAGTATTCTGATCTCGATAATCAAAGAGTGTCTCAGCATGTCATATGACGGAAGCAGCAAATCATCGATGTCTTTGAGTTATTATTTCAACTAGAGGCCATTAAAACAATACAGACAAAGTGTCGTGTTTCCGGGTAACCCTTTAAAGCCCTGAAATATTTTTTATGTAAACTGAGAAACCATTTTTTTCATTATAATATAGGGTATATAAAATATATAAATATAAATATATGTCTTAGTTAGCTCCTTTCGCTTCATTTGAATGCCTATGCTGTGGATCTTGGGCCATTATAAATATTTACTTTTTCAATGCGGGGATCGATTTTAGACGTCAGAATATGAAGCTCATAGACGTCAGATTCTAACGTCAAATTCCATCCCCGGGCTGTAAGAGTTAAGAGCATAAATGAAGCCTATTATATATTTTTTAAGGTGGGTTTGTTTAAAGAATGCATGCACGCGTAGACAGCGCATTGGATTTATCTCGCCTCACTTTGGCCGTTATTTACCGGGTCACGTGACTCTCATATCCGGAGCGTGAAAATCACTGACCTCAGGTCACGTGATGTCACACGAGGTCACACTGCTGGCCTATCACGTTACAGCTTACACAGACCCCTCCCGCTGTTTGAATTGATCATGTCCGCGTGACCTTTGACCCTCAAATAATAGATTAACGGTTTTATAGAAATCAAAGTGTGTGCTGTCACCGCTCGACTGAACATGGCGCTGATTTACATATGACAGGTTGTTTTAATGAATAATGGATGGATTGAAATTTTTACAGCCAGTGGTCGAATGGATTTGTTTTATTGAATAATAGAATGGGAATGTCTACGGATCAATGTTATTTCAATGATGACAGAGTCTAAATAATGCTGCGATATTGATACAATGTTGAGCCGCCGCTAACGGTAGATATTAACAAAAACTTAATATATACAATACAAATTATATTATGTACAATATAAATTCCTTGGTATTAGGAGGATCTCATATTAGAACTGCATGATACCGCCAGAATGCTGGTTCAAGAACCTTAAGAACTGTTCTAAATAAACATGTAATAAAATTTACCATTTTCAGCGCACCGCCGAGCCGAGTTGAAATAAAATATTTTTTTTCCTCTACAAAAACTCCAGCGCCCCCCGCCCCCCCTGAAGATTGAATAGTGGCCCCATATGGTTTTATTTTTCTCAAGGTGTTGATCATGCATTCGATCACAGAAGAATATAAACTAATGCACAAAATGTGTCAAAATTGCATACATTTAATCAACCAATCTCTTTTGACAATGTGTTCTCCCTGGGCCCACAATTGAGTGAGCACATCTAAATAGTTGTCAGTTGAAGTACACTGCTGTATCAAGTGAAACAACACCTCCTAACCAGGAGACGTTGGACCAACATTAGCCCTTAAAGCGCTGATATTTTGAATATAAACCATTGAGACGAAAGGGTTTCTTTCAATGTGAAATCATCATGAATGACTTAGTTAGCTCTTTCCGCTTCATTCGAATACCCATGTTATGGGTCCACGCCCATTACAAATATTTTAATTCTTACAAATAAACAAGGTAAATATTAACCATTGTGCTGTTATGGTGCCGAATTGTTCCGGACTATTTTTCGTTCATTTGAAGCTGGAATTGCTAACGCAATTTCCAGCGGCAAATGACGAAAAATATATATATTCATGAAAAAATATACGCCTTCAAAATGTAATTATTTGAATAACTAAGTATCTACTACAAAACATTTTAGAAATTTAAGTTAAATTTATTTCGTCTGAAATTTGCTTGAAAATGCATATATACGGTGCCGGCAGCATAAGAAATTAAGCCAAAATTCGTATATAGGCCTACCACGTGAGAATTATCACTCAGATTTATCTGTCAGACAGTTTCTTCTTCGCCTGAGGCTTTGCCTGAGGCTTCACCAAGTGGTTTACAGGGTATGTCACTGGATTATAGTTATTATAAACCAGAGGAGTCACGAGAGGAGACCAGACCACCCCGATATCAGAGGAGAACAAATAAAAGTGTCCGGTTACCTTCTGGTGACATCCAAATAAAACGTGCAGTACATGCAACAGGAAACTCCCGACATTGTCATCTCCAGGGAGACAAATGGTAACTGGGCGCTAAAGCCGAATGAGTTGCGATATTTTACTGTGATAATATAAAGTTATTTATGCGGATAAAAATGTAAAATTCTGATAATTTCTCGGAAATGAATTGTTTTTAGAATGTAACATTTTTCCCGGTAATGTCATTTCATAATTTAGAAGATGAAAGAGTCAAAGATTCAAACGGTTTTACTGTGCTGTTCCCTGTATGTACATTACTAAAGTAATACGATTTCACGACATGAAATATATTAATAACTTTCATCATGTAACAATATTTAACATAGGCCACACGCATATATTGTAACAAAGATTTCTATGGAAACGAAAAAAGGGAATTATACCTTGGAAAGCGACGGTTAAAATCGCGGCCCATATTTTATGATATAGAGCTGTTTGGCATCAAACAAGAAACACGAAACGTTCGCTTAATGTTGGTTTAATGTTGGGTCAGCGTCTGTGACACTGGCCCGACATTCACCCAGCACTAGGTAAAAGTCTCGTTTTCGGCGGGGTAGATTGTGTACATATATCACCCTTCAGTTTGTTTACAGGTCGGTAAGTGTCCGAGGCTTCACTGCGCTGT
This sequence comes from Flabesymbios commensalis, assembly GCA_964017125.1. Taxonomy (NCBI): domain Eukaryota; kingdom Metazoa; phylum Annelida; class Polychaeta; order Terebellida; family Flabelligeridae; genus Flabesymbios; species Flabesymbios commensalis. The sequence continues at coordinate 56,064,758 of OZ024916.1, read as the reverse complement.
CAACAACTCATTGTTCTCAATGCTGTCTTCTATTAACCCTTTGACTGCTAAAATTTGAAAGTATGGACAAAGATGTGTGTAATAACTGATGTGTGAAATTGATGCTGTCAGTCACAGTGCTTCGGCTAATGTACTTTATATAGTCAAATCGAGTATTTACTCTCTTATTTTGGAATCGATGCGTAAACGCACTACATTGCGAGTACCCTGATATATATCCGAATAGTTCACTTTTTAAAAATATTTATGTGTGCTGAAAAATCACACTTTCAACAAAAGGCACGTCTTATCAATACAAATTTTGTGAAACGCAGTGACGTCATCGGAAACCTTTTTTGAATGGCTACTCGGTGAAAACAAATTTATATAAGACCCCCTCCTCCATACTTCATTGTAGCTATTTAAAAACATTGGAGGTTAAGGTAATTGAGTTTCACAGAATATGATTGCTAATATCATGCATCTTAATGTTTTCGGAACTGTTATGTTATGAAATACGAGCCTAATGAAATCAGTTGAGAAATACAAGAGACAATGAAATGAATTGAAATGACACTGCCCTCCAGACACAGTATTGATTCATAGCGAGTGAGCGGGGAAGACACTTTTATTTTTTGAAACTTGAAGGCCAGAGTGGGGTTCGAGCCCGCGATATCCGACTTTCCAAGCAGGCAGCTTTAACCACTACACCAGACCTCCGCCCTCACAAGAGACAAAATAGGCATGACGTGACAAAACACGCAGGACAAGATAACAGCATGGGAACCACAAACATGGCATGTAATCATGGTAATATTACTCAACATAATACACATGTCTGCGTAAATCCAAACAAGCTGTGCGTATACTTGTACCCCCATAATAATTTATCACTGTGTATTTTTACACAAATAATGCGTAATCACGCAAATACGTGTCTTATCTGGAGCACTATAGACTCAGTCACAGTCTACTCATATACCGCTGAAAATGTACCTGTAACCCTTATGCCCAATGTGATGGACTTGCAGTTGGTGACAAATTAAATAATAAACTGTGCATAATATTACGTTGGTAAATCAGTTTATTAATTTGTTCTGTTTTGTAAAACCGTTTGGTGTAGGAAATTAATTCACTTCGCAGGGGATACAGAATGATTCTGTGAAGCATCATGAGGGTTTAACCCTTTAACCGCCAAATTATTCAATCTGAATTTTCACCCACTTAAAGTTGTGTCTCGCTGACGCGATCCACAACTTCAAGTGGTTGAAAATTATTCAGATTTGACAAAATGGAGGTCAGCTGTTTTCAAATATTGCTGATTGATGTCACATTTTGTCTTTAACATGTTTAAAAGGTGCTTTTTATGTGCTAATAAAAATGAAAACACGAATATATGCGACACCGGCGGTTAAAGGGTTAAAGGGTTAGGCCTATGTACAGAAGATGCAGAGGATGCATGTTAACAAATTTAAAATTAATCTAATCCATTTAGCATTATAGGACAAGAGTTAGCTGTGCCATGTACATCTCAATAAACATATACATATAAGGTGCTATTAGGACAAGGGTTAGCTGTGCCTATGGCAATGTGCATCTCTTTTGACGTCAGATTCTGACGTCCAAATGCGGTCCCCGCGCTGAATGGGTTAATAAAACTATGTCAACGCTTACTGACACAACCACTGCCTGGTCGATGTCCGACAAATAAAACTGAACGGTATCAGTTTATATCAAATAAATGTGTCCTCAAATGTGTCCTCAAAACCATCAAAATCAGTAGGCAGTAAACAAGGTGACTAGTGTCTCAGCTGTAAGAGGTGTTTATCATGTTTATGGGAAAGCTTGTGTAAACTGAGAAAAATTCCAAGTGGCTGTTTTATTCTTGGATTCGTCAGAGTGACAATAAATTGTCTTTAACCATAATATCATACACGATTCCACGAGTACGTCTCTGCAAAGCCAAAACGCAGCAACTGCTTACTTCATAATTAAGCAGTTGCTGCCTTTGGCTCTCTCTCTGACTAAGTGATTCTCTCCATTTCCTTACAGTAAATATGGAAAATTATAAAAGCTGGCATTGAAAATATACCGACAATAACGTGATCTCTTATGAAACAATTTATGAAACACAATTTGATGGATTAATTATTTTCAAATTTCGCAATCCTTTGTTTGAGATACATTGGCGGATATACAAAGGTTCAAACCTTCATTGAGCTCTGAAATGTTTTATGGTCCCGAGGATTATCACCCCGCACCCCCAGGAATGGCATCTAAAGTGTATTTTGATGTCCATCTTGGCAAAAATCTGGATCCGCGCTAAACTACTGATTCCCAGCAAACACAAAACATTTGTATAACATTTGTACAACGACGGCCCAACGTCTTCGACGTTGGTCTAACATTGTACAAGTGTTATACAATTTTTTTGTGTTTGCTGAGTAATGGCTGTTATATTTTGGGACCCACATTTTCATTGCAACCTGATCACCAGACAATTAGTCTGACGGCATCTGTGCTGTTTTCTTAACCCATTACGTCCAGATGCTCATTATATTCCGTCCCGAAGTGGTTACAAAGTGGTAGTGGAAATACCGAGATGATGATGGAACATGTAATGTGAGAACAAAGTAGGGGATGGTGAGGCAGCACTGGCCCAGTGGTGAACGAGTGCTGGGTCAGTTTCTTAATCCACGGTATGTCAGTGTCGGGTATGTGGTGGCCCAGCAGTGTGTGTACACTCTATTGCAAAGGTGATCTATCACCCCTTATATGGTATGAATAATTATGTCCTTATATGGGGTGATTGGCTATCATGTGACCCTCTCAGAGGGTCACATGATAGTCAATCACCCCATATAAGGAAACACTTGTGCCCCATCTTGTGGCAACTTTGATTTATTTGTCACAAATTATTCATACTATATAAGGGGTGATAGATCACCTTTAACCATTAAAGAGATGAAATACATTTGTACAAACCATGGAGACCAAAGCGGCTTTTCAATTTGAAATAATTATAAATGTCTTAGTTAGCTCTATCTGCTTCATTTGAATACCTATATTATGGGTCCACGGCCATTAAAAATATTTTGATCTTACAGTGCGGGATCGACTTTAGACTGAGATTCTGATTTCTAAAGTCGATTCTCACACTGTAATGTTTAATGTTCGGTTCCATCAAGGAAAATATAATCTGATTCTATTTTCCTTGGTTCCATGTTGAGTGGATCAATTATGCACGATACATTGATTTAATGGTGGGCCAATGCTGGGCAGACGGTGGCCCATCATCGGCTCATCAGTCCATCATTTAATTTTTTTTATTGCAAAACTGATTTTCATTGAACAAATGTTTCTTCTTGAGGAAGTATTTTGTCATGGAACAAAATGTCTTTTTTTAAGAAACGTTTTTACTAGGAAGTACTTTTCAGATTTATAGTACTCACCGAAAATTTAACCTTTCGACTTTTGCCAGAATTGTAAATAGACATTGGCCCAACATCGCCAAGATGTCATGTGCTGGCTCCCACGGTCAAGTGTTTCACCTGCTCTTTCCAAGCATTTAAATCATATTAGTCAGGGGGTCAAATGCATATTTTTGGTCGAACCTGGAAAGTGGGTCCAAAGTTTTTTTCTCAATGTTTTCATGTTATATAGGTATTGTACTCCATGAAACTGCATGATGGCATTCTTACAACAGTGAGCATTTTTATATAACACGTTTTATAAAATCGCGTCAATCGAGACGCAAAATAATGGTTTTACACGGTTCGAAAAATACAAATATTTATATAAAGCGCCAAACTAATCTATATTTGCCATCATTGGAAATAGTATGTCTTCAGTGTTAACAAAAGTGAAGTCCTAATTGTACAAATTGATTGAACCAGAAGTTTTGAGTTATGTGAACCCTTTGACCCCAAGGCCTTTCATAAATATAATTACCAGTGTAAAAACCTCAAATTTCACAATAATGTTTGAGTGTGACCTATCAAAATGAAATGAATTTCAATACGAACCTGAATATGATGTCGTAGAGTAACTATGAGACATATGTACCACAATAATTGATATTCTATAAATATATCGACGAGATATATAATGTATAATTTTGGCCATACGTTTTAAAATTGTGTATACTACGTCATCCAACGATGTTAACACTTGACATCAAAACATTTGTTCAGAGATTTATACATTTTTAAAAGAAATCATTGTGTGGTGTATTGCCTCTGCCAAAGGAGGTTATGTTTTCGGTCGCGATGGTTTGTCTGTCTGTCAGTAGGATTATTTACAAAGCAATGAATGGATTTGCATGAAACTTTTATCAGAGGTGCGTCTCGGGCCAAGGAACGATCCATTAAATTTGGAAATGATCCTGTTTAGTTTACGATCCGGATCCAATACACAATCACTGCGGCGGAGGTTTGCAGTCTCTGACTGACTGTCTAGTTCTATTTGATATGTCTATGTTTCTGCAAGTAACACCTATAACATTATACCTTTATGGCAACGTATGGGTGCTCCATGGCTAGATTCAATTGATGACAGGTATTGTAACCCCCATCCAAGCGTTATGCTTTGTGAATAAAAATAAATTTGAAATTATTTTCATTCATTTGGAATTACTTGTGCGAACTGTTCGTCGTGATTGATAATTCAGACCAAGAGGGCTCAGCAGCGAATGACAAGAAATCATGACCCATCCACAGTCTATGTTTTCTTTTAAACGCGATAAAACAACAATTAAAAGGTTTTCAAAAGAGTCATCAAGACGACCGCAGATTATCATGATCTTGATAAAGTGTTTATCAGATACTATGATCCAAAAAATTGTGACATGCCTGCGTCTTTCGCTCTACCAGAGTTGCCACTAAACCAAGAGAGCGAGGTAAACATGTTAGAGAAGGGCCAATGAAGGGTCAATTTTATGGGCATTTTTTCATGAAATCTACAAACCATCAAACTGTCAAACTGAATAATTTGTAGAAAAGCAGACAGTGTGTGACACTCAAAACACTCGTAGCATAATTATACATAATTGTATAGGCTTACCACATATTGATATGCCACATGTACACCATGACACTGCTATAACAGGTATGACACATTTCCAGTCATTGGCGACAGGCCCCTATTTACAATTATGAAATCAAATCTGCAACTGCATAAAATGATGACAGATGTCCTTTGGGTGTATCCAGATAATTGTTTGCCAGAGACTTATCCCCGGGTTGGCGGTATACATCTCTTCATGGGAGTCATCGGTGTACAACTCTGATGCAGGATCAGTACCGTGGTGCAGACTTACATTTATGCATTTAAACACAAAATAAAGCCAATGTTACCCAAGATAATGTGATGATAAATGAACCCTAGCACCCGAAGGGTGGTGAGAGTGAGATAAAGGCAACGCAACTTGTTTAAAAGCTGCTTTTAGAGTTTCCGATTCTTCATTAGTATACAATACTCATTGAAGATGTCTGGTTGGCAAGGGTGGCAAGGAACCTGGAAACGGAAGCATTTTAAAATTTAATTAATTTAGATGCACCGTCGGCGAACAGAGGGTCGCGGTGGTCTAAATGAGGTGTTGAATCAGCCAGTAGCTATCCTGTATCTCGTGTCTTATCTCGCAAAGTCAGAATGAGAATAGGCCGATACAGTTGTAATTTTATTTAGCAGATCATTTAAATGTACATCTGATAATTTATATTATAAAACCTATGTCTCTTATGCATATTTAAATTCACTTAGTATGTTAACATACTTAAAATTGAGCTCTGCGCTTGCTGTCCAACATGTTGCTTTCCAAGATAATATTACTACATCTAGTCTTTAATATATGCGTTACTACAATTCCAGCACTAAATTTTGTGCACGAATAGCCAGATGTAGAGTATATAACCTGAAACATATCCCTGTTCCAACAGCTTTGGTGACTGCTGCTAGTAATAACAGGATGAAGGTCTCATTCAAAACATACACAAGAGCACATGCACACTCTTAATACCAGGACCTATCTAAATAGCAAAAATCCGAAAGTCGCATAATAAGACGATAATCACTAAGGATCTGACAACAGCATATAGTTACACAGCTTTAGAGGACAAATATTGATATTCCCATTATAATGCAATCGCCTATACATAATGTGTCATAGAAATTAAAGTGACCACTGCTGAAAATTTTGACCTCATTCCTAACCTGCTGCCAGGACCCTCCTTGTCACGATGTGATACTATGGTTGGATGCTTTGGTATTGGTATTATCGGAGATATTAATGTCTTCTGGCTCGATGTAGTAAGGAACTTATTCTGTGGTTAGTAGCACGGCAAGGGGAGCATCACCTGTTGATAATTATGTTAATTGCCATCACCTGGTCAAGCCTTCCGGGAACATTTGAAAATAAAACTTTTTGCTTGAGCCACAGAAGTTTGATCCGTTAGCATATGAATGGAGCATAGACGGGAGTATGTTATGTTCAACTACAGTCCCTGAATGAAGTCAACTGATCTCAGATTCCATCTCAACTGGTCCCTAATTAAATAAAAAAAATCTTCATATGGTTGCTCCAGTAAGAACTATGTCATAGTGTTCGATGTGGAAGCAACAAAGCAGGAATACAGGACGCATCGCCATTGTCTAAGAATATGATGCATACTACTACTATATGAACACAGATGATGAAACAAACAATGAACAGGAAGGTAGTAGTAGCTTTAATATGAATATATAGCAAATGACAAAATTATGTGGTGGTATCATTGCTGATTATTTAACTTGTTTAAGATAAAGAACTATTTTTTTCAATAACTACTACGTACAATTTTGGTAGTTTAGCAGGCACAGTAACCTCTGAATTATTACACCACATATTGATAATTGATGTATCCATATAGTCAGATATAGATATGCTGTGATATTGGAACTATAAATAAGAAACAAAAGGGTTAAATATCGTGAATTATTTAGTCATATGTTAAACTGTTATAGCACGAGAAGGGAACATATACGTCACAGTTAAATTCAGACCACATTTTCAATGATGAACCAACTTATTTCGCACAAAACAATCATTTGCCTTGACACAGAGGCTGGGATTTAACTTTACCCAATTAGGGCCCACAAATTTCCTCTGTGTGTCTCAATAGCGGCCGGGCATCTAAACATTGGGGAAGTGTTGGGTCAATGCAGCCCATCAGCGTCACAGATAATGGCCCAACATTGGGTTAGTGAATCATGTTGACTGGCCCATGCAATAGAATGCCAGCGTGTAATACATTGCTACACTATTCAAACAATTTCATAATCCCCTTATCTTTCATTCCAGCAAATATATACATGTACGGTCACGTAGGCCACATTTGGAGTGTGGCCTAGACGAGCGAGAATATGTGAGCGACAGGTTATCTATTTAATAAGGATTATGACACTTCATAACAAAAACCTAAATTATAAGACAATGAATACAGGTTCAGCTATGGAAACATGTATAAATGTGGAGGATGTAATATACAAACGATACTGAATTAGGCATGTTTGACCTAATTTTGTGACCTTTGACCTTGAACTATAGCTTTGACCTTTGACCCAATGATATGTATTATTAATATACATTAATATACAAACAATAAAACTAATAACTATCAGTTGTGTGAATATATAAAGTGATTTTCTGCTTTTCCCGATCACGTAAAACCACTATTTTGTGCCGCGATAGGCGAAAAAATGTAAAACTCGTTATTTCAAAATGCTCAATGCTGTGAGAATGCCATCACGCGGTTTCATAGAGTACAATACCCATATAACATGAAAACATCGAGAAAAAAACTTTGGACCCACTTTCCAGGTTCAGCTCCTGGCCCCCTGACTATATTGACATATTGAGTATCAAGAGAAGAAGATTTTCTGACATTTGTTTTCACGTAATTGAGTCAGGTTTGAGAATCACCTTTTTGTACCCTCCGCATAAATAACTCAACACGTATTACCAGATTAATACAGGCACGTAACTCGTCGCCTTAGATAAGAAAGGGTGTATCTGCCATTTTGTGAAGTGGCAGATACACCCTTTCATGCCTAAGGGGACGGTATGTTGACGCCTGGAAACTAACCTTCCCAATATATATACCCTACATACCACACCCGTACCCTGACCCAACGAGAGGTAGACCTAATATTGGTGAAATATTTTAGTTAGTTATTATTCCAAATAGTCCAGTATTTACGCAAAAAACATATATGCAAATTTCGACCGGGCTGTTTCACTTTTGTTTCTTCGCATTGAACTCTTTTGAATTGGACAATAAAAAAAAATACAGTTGATATATAACTATTTCATAGGAAAAAAGATTAAATGTCGAAACGTACAACCAACTAAAATGTTTAAATATTTTTAAAGATTTAGTTGGTTCTAAATTGTTTAAGTGTTCTCAAAACTACACTTTATGTCACTGTTAACTGTTTTGGGATTGATGATTGCAATAGCTATGTATCATAAGAACAAAATTCGGAAGATGAGATACAATTTTATTTTTGTAATTGTATAAATGTCAAACAAAGAACTGAATATCACTCAGCGACATGCATCCGTTTGCATTATTTTAATACATATAATGTAGAATTATGTAATACCCCCGATATAAAAAGTAAACATTTAAAAAAAATGTTTAACTACTTTTCGGCATAGAAGAAACGGTACTCTAATAATCATATGACATTTCAACAGTTCACACATATTTATCTAGTATCTTATGTTTGCAGCAATTTGTGACGATTTAAATTCTATCTGAGTATAATTAATATTTCAGTTTTAATACTAGCTTAGCAATTCAATGAGATGCAGTATAAACATAAATACGTTAGTGCTCAGAACAGCCACTCTCCAACTATTTGAATGAGTATTCTCGTGTTTCATAACCTGCTATATTTTACTGTCTGAGCGGCAACGCTGAAAACTCCAGCTGCTGAAGCAAAGTTGACTTAATGTGGGGCCGGCGTCGGAGACGCTGGCCCCACATTGAGTCAACTTTAGCTAGTGTTCCTAATCCGTGTTGACAGAATCCCTGTTCAGTATCATTCCATCAATCTGGATCATGTATGGCCCACAACTCTGATGTTGTACAAGGCACATTGCTTTGATGTACGCAGACTCTCTAAAATAAAGAATAAATCGTGTGTAGGTCGTTTGTGACAAGTTTAAGACGGAGCCATAATTTAACGTCTCGTTCTGCCTTTTTTTATGCGAATCGGAGTGTTATAGTTTATGTGAAGTGAAGACAACTGAACTAAATTTGTTGGTGTGTTTGTTTGTTTGTTTGTTTGTTTGTTTGTTTGTTTGTTTATTCGTTCGTTCGTTCGTTCGTTCGTCGTTCGTTCGTTCGTTCGTTCGTTCGTTCGTTCGTTCGTTCGCTCGTTCGTTCGTTCGTTCGTTCGTTCGTTCGTTCGTTCGTTCGTTCGTTCGTTCGTTCGTTCGTTCGTTCGTTCGTTCGTTCGTTCGTTCGTTCGTTCGTTCGTTCGTTCGCTCGTTCGTTCGTTCGTTCGTTCGTTCGTTCGTTCGTTCGTTCGTTCGTTTGTTTTGTTGTTCAAGTTGATCTACTATTAACCATCCGTTTTACTAAAAACTATGCGGTGCAAACAATTATTTCCATATTTTTGAGACTACATGCATTTGAACAGTCAGGACAAAGTCATTGGTTTTGGCAATTCCTTATAATATGTGCAACGTGCAGTTTTCTCTTCAACCTGTTAAGCCTCTTTATTCATGATAATCAAGATAACAGGCACGCAACAGAAAGAACCTGGTGTTTTTACTATTTTATTAGCCAATTAGTGAGTTGTTTGGATAATATCAGATAATATCTTATCAGGACAAAGACATTCGTGGAGTTTCGGTTACATCTGAAAAATCACATTTCAAATACATCCTGGAAAGACGAGATACAGGCTGTGGACCAGCATTATTGAGACGCTGGCACACAGTGTCTCTCGGTTGGTTTATATCTGAATGTGTTGCTATGATTACCGACTATTAACACGACTTATTTGAGATGACTAACCCATTGGATTCTGACCCTTTGCTATTTGAAGACGACATTATTATCTTAGATCAACATAGAATTCACTATCAAATGAAACAAATCTCCTTATAGTGACAAAATCGGTACATGCTTAGCAACGATATAAAAAACATACTGGCTTATCGGACTACAATCCATGGCGCATATTGGTTCAATTCTGGGTCAACGTCTGCGACGTTGGACCAGAATTGAACCAGTATGTGCAGATATTAATCACATTCCATCATGCGGAATGAGCAGCGTGTTTTTCATCACTATAGACCAAGAGGAAATGATTCAGATACCATCGACTAGAGTATTGTTCTTGTCGTCTGTGAACGGTATTAGTCAGCTTTCGGTATGTTTTTCTAATGCTGGAAGATTCTGGCTTTACCCGCCAGCCGCTACCATAGATTAGGATCTAACCTTAATATCGCATATAAAAACACCATAAACCAGGACAGGACAGATAAATACGCACATGAACTAAATATTCCGATTTATTCCGCATGCAATAGAATTATGTAGGCCTACATCATACATAATTTATCATTTATGAGTAATAAAGTCCAGAACACGTATACTTATTATAAAGGAATCTATTTTTCCCACTCACAGAACTACGATATCTCACCTGAAACCTAAACAATGGAAAACAGATTATAAACGTCAAGGAGACGTCAACGTTGGCTAAACGTCCGATCCAACGTTGGAACAACGTATGTTGAGTGTCACCTCTTATCCCGGGGTGCCAGGATATATTTCCCCATTGCTGGTTTGATGTTGGCCCAGCATCTACGACGTTGGTCCAACATTAAACCAACATTGGTTGAATAGCTCATGATTGCTGAGAGCTGTTTTGCCAGCCTATCACAATGACGAGACGTTGAACCAATGCTGGGTTGATGTTGGCTGGGCCAGCATCAACCCAGCATTGGTTCAATGTCTCGTGTTTTGCTGGCCTATCACAGTGACACGTTGCAGGCTCGTCCACCACAGACACTGCCTGTCCTGCTCGAGCAGACATCAATGGCGAAGGTCAAAGGACGCCAAACCCCCGAGTCATGCCGCCTTCTTCAAACTGAGATGAACCTAAGTGGTTCACAAAACTATCTTGTTAGACATCACCTTTATCCTTTCCACGCCATCAAACAAGACAGTTTCGTCCAACGTTGACCCAGCGCTAAGATGATGTGATGTCCTTAACTGAGATTTTTCATCTGTGCTTTATTTATTTAGCATTTGAAGCCAACATTATCTTGTGTCTTTCAAAGAATGATAAATTTACCCCCTGTACATTTTAAAGTAACAGTATTGTAATATTTACATGGCATAAATTATTGCACGGGTTTTACGATAAAACTAATGAAAGGAGTTTTAAATCGGATGTCAACGTCCAAAGGGTGTCTAGATAACAAGAGACAGGAAGGCGTAAACAGAAGTCCCTGGCGTTTTTTTCCAGAAAACTACGATCCAGAGTGGAGGAGTAAAAACGTAAATCGTCTGAATCTTATCAATAGGCCAGACGTAAGCACTGGGGAAGAGGACAAAGCTCCTACTGATGTTAAGAACAAGATTATGACAAAGGTCCCCTTGTCTGTAAGTACCTCTTTAAACGCTAATAATCCTCACCTTCTCCAACTGAAAATTCCGATTCACTCTATCTTGTCAAACAGAAGAGATGACTGTTTACGACCTTGTCAAATGGGAAAACATTATAAATATCTTGTTCTGTAGCTGATGGAACAAAATGTTGTTCTGCTCTCACCCAGCAAAAACGAGACGTTGTCCTAATGTTGTTTTAATGTTGAAGCAGCGTCGTAGACGCTGGCCCAACATTAAAACAACATTAGGTCAATGCCTCGGTAATACCTCGGGCAGCGTCATTCTACAACCCAATGTTGCGTTAAAATTGGAGCAACATGAATATTTTATTGGGATGATCGAAATTCAAACTGAATTATACGTGGTATAGAACTGCAGGTTAGCAAATTTTGTTGTGGAATGTCAATATATCTAAAATAATTACATTGTACGATGGGTCATATATTATAATCCCTAACTTAGCAACTGCTGGTTTAACAATATAAATTACAAACTATTTTTTAAAATATGTTATTCTTGGTTTCAAAAATCAAGAAGATAGTAGTAAGTTGTACTATCTTTGGAACAAATTTAGTTTCAACCAACATTTGTTCCAAAATTAGTACAATTTACTACAATCTTACAAACGAATTGTCTTACTTTAAAAAAACAGTATCGTCGCTCACCAACACTCAATTAGTTTTCTACGTACATGCTTTGTCTACGCGACGTTGTTTATTTACATGATGGCTAAATTAATACGAACAGTACGAATTTATTAACAAACTAAGTTGTTGAATTGCACAATTTACTTCAGACTAAGAAGAGCAATCTATATTATCATAGAGATCTTCTTGTTTTATCGCTCACCATTTTGTAGCCCAATTACAAGTGGATTGGTAATCAGACCAAAGACACCCAGGAGTCCTATTATGATTCGAGTCATGGGACCAACAAGCGACTGGTATCATTATCTTATATCACAAGACTTTTTTGTCAGGGCAGACATCTTAGCCAACGCGAGAGCACTCAAGGTTGGCTCAATGTGGGGCCAGTGTCGCAGACGGTGGGCCAACATTGAACCAACCTTGAATGAACGTCTCGTGTTTTCTGAGATGAAAAAGGACACATATCCCGATAATGGTCGTACGTTGGTCCAACGTTGAACTGCCATCTGAATATTTATGTTAGCCCATATCCACTATATCCGGATTTTTCCTCGCTTTTTTAGATATACATGGATGTCATAGACAAAGCACACTTATGCTTTTATGGTTTGGATAATTATTTGCATATGGACAACCTCGCTTCATATATTACCGATTCCTCTTTGACAGTGATTCACATGGAGTTATTGGGTTCGAATCCTGACCACACAGGAAATTTACCATCGTGGTTGCGCATATATCACCAAGAATACATGGTGTTATCATATGTAATTTTGATATCATGTCTATAGGTGTTACAGTGCTCCAAATTGCTAAAAAGGTCTGGGGTTTTCAGTGCTATATATGGTAGGCCTACTGTTTACTAATAGCCATTAAACGCTAAATTAAATAATTTAAATTTTCATCCACTTGAAATTCACAAGTTCACATGGCTGAAAATTATTCAAAATTGTTAAATTTCAGACTAAAAACGTGGAAATCTTGATGTTTAAACACACATTTCATTCCTAATAACAGTGATTTGATCAGCGAATAAAACGAATAATGCGACGTCGGCCCAACATTAATTCAACGTTGGGATATAGTCCCGATATACTTCCCTCTGTGCAGATATTGCTACATGCATATTATCAGAAATGCATTATGCATTTCTGATAATATTCATAATATTGATGATATTGTCGGACGCTATACATCAATGTGTATCTAAGGATTTTTATCAGTACGGTACATTTCCACTACAGTGCCCGATTCAGATTTTTATTATCACAGAAGTGCAATGGATCTGAATTATCCTGAACCCCTAGGTCGCATCATGATTCGCGTTACGTAACATCTGAGCTTCCCTCGCAGTAAGTCTCGATGTGCGCATACAGGTTTTCAATTTACATTCCTTCCAGTGAATCGATACGGGTAACATTATGATAGCCTTAGGTTGGCCCACCGTCTGCGACACTGGCCCAATACTAACTCAACATCAACGTTCCTATCTGTTGCCCGAAATCAAACCCGCCCACGTGTCTGCTTGATTATCTGGTAACGATCTTAGACAAACCCATATCAATGATAACCATTTTTTTGCGGACGCCAAAACAGGGATATTTTTAGCGGATGCTGGAATGGCATAATGTCTACAACGTGTAGACGAGCGCCATTGAAATTTCTTATGCGACGGAAATATACGAGCGGCAGCGAATTCATAAAAGAATGATCACAAAACACTTACAGCGCGGGGATAAACTTTAGACGTCAGATTCTGACGTCTGTAGACGTCAGATTCTGACTTTAGACGTCAGATTCTGACGTCTGTAGACGTCAGATTCTGACTTTAGACGTCAGATTCTGACGTCTAAAGTCGATCACCACACTGTAACAGTACAAAAAGTTATCATGGTCGTAGGCCCATAACATAGGTATTAAAATAAATTGGAAAGAGTTAACTGAGACATATAATGATGATTTCAAATGAAAAAAAAACTTTTGGTCTCCATGGTTTATACAAAAACAAATCAGAGCTCTACGGGTTAAGTCTCAGCTGTTATGTATCTACTTTTACGTTGACACTGGTGTACTGATTCTATCATTGGCGACAACAGGTGTCAACCACAGTCACAGTTTTTTTAGCGCTATTCTTTCATAAAAAATCGCGGTGAAGTAGGGTTTAAATTATGTATAACAACCGAACATTTAACCCTTTGATCGTAAAGTGTATTAATTCAAATTTTCACCGGCTTCAAGCTGTGGATCGCGTGAGCGAGAAACAGCTTGAAAACGTTGAAAATTTGAGTGAAAATTATTGAAAGTCCCGTTTTTTTCATAGTATAATAAATATTTCACATTTAATAGATGCCTTTTTGAGGTTACTAGAAAAAGGCTAAACGGGATAATAGTCGTATCCAGAGGTTAAAGGGTTAGTTAACCCTTAGATCACTGAGCTGTTCAATTTATTTTTTCAGACACTCGAAGTTGTGTCTCTCTACCGCGACACACAATTTCAAATGACTGAAAATGTATTTTATTTGTTAAATTTAAATCCCAATATATATCAGTGTTTCAAGACTAAAGGCATATTTTACTGTGAACAGCTAATTATACAGGTACCAATAAAATTACATAATTTCTACTGCAGTTGACATCAGTGATCTTAAGGTTAATATTATGCAAACGTTCAACTAGAAGGGTCTAGTTTTTTGTGTAAACAAAAAACTTGAGATATCTCCCCTCCAGCAGCTTAATGGTGTCTCCACATATTACAAGCTGACACTGATCCAATGTTTGTTAATGTTGGGCCAGCGTCGCCGGTGCTGGGCAGCATCCATTCAGCCGTAGTCAGTACTTCATGCTGGTGGTAACAGCACGATCCTTTGAATTAAAGCTGGGTTAATGTTGCCCCACCCCCCGTCTGTGACGCTGGCCCACATTCAGCGTGGCGCCAAACAGGATACGGTAGCCCAATAGTGGGCTAAAGTTGGGTCAGCGTCGTAGACGGTGGGCCAACATTAGCCCAGCATTGAGTCAACGTGTTTGACCGCCTGAAATGAATTGGCGTCATACAGACGAAGAGAACGCACAGACACAAACTGAGCGGACAAACTGAGCAGACAAAGGTAGACCAGCATGTCCCCACCTCTTCAGAGGGGAGACATAATAAGAGTTGAGAACTGTCCTCTCACCTGTGGAGACGGTCTGGGCTTCAGATGTCCACAAAAAACACTGCAGCAGCAGCAACATCAGAAGCAGCATCGTGACTGGGGGTGATCCGTAGGCGTCCATCATGTGAGACTGATGTTTGTCAGCCGCAGCAGCAGTAAAATGGGCAGCAGCAGTAGTACCAGCAGCAATACCAGGATCAACGGCAGCAGTTTCACCTACTGAAGCAGTAGCCGTGCCGTAGCAGCAGAAGCGGCTTCAGGAGCGGCCAGTGTTTCAGAGGCAGGGCTTGGAGCCGTAGGAGGCCGCTTTTGAAGTTGTCCTGCGTCCGGTGGAGCGTGACCTGAAGATAGAGATAACAGAAAACTAGTAGATCATAACTAACCAGAATATATAATGTGGATGTGTGATTGTGAAAGCCAACCCAGCTAACATGAAACATTTGAATAATGTTGGACCAACGTCGAAGACGTTGGTCCGACATTGTACAAAAGTTATACAAATGTTTATTGCTTCACGACAAAACCTAAAGTTGTAAATCTGTATATGATCAACAATGTCGATGAGCATGATAATGTAATGCTTATTATCCTAACATTTGCAAAAAAGTTACCCCGTATAAATTATATGTTGATAATAAGTTATGAATGTACTTCGATTTGTTTTAAATAGGTATTACTCCAACATAAATGTGGTCTTGATACGGACTAATTGTTGACAAAGGCCCCATTGTCAACGAATAACAAATGTTGAAGTAATACTTTCAAAAGATATACAAAAATGATTTTATGTAAATACTTTACATGCTTCATGAGAAATTTTATGTGATACAACATCTGACAGCTTTATTAAGAGTAGTAGTTCAGTCCTGCATGGATCATGGATATGTCCTGACATAATTATGAGCAGTTGGATGTGTTAGACATCAGAAGTGGCATGTTTGGCGTACTCCATGCTCAGATACATGGACATGGCTTGGTTCCATTCTATATTTTATTGAAATCCAAGTAGCATCAAAGTACAGTAGTATTCGATGCTACACTTTCTTTCGAATGGTATGCAGAAGAATCGATATATGAAATAATATATCAAAACCGATATCACCAACTCGACAGTTTTCGATCGAATTCGCTTCCGGAACGGATCGATATGTTGTATACCGTCACCTTGAATATGAAAGGGTGTATCTGTCTATAAAGTGGCAGATAAACCCTTTCATATCCAAGTGGACGAATTACGTCGTCACTGCATGAGTAGCCTGACCAGTGTAAGGATTAGTTCTTTAACTGTATAATTCTTATTAACCATGTTAATTTTAGAGTGGAAATCTTGCTGCTCAAGTCAGAGGAGAGGGGGGGGGGGGGGGTGACCAGCTCTAGATTCTAATCTAAGCATTTGTGATTTAATCAGGGGTGCTAATCCCAGAAAAGCAATGTTTAATTACACACATATAACAAAGAGGTTTATCCTCCTTGCATGTACGCAAGTGGGCCTATCACCTTGTACTAAATAACATTAATTGATATGAATTACTAACGTATAATCACTGAAAATGGTAAATGTTATGTTATAAATGGTGTATAATCTAGTATATAAACATGCTAAACTAGAACATTCACAAAGTTTATATCTATATTAAAACAAAAGAAGAATAATATCATGGCGAGATAACAAACACCATAGATATAAACTACCATGCAAAGCTAAGAGGCAGTAACCGCTTACTTTCAATTAGGCAGTTACTGGTTTATTGGCTTTGCAGAACAGTATAGTGGTTAGTGCATTAACCCTTTCAGTGCGGGGACCGTTTTCATACGTCAGAATCTGGCGTCTGTAGACGTCAGATTTTGACGTATAAAGACGCTCCTTGCACTGAAATAAAACTATTTCTAATAGTCATAGATCCATCACATAGGTATTCAAATGAATCAGAAAGAGCTAACTAACACATTCATGATGATTTTGAATAAATTAAAACCCTTTGGTGTCCATGTTTTTTAAAAATACTTCAGCGTTATAAGGGTAAAGGATGCTTAGAGATGGCAGCGCACAGAAAGCTTGACGTAGTGTGAAATAGGGGGTCTCTGGGGATGGCATAAATCTGTGGCCCATGTGGCCCAACTACTCACACCGATGGGCCTAAATTGCTTTTACGATATACATCACGAGCCGTCGTTTTCACCTCGGTGAACATGTCAGAGAACGCCAGACGTTAACCCAGCATTGGGCCGACATGTGCTGGATGCCAATGGCAGCTTAGACTGCCAAGGAAAGCCAATGTGCAGTTACTGTCTTTTGGCTTTGAGGAGCAAAGCAGTTATTGTATTTTACTCTCTCCACATAGATTTACAACAGCCTTCGACTTGTGGTGATGTATGGGCTGAAAAAGAGTATGTTCCAGAAGAAACCGTAGAATTCTATGCTATAGCATTCCAAAGTCATTACTGTTTACAAGCTTATTGTATGCATGACCTGGTTTTTATTATTTGTGCATTTTTTTCCAATAATCAAGATCATCACAAATGCAAATAACTGATACGCAAATTGTTAACTGTTTTTTTATTTAAATATTTTCAAATGAAAACAAATCCTTTGATTGTATTAAATAAACTTTAAGGACATAACAAATTACTTTATGACACAACACTTTGACTGTTGACCATGTTTATTTTAAATATGTTTATTTTGTAGCCATCAAATGTTCACACCCTCGCTTATAATGCCCATAAGGTGAGCATCTAATAGACCCAGCTGCCTGAAGCAGGTGGTGGGCGTTTATGCACATACAAATGTGTGCTCTACCAATTAACTGGCTCTCTGAGGAACATTTAGACAGTCTGGAGACACCGACGATATCAAGTGGTGGTCGTGAAAAGCATTTGCTTCACTATATCCGTATTGCAAAATAACAGTGACAGATCACCTTAAGCTTTATATGAATTGCGTAATATGGAACAATAATGGTTAATTCATGAACGTTAACTAGTTAAAGTGATTTTAATTTTTATTTATTTAATTAAACAAACTTAAAATAAATAAAGTTAATACTGGCAAATGATTTATAGCATTTGTACATTTAATATGACAATTAAAGCCGAGAGAGACGTCCATATCTCTGCTGTTATTTTACACTATTTACGATTTAGCTCTAAAAAATTAATTTGAAGTTGCATTTTGGCCAATCGATCATTAAACAGTGGTTGATCTTTCCAGCAAGCTCAATATGTTGACCCACTGTTGTTTTAATGTTGGTCCACCGTCATAGATGGTGGTCGAACATTAAAACAACATTGAATCGAGGATATTGAGCTTGGTGATTGACAGATCATTAAACTCTCTCATGGGATACTCATCTGTCAACAGGGTGGCATTTAAAACTAATATATATGATAAAAATCTACTAACATACGCCATTACCATACACACATAATTAGTGGTGAGCAAAATATATCACTGTTAGTTTACGAATGTATATAATCGGTATGTTGTCCTGGGATGACCAGTGATAATATTTTGAGTGAAATAAATGCCTGAAAGGTGTACTGCCAGCATGCATTCGCAAATAGCGGTATCCGGGCACTTCCCCAATAATAGTTACAACTGGTAATCACCGCACACCAGATTAAGCCTTGAGTAGTTCATTCAGAGGAGGAATGAAAAACACATATAGCATTTTTAATGTTGAGATCTGCTCTCGATCTAGAATGTGTTATTTCTTTGGGAGAAATGTTTGGGTAAATGATTGCGTTGTGAAGAAACAGTACTACATGTAAATGTAAAACACTTCGGTAACACACAGATTACAATAGTGAGTTGAATAAAAAGTAAATTGAAAATAAATTAAATTGAAATTGAACAGTATGTTAATATATTAACGTTCTGCAGTGACTTGGGTATTGCATGAAATATAGACATTCTCAATCAACTTGAATGCAAGAATGAATAAATGAATAAATGAATAAATGAATAAATGAATAAATGAATAAATGAATGAATTAATGAATGAATGAATGAATGAATGAATGAATGAATGAATGAAAGAATGAATGAATGAATGAATGAATGAATGAATGAATGAATGAATGAATGAATGAATGAATGAATGAATGAATGAATTAATAAATGAATGAATGAAAGAATGAATGAATGAATGAATGAATGAAAGAATGAATGAATGAATGAATGAATGAATGAATGAATGAATGAATGAATGAATGAATGAATGAACGAATTAATGAATGGAGCTTCAGGCCACATCTGTGGATATACAGGCTAAACTGGGTTCTGAGGATGATGGGATGGATAAGATGACACTGCCCTTCAGACATAGAACGCAAAATTCGAGCGGGGAAGTGAAAATATTGAGATGGAGATTGTTATATCAGTTCACATCTCAAGCTGAAGGGAAATGCTAGAAAATATAAAGTCTAATTTCTCATTCTGTACAAATTAAGCCTGTGTAGTACATTGAAATGCTGATATTATATTCCGAAAAATATCTACGAAGCTATTAGTGAATAGTCCTGAACAACTAGGAAGTAGAATGTACATGTTTTAGTCACTGGGTTGCTCAATGCCGGACCAACTAGGCCTAAACGTCACAGACTTGAGCCAGCAATGTCCCAGCAATTATCCACAGGCTCCTTCCTGTAGGTTATGCAGTTCATCAGATAACCATTATAATTTCTATATCACTGCCTATTTTGCGGACGACGGCGCCCCGAGGGGGAGCTGGCACCAAATTGTCTGTGATGCAGTTGTAAAGATACAGATCTGAGGGACTCTCTAGTGGACACGACCTGGCGACAGCGACCCTGACAACCTGTGTGCGTCAGGGTCCCGACACCCTCTGTGCACCAGAGCGTAAACTGGCTGAGAACCACGACAGGATCCCGACACCCTGTGTGCGTCAGGGCCCCGACACCCTCTGTGCACCAGAGCGTAAACTGGCTGAGAACCACGACAGGATCCCGACACCCTGTGTGCGTCAGGGTCCCGACACCCTCTGTGCACCAGAGCGTAAACTGGCTGAGAACCACGACAGGATCCCGACACCCTGTGTGCGTCAGGGCCCCGACACCCTCTGTGCACCAGAGCGTAAACTGGCTGAGAACCACGACAGGATCCCGACATTCTGTGTGCGCCAGGGCCCCGACACCCTCTGTGCACCAGAGCGTAAACTGGCTGAGAACCACGACAGGATCCCGACACCCTGTGTGCGCCAGGGCCCCGACACCCTCTGTGCACCAGAGCGTAAACTGGCTGAGAACCACGACAGGATCCCGACACCCTGTGTGCGCCAGAGCGTAAACTATTAAACTGACTGAGGACCACGACAGGGTCCGGACACCACGTGTGCACAAGAGGGCGACACACTCTGTGCACCAGGGAGCAGGCGGGTAAACTAGCTGAGAACTAATCACCGTGTAACGTGTGCTCCTGTGTTTTAACCTTTTTATTGGCACATTTCGACGATGAAACATCCAAAATCAGCCAGGACACTTGGCCTCAGATTTGGCAAATCTAAAGAATTTCACCCATTTGAAGATGTGGATCGCGTCAGCGAAACACAGCTCCAAGTGAGTGAAAAATTCCCATATATAACCTAGGTCTTAAAAGGTTAAACCATTAAACAAACGTTATATTTACAAAATATGTATATGCCTTCTGCAAATCCTGCTGCGTTCATTCTTGTCCTTATTGCGACTTCGGGTGTACAGATGACAGACTGCAGAATAATAACATGCATTGATCATTATTATTGTATTAAATCTTGGGTTTTTTCATACAAAAGAAATTAATCGTCAAAGTTCTTTATTTAACCATCCAGCTGTATGTAGATTTGGTCACGCTGCATTCACATGGCCTTGATATGTCGGTGGAAATATAGAGATTGCGTTGTGAGGTTGTCACATAATTAAATATTAATCGGCTCGACAGGAATGAAGTTATGCACGAAGAAACAACATCACGAAACCATATTTGGTGAAGATGGACGTGCAGAAAATAACATGACTTTGTACTTTGGTAGATTTACTGAGTTACTTTGTTGCCTCCTGCGTCGTGCCCATCATAGATATTCAGAATGATTAACTCAACATGGAACTGTCTGATTGCAATTGTTTGCCTAGATATGTCTCTTCCTCGTCTTCGCTTACAATTCAGCAAACCAAACACGGACAAAAAACTTAAGTTTGCCGCGCATAGACGCAAAGAGAAAAAACGCAAGGCTACCGCTAATAGACAAGACGTATTTCAAATTTTAATATAATATCCATATCCTCGGCTGCACAAGCGTTTTGTGCATATCAACTTGAAAGGTGTGATTATTAGGCAGACAGGCCACGTTGGGTTTAAAATGTTACAGCGAGACTGGAGAGAGAAGTTTTGAGTTCGCTATCAAGGCCAGTGATTGTTTGGCTTATCTTTAATGACAACATGACTTTCCTAACCCTTACAACGCTGAATTTCAATTTGCAATCCTCATAAACATGATAAATTGTTATCTTTTTCCGATTAATATGAATACCTATGTTATGGGTCTACGGTCATTATAAATATATTTCAATTCTTTCGGCGCGGGGACCGTCTGCATACATCAGAATCTGACGTCTGTAGACGTCGTATAAAGACGGTCCCCGCGCTGAACGGGTTAATGCATATCAGGCAGAACTAGGCACTCAGATGACTACGTCCATGTCTCACCAGATGGCAGTCATCTCACCAGCGTCTTATCTACTCAAATAAATACAGTCCTCCCTGATGTGTCTCACCTTGAATTAATATGGGAGCACAGCATTGTCAGCCAGGACACGGTTGGCCAGATGAGTACGTCCTCACATTCACTCGTACATCGTGACTCTCAGGTGAACTGTCATTGTAAACGACTGAAGTACCAGAGACAAGTTGAACTCGACTCCCATTGAACTTTTCAAGTACAATAGGGTGCAATTGGTATAACCCAGCATTAAAGGGGACGCTGAATCAATACTAGAATAATGTTGGACCAGCGTCGTAGACGGTGGACCAACCTTATTCCAGCATTGGTTCAACGTCAGACTTGTGTTTGCTGGGATGGAATGTTTCGCTATTTTATTTATCATAGATCACTTTTTGTACACATTCGTTTGTTTTTCCATGTTTTTGCGTCCTGTATTCTTACTTTGAAAACAATAAATCCTATACGACAGACCATTATAATCCAAAAAACAAGTGGTTTACAAACAAAACAAACCTATTAAAACTCTTCGTGTTTCGCACCAATAATATATATTGATTCCGAAATAAAATCCACACATTTAGTCCGAGCTTGACGTGAAGTGCATGGTTTTGTATTGTACACAGAGTTTGTTATTACGGACTAACACATATGGTTTAGAAAATCAGATAGTTTGAAGGATCAAGCTTGATTATATAACGATGTTGGGCCGACGTCGCAGGGGATGGACCATCATTGAACTAGCATTGGCTCGTTGTATCTTGTTTACTTGGTGAATAAAATGAAATCAATTTAGTTTAGGCCCCCTTTCTGCACATAATTATAGACTAAACTGGACCAGGAGAACCCCCTGCGTATGGTGAGATGAGATGAATGAGGTGACACCGCCTTCCAGACACAGGAGTCGAAATTCGGGGCCCGGCGGTCGAGCAGGCTACCTCTCGACTCCCCACAATATTGAATCTCTACGAGTGAGGAACAATGAAGAAACATTTTCTTTGAAAGCCAAAGGCCAGATTGGGGCTTGAATCCGCGATCTCCTACTTTCCAAGCAGGCAGCTTTAACTACTATGTATAGATTATATCATTGAGCCAGAACAGTGAGTTTTGTTTGCATTTACCATGTTTACGATAAAAATGAGAAAATGACCAGCGTTGTCCCAACGTCTCAGCTCAAAATTGAAACACTTTTGAAATGACGCTCACTGTGTCGACTGGGACCCAACAAACACGAGACGTTGAAACAATGCTGATTTGATGTTGGTGGCCCGACATCAAATCAGCATTGCCTCAATGTCTCGGTGTTCACTGTGGAGGCGCACTCGAGACAGTTCACTACAGAATGTCGGCATGGCGAACATCCCAGCAAACACGAGGCGCTCAGCCGATGTTGTTTCAATGTTGGCACACCGTCTACGACGCTGGCTCAACCTTAAAACAACACCGACTGAATGCCTCGTGTTTGTTCGCATGGCCACTGGCCATGGGTCAGCGTGGCCACTTTATTACAAAGGCTGTCGTATCTCACGCTTGTCTGATCTTTGTTTAACAGCCCCAGGGTTTCTGCTCACACAGTATCCCGGTTATGTTCTGACTGCCGTGTGAAGGCAAACGGCGGTAACTGCTGACTTATATGTTGAGCAGTTACTGCTGTTTGTCTTTACACTGGTGTCGCAGATATGTCGAGTGCTGATAAATCAGACGGTACGTCACACAAAAAGTGCCATGGAACTGGGTAGCAACATGTTTCGTCAACATAACCGTTTAAGGTGATTTGGTGGCATTTATATTTTGATAAAAAAAGGTAACATTATAGTCAAAATAGCATGCATTATAATATAAAGATAATGATTGTTAAATGGTTGAGGTTGATTTGCTGCTCCCATGGTAAACATAAAGCACCATCATAAGACAAATCCTGACAAATAATATGTTTTGTTTTCAAACCACAGCATCATTTGAACAGTCCATATTCATTCATTTATTCATTAATTTATTCATTCATTCTTTCATTCATTTATTTATGAGATATATAGTACTATGTCGTTTCCTCGCAAGAAGTTATTTGTTCTTGATCTAGGAAAATGGCAAGTACATCCTTTGAAATCATTAAAAATGCAGACAGACAGATATTTTATTTACATTATTAAAAGTCATTTTGACTTAATTGTCATTATTAGAGATACATCTACATGTATACAGGTATACACAAGATGGTTAGTTTGCTAAAATCGGATGGAAACGTACATGTATCGCACAGTGACCTAAAATCCTGCTAAGTGGCATTACCATAATAAAAGACTCGATATTTCGAAAATATAAATGATAACTACTTGAAATAAACATTAATGGCATTGCCAATATAAGAAGGTATAGATCTACATGTTTTTTCCCGCAGCAAACCAGAGATAAAATATCTACTATAGATGTATAATATACTAATTATATACTAGAAAAGGAGTTCCCGAACTCCGAGGCCCGGCTTTAGTGTGTTTGAGTGCATGCTACAGACAAAAAATCAGTTTATTGGTCTTCCTCATGGGCCAGAATCCTAAATGTCCAGGATATAATTGAGGAAAGTACCAAGGAGACAAGTTCAAATATATCTTCGACATGTATTCCTTTCACCACCATCGCCGGTGCTGGCCAACATGCATTCAATACTTGCCTACCATCGCCAGTGCTGGCCAACATTTATTCAATACCTGCCTACGATGTACCTCGTACAGAGGATGTAGGCCTACCCACCAAATTCAAGTTCAATGTTGGGCCAGCATTGCAGCCCATTGCTGGTTCAGGGCAGGTCAATCGTCTACGACGCTGGCCCAACACTAATTTATCACCGGGTCCGCTGTATACTTTGCGCAAACACGTGGCATTCAACCAATGCTGTTTCAATATTGACCCACAGCCTTCGCAGCTGGCCCGTCATTGAAACAGCTTTGGGTGATTGCACCGTGTTTTCTGACTGCTGCATTATTCTGGTGACGCTTGAACATCCCGGTGCCAGAAACACCAGATAACACGATACATTGGTCCAATGGTGATGTAATGCTGGGCCACCGTCTGCGACGTTGGGCCAACATTATTCCAACAAAAACCCTTCAAGCTCTTAACCACATATAATAATAGTGACTATTTTTTCTGAAAACTTCTTAAAGACAAACGTACTTAACCTAAGGACCTGAAACGTTATATTGCACATGTTTATAAGGACTGGTGTACAGAAATGTGAACCGTTTCCCACACACAGCACCCCTCTTTCCCCATGATAGGACACAATTAATAACAGCAAAAATTACATTCCCCAAACTAAGTGTGTATGATATAAGGAGCGGCGCCTATAGTTCAGCAGATGCCCTTATAATATATCCAATGGAACTGATAATTTGATAGCCACACCGTGACGTCCTGTTCACAAACTGTTCACAACAGTTAATTTATTCCAACAAGTTGTCAAGTCGTTCGCCATTCCCACCGGGCGCGGCACAGGGAAGAACATTGTCTCGGTACTGGGCCATTGTCTCAGATGCTGGTCCGACATTGAGACAATGTTTGACCCGTGTCCTCTTCAACCCTTATTGTTAGGCTGCCAAAAGCGCCCTCACGCGAGGGGTAATGACAATAATTTGGGGAAGTGAAGCAGGTGGTGCAGCACTCTAACGGAGTCGTCATGTCTACCCCCGCAGCGACCCCCTGCAAACACGTGACGGAGACACAATGCTGTTTCAACGTTGGGCCAGCGTCGCATACGCTGGCCCAACATTGAAACAGCATTGGGTCGACGTCTCGTGTTTGCTGGGAGGCCTCTCAGGGCAGCTGGCCGACGTCCACAATATCAGACCAATGTTGAACTAACGCATCGCACTGACTGGGCGTCTCTGTTGATGCTATAACCGGGAATTTGATTATGCCGGGAAAATTGGACTAATTATTATTATGTGTTGTCACGTGATGTAAAACACGATAAACATCATCCGTTCTGTTTCTGTCCAGGAACCGTTAAATGGCTAAAACGCCTGGCGTTAAATCGGATATAGGATTTGGCTATTGATGGGCTTAATTTGGGCTTCTGGGGGACAAATGGTGTCAGAATCGAGTCGTCATAGCACACATAGCACACTGTGGGACAACAACAGAGCCTGTGTGGTGATCCAAACATAAACCACCAATAACACCTCTCAAATTTAAGCCTGGGGGGAGGTCTGTGAATTTTTAATGCGCTGTTACGAAGTCCAGCTTTTGCACATACAGAAAAGGCCATATGGGATGGCGGAACATCTCTTGAAAAAAACGGACATGGTACAGACGAGCGCAAAGCTTTTTTTTGCCTTTAAACAAAGAAGGCTTCGAATTTTGATATTGATACTGGATACTAAAAGAGCATTGTCTCAAACATGCGAACACACACTGCTAATGAACTATTCTGAGCTAAGACTGTTATGCATTTTAAGAATGATAATACCACCACATTTTCTGGTCCTGTATTATTTAGGAATTCTAATATAAACCTCTGAAATACGGAATTACACATAAATGAAAATTATACAAGACACAAGGATTGAAGCGTTGATTACTTGTGACAAACAATCAATATTAACGTGTGGTTGTGTTGAAAATTTTAAAATAAAAAGATATTTTAAAAGTATAATCACTGCTAAAAATAGCACAAGTAACCGAAAAATACCACCAACCAATTTAATTGAGAGGACAACGTGTTTAAGACGCTCTGTGTGAATGTCAAAAACATTTCAGGTTTATCGTGTTTATTGACACGCTGTACTTGGCTTTTATTGCATCCTTACAAACAAGAAAGCATTTCACAAGTACATGAAGTACACGGTTAAAAACCTGCTAAACGCGCCCTGCCCGTGATAACCCGCCGCGGTGAATCTTCGGTTTTACACGTACATGTAATCCACAGCAAAGACGAGGCGATGACCCAATGTTGTTTTAATGTTGATCCAGCGTCGAAGACGATGGATCAACATTAATACAACATTGGGCCAACACCTCGTATTTGTCGGGTCTTGTTGGATATTATCGAATATACAGTGCTGCAAACTGTTCGTAGGTCTGTAGTGTGCAATGATACCTGGGGTATTTTCTGCGTGATTACGAACTGTTGAAATGTATTATACATGTCATGCGAAGGGCGTCTCTGCACCCGAGTAACTAATTCCAAGCGGGATGAGATTTTCTAAATTACATAGAACCTGGTACATTACGTATTGTTCACGGTTCGGCGACATATTTCAAAATTTATAGACAATAATTTTGTGATTTTCAGTTGTATTTTATGAATCAGAATCTGACTGGTGAGTTGACACTCGCTGCCCTATTCAAACAGACACGGGATGTAGGTAGATCTAATGTTGTCTTAATGTTGGGCCAGCGTCCCAGACAGTGGCCCAGCATGCCACTAGCACTGAACTAACGTCTCATTTTATCGCCATATGGCCATATGGCCTGACTATACAAACAGTCCAGCTGAGAGCTACACTCACTTAATTAACATAATAAGCCCTCTCACTTCCAGGTTAGTGCGATATATTTTCAAAAAATACATCTACAGATAATTTATCGATGTATAATTTATGCTGAGCCATGATAATTACGAGGACTAATCAGATGAATAAATGGTGGAAAACATTTAGATTTGCAAAGAAAAAACAGATTGCAATGTTATCTCAGAAACCATGGTAATTTCTGACACAGTCAAAGGATACACAAATTCATCATATTTGAATAGTTTGAAAAAATAATTTGTCAGTTTGCATTAG
This sequence comes from Flabesymbios commensalis, assembly GCA_964017125.1. NCBI lineage: Eukaryota > Metazoa > Annelida > Polychaeta > Terebellida > Flabelligeridae > Flabesymbios > Flabesymbios commensalis. The sequence goes on along the minus strand of OZ024916.1, from coordinate 56,036,812 downwards.
AAAGAGCACAATCTGATTATTTATTGGAACCCTTCATCAGAATAAAACCTGGAGTGATGCAATTTATTCATGTAGAAAATAATACAGCAGGTGACAACATTTACAACAAAATGAATATGATGGGTTAAACAGTTCACTGTAGTTTGTTAGTAAATATATTTTTTGATAAAATAATACTAGATGTTATGGATATGATAAGCATTGGGCATATTAAATTATATTTTATGTGTGTCCGTTGTATCTCGGCAAGTGAGACATAAACATACACCGTATGGTGTTTACTGGGCAGTGGGACTTAAAATGATCACACCAAGAGTGCCACCGGCCATACTCCCCCAAACAATATAACTGGGACAATCTCAGCAGCATTAACCATCCAAGTCTTGTCAGCCATTATTTGACATTTTAAAATTGGGAATACAATATAATAGAATGTTATATTGTACAAATAAAAACTAATAATAGCTAAATTCGCACCTAAAATAGCCTAATGCATGGAAAATACATTTGCCACACAAACATTCAGGCCTTTGTCAATTTTATGTTTCATTAGGTTTTCTCTGTGTATAATCCCAGTAAACACAAAACATTTGTATAACATTTATACAACGTCGGCCCAACGTCTTCGACGTTGGACCAACATTGTATAAATATTATACAAATGTTTTGTGTTTACTGGGATTAAGACTGGATGAAAGGTGCTTGAGGCAACATAAATGAACATAAATGAAGGTTTTGTATCAAGAATGTGCCTGCGATATTGTGCTCTTCAACAATTGCATTGTCCGCTATTGTAGAGAAAGTTCCGCGGATTAACTTGATGTCACGAGTTGGCGGGGTCCGTTACCTAGTTACAACGACAATCCAAACAACGCATCTCGTACGTTACCATAGCAACAACATTATGATAGAAAAAATCCATTGGAATGGCTTAAAACGGTTGACTGTCTATATTTAGCTATTGTTATGAGTTAAGCTGATATCACGAGTCATATTATTATCACTGGCTGACAAAGTATGTTTTTGACTAGGTTTATCTTTCAGTGCAGACTATACACTCTCCCAACAAATACGATATATTCAACCTATGTTGGGGCAACATTGAACCGGTATAGGGTGAATGCCTCGTATTTGTTGGGATTGCACTGGTGATTATTAAAGTGCCCCTGAGCGCACCTCTCTGAAATTTTAAATATTTTTATCATCACCACTATCACCATTTTGGCTTACCGTACCCACATACGTAGATGTCATATATCTCTTGAATCTGAGTGGTGACGATCATACATATTGATGTCATATATCTCCTAAATCTGAGGGTGAAGATCATATATATATATAGATGTCAGATATCTCATGAATCTTAGTGGTGAAGATCATACATATATGTCATATATCTCATGAATCTGAGTGGTGAAGATCATACATAGATGTCATATATCTCATGAATCTGAGTGGTGAAGATCATACATATAGATGTCATTTATCTCATAAATCTGAGGGTGAAGATCATACATATATGTCAGATATCTCATGAATCTGAGTGGTGAATATCATACATGGATGTCAGATATCTCATGAATCTGAGTGGTGTATATCATACATAGATGTCAGATATCTCATGATTCTGAGGGTGAAGATCATACATAGATGTCAGATATCTCATGAATCTGATGGTGAAGATCATACATAGATGTCAGATATCTCATGAATCTGAGTGGTGAAGATCATACATAGATGTAATATATCTCATGAATCTGAGTGGTGAAGATCATACATAGATGTAATATATCTCATGAATATGAGTGGTGAAGATCATACATAGATGTCATATATCTCATGAATCTGAGTGGTGAAGATCATACATAGATGTCAGATGTCTCATGAATCTGAGTGGTCAAGATCATGACCTAGGTCTATAGGCTATCTATCGTGAACCTAATCGGTGGAGATTTGACTTATCTTATTTAAATCAACAATTGATGCAAAAAGTAATTTTGAGCGTATTTTTCAAAATGTTATGGGGGTATGGATGGCACATCATATGTTGAGCGAAACGTCAAATTTTCTTTAAAAAATTAGTGATTTTAGTTGTTGTTTTTTGTTTGTGCATTGGTAATAATACATACTTTAATGAGATTTATAAGTACATAAAAAACTGGCTTAGGCACACAATTCGCAACACAGAAAACCCCGATGTTTTTCATTCATGTGTATCATGGTAAATCTACATGCTGCATGCTCTCACTGCCTCCAATTTCAGGCGTCATATCGAGTCTAGTATATATCAACATAGTCAGGCTGAAATCAACATCCTTCATGTGGTTGACGCAGAGGTTATTATTATCTGACCCCTATCCAGATGGTTGTGATTTATATTTATATTAATAACGAGCACTGAGCATTGTCATTCTGTGCCTCACAGGTCGTCATTCATATTCACGTGATTTCACACTATATGTCTGTCATCAAAACCACCCTTTATCAGCTCGAAACACATACTGCGTCATCTCATATATAATTTTGAATAAATGTGTTTTGATAGAAAACGCCATTAGTCACTGCAGCTTCAATTCCGTGCATATTTCACTTAAACCTTACAGCGCGGGAATCTGACGTCTGATCTGACGTCTAAAATCGATCCATGCATTGTAAAAATAAAAATATTTGTAATGGCCGTAGACCCATAATATAGGTATTCAAATGAAGCGGACATTTAAGATTAAGACATTTGTGATGATTTCAAATGGAAAAATACCGTGCAAGCACTCAAATACCCATCGGCTGATGCAGTGACTCTATATATGCCAGGTTTGAAGGCAATTAATTGAAAATAAGAACAATTTATTAAAATTGATAAAACCAAAATGGCCGCCGCAGCCTCGTTTTCAGTGTGACATGAAAACGGACAATACTAATAGACTCGTAGACCCCAAAAACTACCAGGTTTCGACGGAATTATGAAAAAAAAGTTGGAAAAATAGTCGCCAGGTGGCGGCCATTTTGATTATCGGTGGAAAGCCGAAATTCTAATCAGGTCATCTCCATACTCATGGGTAACTTGAAGTTACTCATGAGTATTTTTATGTGAAGTTACTAACTTCACATAAAAAATAGGAGAGATCCAATAATTATTTTCAAGTTATCGCGTTAACAAGGAATTATTAAATTAAAAAATCAAGATGGCCGCCATAGCCTCGTTTTCAGTCGCACACGAAAACGGACAATGCCAATAGACCCCGAAAACCTATATATACCAGTAGTCGGAGGAAATCTGAGAAAAAGTGAAAAAAAAATTAATCGCCAGGTGGCGGCCATTTTGATTATCGGTTGAAAGCTGAAAATCTAGGGTTTAAACATCAAGATTTGCAATCGTTTTGTCTTAAATTAAATAAATATCAATAATTTTCACCCACTTGAAGTTGTGGGTCGTGGTTGCCAGACACAACTTCAGGTGGGTAAATTTTTTTTCTGTATGATTAAAGTTTTAAAGGTTTAAGGGTTAATATAAGAGAACGAAATATTTCACACGTTTGAACAACGTAGGGGAGTTCAAAATGTGGTTTAATAGTAGTCTTTGTGTTTGATTAAAGTTCATAAACAATGATGAAAATTATAACAATTTATTAGTGATTTAGATCGACAAAATATCTATTATATACATATATATTTACTTGTGGAAAGTATAAGCCTGTTCAAACTATTGATCAGAATTTTTACAAATTCACTTAATGTACACAGTGCAGAAGATAAGGGTGAAGCTTGAATCCATCCACTTTTGCTAATACAATATTTTGACACATCAGCTAATTTTTCACCCCTGTCTTTCTCTTTACCAGATATTAGTATCTTGAATTATCGGGCCAATGTAGACCCAACATTGAATGAGTGGGGTTCTTTTGGGGTTTATTGAGTGGGTGACACAATGATTTACTCTGTGGCCACCTCTATTTTTTGTTCAGTAACTGAATGCTTCACTATCGACTAAGACTCATGCATGACTGATGTGGGGGAGAGGGAGAGATAAACCTGAACAGAAAATAAGACAAGCGGATAAAATACTGTGTACTGTGGCCACCCAGAGAGTGCCACCATCCCCCAGCTAACAAAAAACATTTGTATAACATTTGTACACTGTCGGACCAACGTCAAAGACGTCGGTCCGACGTTGTACAAATGTCATACAAATGTTTTGTGTTTGCTGGGTATAGCGATACTAGCCCAGCGAACATGAGACATGGGAACAATGTTGGTTTAATGTTTGGCCAGCGTCGTGGACGGTGGTCCAACGTTGAATCAACATTGTTTCAATGTCTCGTGTTTGCTAGGATAAGCTTGATAAATTAAACAACTTACCGTTACTACATATTTAAAAGTTGTAGATTTACATGGAAAGTTTCATGCGATTGTAATTGCAATATTTTAAAACTACCATCACTCGAATAAAAATTACCATATTCCAATCTTCAAATGCAGATTTATTCTAAAGATAATTACATTATGAGATTTTTGTCTAAATTTTTCAAATATTTGTGCGAAAAGCAAGTATGACTTGAACAAAAATGTAATTATATTGTTGAGACATAGGAAAAACAAACTATGTAAGGTAAGATTTATGGCCAGTGATGGTTCAATGCTGATCCAACATGTCCAACGTCTGGTGTCTTGGCCAATATAAACTGTCACAGAAAACACAGGATGTGGACCTAATGTTTGATCATTGTTGGGTCAACGTCGTAGATGATAGGCCTTGTTGTGTATGGTGGGATTAGATCAAGAATAGGATCACATCCCGGCTCTTATAGACTGTGTGCCAAGTGCTTGGGGGATCGCTAAAATCAATCGTTGTAAATTCATTGTTCCTTCCAATGCCAAACAGCATAGAGCAATACTCCAGCACCTTAGGATTTTCACAAACTACTTATAATTTGATTTCTAACCCAGTGAAGTTATAACCCAGTAATTTTATAAACATACCATCTTACAGTTGATTTATACACATTCACATTCTCGTGATTACACGCCACTTCATCTAACTTGTCAATTGTAAAATCTGTTTTTAATTTATCAACTTATGTTTTTATAGATTATTATGCAGACAATTTAAAAAATCTATGCTGTATTGTAACATACCATTAATGCATAAACGGATAGGGCTTTAGGCCACTTTTATACACATACAGGCTAAAGTGGGCCAGAAAGCAGAAAAGCTGCAGGTAATATAATAGATCCAATGACAATGCGGGAAAATTGTGACAATTACGAATTCTCGCATGACAAATTAAATGATATGTTAAAGTATGTTTGTACAGAATGATTTTTATATAGACACCTGACACCAGATTAATTTAACTTTGCTCATTTATTATTTGTTCACCACAATAATTGTATAATGTAATATGTTCTTTGAACGAATAAAGATTTAATATTATTAATAACCCCCTGAAGAGGGTGAGATGAATCAGATGGCACTTACCTCTAGACACACGATTATGGTATCCGTAACAGAGAGGCAGTTTCCACATCTACCAGCCTTCGTGTATACACCACGGAGGCCGAAGGGTATTTTTCAATTTGAAATCATCATACATGTATTAGTAGCTCTTACAGCTTCATTTGAATTCTTATGTCATGGTTCTACGGCCATAATAAAGTTGTTAATTCTTTCAGTGCGGAGACCGTCTTTAGACGTCAGAATCTGACGTCCATAGACGTCACAATCTAACGACTAATGACGGTCCTTGCTCTGAAAGAGTTAAAGTTGGGCCAACTTCGTACGCGGTGGATCAACACTAAATCAACAGCGAGAACTAATAATCACAGAAAATAATCACAAAAAACTCTTTTTCACTGGAGTGAATAATTATAATAGATTCAAAGTCACAGTGACATTACGATCAAATTATTTGATACTCTGTCGATTAAGCTGACGTGATCATATTTATGTTCAATATATCGGTATTCATCCTGCTCATCACTCGTTCATGACAAAATCAATCTCCAGTAAGCACAAAACACTTGCATAATTTTTGTACAACGTCGGCCCAACGTTGGTCCAACATTGTAGAAATGTCATACAAATGTTTTGTGTTTTCTCGGTCGACCACGGTTCAACGTTTTTAAATTCTGTGCATAGATGGCCTGTGTCGGTATTCTTAAACATGTTAAAGTGCCTGACCCATGTCTTAGATATGTGATTAGTTCAGATGGTCATATCTCTACCAATCACTTACCTAGGATATAGGTCAGTGGCTTTGAGGGCACCGGCATAGGTCGGTTTAACCACCGGAATCACACCTGATTGTGAATGGAAATTTAAAGTATGGAGAGCCCTTCATAAACTACTTCACTATTATAGGCTCATTTTATCAGCTGCTAAGAGGCTCGTAAAATGTCACACTTTATTGAGCGGTTGACGTTCTACTCAAATAGCAACAAATAGTTGATAAAATGGTTTGGAATTGTAAATATTGGACAAAGTGAATTACAGTACAGCTGTACGGATGGAATTCAGATAGTACAGTACGTATATGTGCTATACCTGTATACGGGACAAATGAAACAAGCTAAAACCTTTCACACAATGCAAAAGAAAAAACAAAATTTAAATGATAAAAATAGTCAGTTTTGTGTAGTTTATGTAGCTCCGATATGCCAAAGTAGGCCTATGACCTGCGTTTTTGTGACTAAGCACTTACCCCATCATGTCTATGCTCAACATTGTTCAAAACAGACTACTTAGCTGCGACCAATATCTTTCTATCCATCATTTATTGCCGGAGCTATTTGACTATGACATAGACAAATTCTTTATACTACGGTTATGTATACTTCCTCAATGAAGAATTACATTCGCTGCGAGTTGTCACCACCAATCACGACTGTAATCGATTATAATCCTAACATTAACATTGCAAACTATAGCTCAAGATGGACGTGTGTCATTTATATCTATCATGAGATAGAAGAATGACTGCCCATTTTCTATGTTGTGGATCGCGCATCTTCCCACGCAAGGGTCGATGCTACCGAGGTCGCAGACAGGAGACGGCCACGCGGTGTCAAGCCTTGCTATGAGGAAGATGGGATCGTGATACAAACCATCAAGTAAGTGAGAATTCCAATTAATTTACTTATAAATACACGGCCCCTACCTATAAACAGCGCCTTTCATTCAGTATGTATACAGTGTATTATGCATTTATATATGATGCAACTAGACAAAGTCAAATTAGGACAGCTCAAAATTAAAAAAAAGTGTGTGGTTTATCTCATTATACTACAATAAATCCCATATCGGCACCCGCTTGCCGATACCTTAGGGAAAATTACATTGAAAGAGATTGCATTATACAATTTGAAAATAAAAATATCTCGGAAACGGAACATCTGATACAGAAAAGGGGTGAAATTTTGAGCCGGAGGGTTAAATTCCTAAATATAAGCCACTTTACAAACAAAATGCAAGATGGCCGACAAAATTCAAAATGACCGATAAAATTCAGAATGGCCGACAAGAAATAAAAATGGCCGATATGTCCAAAATTATGTTAAAATCCGGTTAAATCAAGTAAAATCACCCAGCCAGTTTCTCTATTCCAACTGTCCAAACTCACTTCATGTTGCTTCAGCAACAGGCAATCTAGTTCCTCTTGAGATGTGATTGATACTTTAATTGACTGAAAATGATCTGATTCATGAAAGTACATCAGTTTATATCTGAAAGGAAAGCTCACAGCGCCCACATTGTAATGAATTATACCATTAGTATTGGTTCTTTTTTATTATAATAATTTTATAATGTTTGTATGTATATAATTTATAATAGATAATCGCGTACATAAGACGTGGGAGTGAACCCTTACAATGCGGGGATCGACATTAAACGTCAGATTCTGACGTCTAAAATCGCACTGTAAGAATTCAAATATTTATAGAGACCGTATACCCATAACATAGGAATTCATATCAGGCAGAAAGAGCTAACTAAGACATTTATGAAGATTTCAAATTGAAGAAACACTTTGGTCTCCTAGGTTTATACAAAAATATTTCAGCGCTTCAAGGGTTAAATACACTGCTAAGAACGAGTCGGGATACTCAGGGAACACGAGTCAATGACCCAATGCTGGGTCAATGCTGGTCCACCGTTTAAGACGCTGGGTCAGCATTGACCCAACATTGAGTGAACATATCTTGGCTGCTGTGTGCCAGGCTTGTTTCACTAAGAAAAATAGAATCAGATGCTATTTTCATTGGTTTCACTGAGAAAATCTAAGAAGACAATATTTTCTTAGCTTACATTTATCTATATCAAAAAAAGTTAGGATCATCTGAACTTGTTAATGATAAATGAAATGAAATGAATCGGGCTTTAGGCCACCTTTGTGCACATATAGGCTAAACTGGGCCAGGAGAACCTCCTGAGGATGGTGAGATGATTGAGATGACACTGTCCTCCAGACACAGGATTCGAAATTCGAGCCCTGGCGGTCGGAGGCCGAGCACGCTACCTCTCGGTCACGGAAGCTCCCCACAATACTGACTACTTGTTAATGATAAATGAGTAAAAGTTAAGATTTTTTTTTTTTAGTGAAACAAGCCCCAGCGACGGGTCGTCTCCCTTCGCGGTAGCGGCTGTAGTGCGAGGGTTTGAGCAGATTGGCGGTGGGTCGTCACCCCTTCGCATGCACGGCTGTGGTGCCAGGGTACAGACGGTGTCCTATTATGATGATTATAGAGCCAGGTGCCTGAGTCCTGTCGAATTATCACCAAGCCACGTGGACAAAATCAACAGGAGGACGACCGGCGATGATGGATTGGATACAAGTGTAAACGTGATCACCCAGCAAAGACGAGAGGCTGAACCTAGGTTGGTTTAATGTTGGCCCAGCGTCGCAGACGCTGGGCCAACATTAAACCAACCTTGGATCAGCGTCTCGTGCTTGCTGGGCTCGCGTGGCGGGAGCCTAGATAATAGAATACATTGCTACAATGCCGGCTCAATGCTGGGCCACCTCCTGGACATCTGGCATAGCATTGAGCCAATGTTATTCCAGTATTCCGCGTGTGTCGCGATCCCGGCTTGTTTGCGCACTGAGAATTTGGACCAGGAATGAGCTGTTCAGATTCCAATGCCACGGAGCAGGAAATATCACTGTCTGAAGGAAGAAATTGTCTATGGGCTTCGGAAATATTTCGGCGGACTAATCATAAATCAATTTGAATAAGTTTTTTTTTTGTGGTCTAAGACATTATTTGTAGTGTTACATAGCAGGAAAAAATAGGAAATCTAACGTGGACACGTGGAATAAGAAGTTTAGTACATGTTTAAGATACTTTGGACCTTAATAACATAGTAATTTAAATGGCCGGGTCTATTTGCCCCGTCACGGGGCACACAAGGCAAGAAAAGTGCGTTGGATTACCCGTGACGGGGCAAATAACAGTTAAATCCTCTTCCATGTCCCGTGACGGGGCGTGGAACCGCTAATTTTGTGCCTTCGATACACCGTGGCGGCCGAAATAAAGGAAAATTAGAGTTATACAGCCCGCTGTGGTGTATGCAAGATAATTAAAGTGTCCTTGGGCACCCCGTGAATGATGTAACGAGGTTTCTTATTGGTTGTCAAAAGAAGCATTCCACTTGGTCCACTCGACTAGCACAATAAATATGTTCGCATTTCTAATTTCCAAAAACAACTACATCGATGAGTGGAGTATGTTCCATCTGGAACTCCGGGCCAGAAGACGTTGGGAGCATTCATTGTACCGGTATCACCTAATCCATGACAGATAAAGTTTGCCCAGTGTGCAGCGAGCCCTTCATCCCTTCCAAGGATGAGGTTTAGCGACTGTGCAGTGGGCCCCTCATCCCTCCTGAGAGATGAGGTTTACCCAGTGTGCAACCAGCCCCTCATCCATCCTAAGGATGAGGTTTAGCCAGTGTGCAGTGGGCCCCTCATCAAGAGATGACGTGTACCTATAGTATGCAGTAGCCCCTTATCCCTCCTTGAACCTGAAAGATGAAGTTTACCTAGTGTGCAACCAGCCCCTCATCCCGGAGAGATAAAGTTACCAGTGTGCAGCCAGCCCCTCATCCCTCCTGAGAGATGAGGTTTATCTAGTGTGCAACCACCCCTCATCCCTCCTGAGAGACGAAGTTTACCCAGTGTGCAACCAGCCCCTCATCCCCGTGAGATGAAGTTTACAAGTGTGCAACTAGCCCCCCATCCCTCCTAAGGATGAGGTTTACCTACTGTGCTGTGGGCCCCTCATCCCTTCTGAGAGATAAGGGTTTAGCCAGTGCACAGCGAGCCTCTCATCCCTCCTAAGGATTACGTTCGGCCAGTGTGCAGTGGGCCCCTCATCCCTCCTGAGAAATGAGGTTTACCTAGTGTGCAGTGGGCCCCTCATCCCTCCTAGGAGATGGGGTTTACCAAGTGTGCAGTGGACCCCTCATCCCTCCTGAGAGATGAGGTTTATCGATTGTGCAGTGAGCCCCTCATCCCTGACTCTGCCTGATAGATGAGGTTCACCCAGTGTGCAGTGGGCCCCTCATCCCTAACTTTGCCTGACAGATGAGGTTTACCCAGTGTGCAACCAGCCCTTCATCTATCCTGAGAGATGAGGTTTATCTAGTGTGCAGTGGGCCCCTCATCCCTCCTGAGAGATGAGTTTTATCGATTGTGCAATGAGCCCCTCATCCCTGACTCTGCCTGATAGATGAGGTTTACCTAGTGTCCAGTGGGCCCATCATCCCTTCTGAGAGATGAGGCTCACCCAGTGTGCAGTGAGCCCCTCATCCCTAACATTGCCTGAGAGATGAGGTTTACCCAGTGTGCAGTGGGCCCCTCATCCCTAACTGGCCCTGATAGATGAGGTTTACCCAGTGTGCAACCAGCCCCTCATCCATCCTAAGAATGAGGTTTAGCCAGTCTGCAGTGGGCCCATCATCCCTCCTAACAGATGAGGTGTACCTAGTGTGCAGTGGGCCCCTCATCCCTTCTGATAGATAGATAGATAAGGGTTTAGTCAGTGTGCAGCGAGCCCTCATCCCTCCTGAAGATAAGTTTAGCCGGAAGTGTGCAGTGGGCCCCTCATCCATAACTGGGCCTGAAAGATAAGGTTCACCCAGTGTGTAGCGAGCCTTTCACTCTCTCAGGGTGGAGTTTACACAGAGAGAGGAGGTTTACCAATGTGCAGTGGACCCTTCAACCTTCTTCAGAGAGAAGGTTTACCCAGTGTGCAGTGGGCCCCTCATCTCTCCTGAGATCGGAGGTTTATCCAGTGTGCATTGGGCCTATCATCCCTAACTGGCCCTGCAAGATGAGGTTTACCCAGTGTGCAGCGAGCTTCTTATCCATCCTAAGGATGAGGTTTGGTCAGTGTGCAGTGGGCCCCTCATCCATAACTAGGCTGAAAGATGAGGTTCACCCAGTGTGTGGCGAGCCCTTCACTCTCCCAGGGTGAAATTTACACATGTGCAGCTGAGCCCCTCATCCCCAAGAGATGAAATCATCGGATTTTACCTATATTAACATTCTGATGCCTATAATATCACATATCTTATGTATTAGCACTCTCCATTCCAGTATCACATGTATTAACTCTCTGGAGTCTAGAGCATGACATGTCTCATGTATTAACCCTCTGTGGACTAGACTACCATATTTTCTCAATGTTAACCTTCTGATGCCTAGAGTATCACATGTCTTATTTATTAAGCCTCTGTGGACTAAAGTATCAAACGTATTAACCCTCTGTGGTCTAGAATATCACGTTTCTAATGTGTTAGCCCTCTGTGGACTACACTATCATATTTAACTTATTTTAACCTACTGATGCCTAGAGCATTATAAAAGTTAGTTATTAACCTTCTATAGGCTAGAGTTTGACATGTATCAACCCTCTGAGGTCCAGGGAGTAGATAGTATCACGTCTCTCTAATAATAACCCTATGTGGACTAAACTAATAAATTTCTTCTATATTAGCCTTTCGATGTCTGGAGTATCACATTTCTTATTTATCAACCTTCTGTTGACTAGACTATCGCAAGTATTAACCCTCTGTGGACTAGAGTATTACGTTTCTAATATATTCACCATATGTGGACTACACTATCATGTTTATCTTATTTTAACCTACTGATGCCTAAATCATCACATATGTTATTTATTAACCCTCTATAGGCTGGAGTATTACGCGTATTAACCTTCTGAGGTCCAGAGAGTCGATAGTATCACGTGTCTCAAATATCAACCCTCTGTATACTATACTATCATATTTCTTGTATATTCACCATTTGATGTCTGGAGTATCACATGTCTTATTTATTAACTCTCTGTTGACTAGAATATCGCAAGTATTAACCCTCTGTGGTCTAGAGTATCACGTTTCTTATGTCTTAACCTTTTCACTACCATACATGACGGAAATTTCCGTCGTCATTCGTCAATGAACGTAACCATAAAATGACACAAATTTTCGTCAAATATATACTACATTTATGTATTTTTCGTCATTTGAAGCTGGAAATTGCGTCAGCAATTCCAGCTTCAAATGACGAAAAATAGAACTCCTACACCATTATATCTGGATCCTGGCATGCACCCCGGCCTGGAAGTCAAAGGGTTAACCCTCTGTAGACTACACTATCATGTTTATCTTATTTAAACCTACTCATGCCTAGAGCTTCATAGATGTTATTTATCAACCCTCTATAGGCTACAGTTTTGATGTGTATTAACCCCCTGAGGTCCAGAGGGTCGATTGTATCACGTGTGTCTCGTGTATTACCGCTCTGTGGACTAGATTACCATATTTCTTCTATATAAACCTTCTCATACCTAGAGTATCATATGTTTTATTTATTAATCCTTTCCGGACTAGAGTAACACATGTATTAATCCTCTGGGGTCTCTGATATCACATGTCTCAAATATTATTCTTCTGCGACTAGACTATTATATTTATCTAATGTTATTCTCCTGTTGCCTAGAGTATTACATGTCTTCTGTATTAAAGCCGACACAATCAGGCTAGAATCATCAAAAAATCAATAATTGTATTTCGGCTTCTTAATATAGGCCTACTTCCTTAATATGTGAACATGTCCATAGACATGCATGTCTGAAATTAAATTGCGTATTTATTTCTCGCTTAACTGATAAATGCGCAACACAAAATTGAAAAACATACGCAATACTAGTCTATGGACATGTTCACATATTCTGGCCATATACACCTTTCCCAATAGCAACACGCCACACACTACAGTGACTAAAAATTGAACTATTTAGTTGGGATTCTTGTCACACTTCTATTACAACACGCCACACAGTGAATAAAACTGAACTATTTAGTTGGGAGTCCTGCTTAGGCGCAAAATCGTGCAAACAGTGTATTAAGAAGCCAAAATAAAATTAAGGATTTTTTATGATTTTAGCCTGATTGTGTCGCTTTAACTGTCTGGAGGCTGGAGTATCAAGTGTTTTAACCATCTGGTGTCTATAGTATCACGTGTCTCAAACCTCTGTGAAGTAGAGAATCATATGTTTCTTATATTAAGCTGCTGATGCCTAGAATCATATGTCTCATATAATAATCTTCTGGTGGCTAGAGTATGAAATTGCTCCCATGTTAACCATGTTAACCATCTGGTGCCACACATGTGTATGATATATTTTCTTCTGTAGCTAGACCCAGCAAATGCTACAAATTAAAATATAATTTAGACAAATGAATTTTCAAAGCAGATATTTATGAAATTTAGGCCTAACGTTATCTAGGCTAGAAAATGTAGGTGGATAAATGGGAGTTAGAGAGTAAATTAGCAAAATACTTTGATAGTAATCTAAGTTTTAAAGATCATTGTTTTATTACGGTGTTAATATTGCACACTGAAAAAATCTTATCTCTCAGGAGGGATGAGAGACTGGTTGCACACTGGTAAGCTTCATCTCAGGGAGAAGTAGGGGCTGTAGGTGTGGCTGGTCGCAGATTGGGTGAACTTCATCTCTCAGGCAGAGTCAGGGATGAGGGGCCCACTGTACACTAGGTAAACCTCGACACGCTAGAAATGGTAAGCCTTATATCTCGGAAGGGATGAGGGGCCCACTGCACAGAAGGTAAATCTTATCTCCCAGGGGGGGGGGGGGGGACTCATTGTACACTGGCTAAACCTAATCCTTAAAAGGGACTAAAAAAAAGTTAGACTGGTTGCACACTGGTAAACTTCATCTCTCAGCGATGAGGGGCCAACTGCACACTTTGTAAACATAATCTCTGAGGCAGTGTCAGGGATGAGGGGCCGACTGCACACTATGTAAACCTCATATATTAGGAGGGGTGAGGGGCCCATTTCACACTGGCTAAACCTCATCATTATCCATTGTAATTAGGATGGATGAGAAGCTGGTTGCACACTGGGTAAACCTCATATTTTAGGCTTAGTTTGGAACGAGGGGCCCACTACACACTGGGTAACCTCATCTCTCAGGGATAAAAAGACGGGGCTTGTTACACACTGAATATGTTCATTTCGAATTAAATACTTCTACACTAAGGGCCGTATGCCCGAAGCTAGTTTAGCTAACACGAAGTTTAGGCTTAACACAGTGTTAAGTAAAACAGTGTTTTAAAAATAATAAGCCTGTATGTCAAAACAAGGTTAGCATCGTGTTAATAAACCATAAGGGTAAATCACTAGGCTAACAACAGATAATGAACGGCATTACAATCGGTCTAATATAATAGCCCGAAACATTATAGAGAGATTGTTTAGCGTTTTAAAACAATTTTTAAGACGATTTGCATGTTTGCACTTTGGCCTCCGCACTAAATCAAGCACCAGATTGATTATAATAATTGTGGCTTGCTGTGTTTTGCACAACATAGCAAGAAGACACAGGGAAATTCATATTCGTTGTTGAGTTGGATGATGCCCATTACATTGATGATGACATCATTGATTCTAATATGCTGTCATCCGTCAACCCACAAGGCAATTTTGTGAGGCCAACAGATTATTGGTCCAACAGATTATGTGAGTAGGCCCTACATAAGATACATTTATAATAATAATATTAAAATCAATACTGCGCAATAAAATTTGAGAGAATAAATGATGAATTAATATTTACTTTTGATGACGCACAGTAACATCTGAGATAATAAATGATGTATTAACCCTTTCAGCACGGGGACCGTCTGTAGACGTCTGAATCTAACCAGAAATGCATAATGCATTTCTGATCTAACGTATATAAGCGTCAGACGTGTAAAGGCGGTCCCTGCTCGGAAAGAATTAAAAATGAAGCAAATAAAGCAGAAAAAGCTAATGAAAATATTTTTGATTATTTCAAATTGAAAAAAATGATTAATGTCTTTGTTAAATCGTTCTGCTTCATTTGGGTAGGCTACCTATGTTATGGATGTAGGGCAATTATAATTTGTTCAAGTTCTTTTAGCGCGTGAACCGTCTACATACGTCTGAATTTGACGTTAGAATCAGGCGTCTTAACGTCAACAGACGGTCCCCGTGCTGAAAGGGTTAATACATTTTTGTATTATCTCAGCTGTCATAAAAAGTATATATTAAGTCATCATTTATTATCTCATATTTTATACGAAATTAATTTTAGCGTTGTAAAGGTTAATATTGCATTGTCATATGTATGTACAATAAAATCTGAGATTAAGAACATATTTCATTAATTCGATTGGTATATTAGTATTTAATTATAGCGATAGGCATGCATAGATGTGTGTATAATTTTGTTTGGTACATCACTGATTTGAAAATAAAGAAGTTGATACCTGCAATGTCTTAAAATGTATTTTGATTTGCATTTCCATCAAATATAACAAAAATATGTTATAATGATGATATTTTAATAAGTTTAAAATTCCGTTGAAAACTCAATATATTTGGACATATCCCAAATATAAATATTAATGTAACATGAGATCATGCTGCTCTCCGTATGCCCGAACCTAGGTTAGTGTGAGTTTAGCTATAACAGTGTTGTAACCTTCAGTTTAACGCTAACCGGTATGCCAGAAGCTGGTTTTGGCTTAAAGGGACCCCTTGGGATGAGACATTGTCAATGTTGCCAATTTTGAAAATTATATTTATATGAAGCTATATAGCCTACTTAAACTAAAAATACAAAAAAATCAAAAAACAAATTTTAAAGCACCGAAATAGAGTGAAATACATGTAGTTATATTTCCAGGTCGTATATTGCCATGTAAACAAATCAAGTCAGCAATATACCGCACTTTACAGCACATATTCCCACGTCTTGGACGGTAAGATCAGAGCAATCGCCACTAATCGGTGTCTTATAGTCAGGATATAGGGGGATACACCTGCAGCACTGATTGTCTGCCCAACGCTGGGCCGACAGCATCACCATGTGGTCCAATGCTGTAGGAACATTTAACCGTCCTTTAGCAAGTGTTTAGGTATACAAAAAGTTTGTTTGGGTTTTATGGGGATTCATAGAAATGTTGATAATTGTTTTTTAAATCTAAAAACTCCGAAAAAAATAAAATCATGATCTGGGGGATACACTGCTTCATTACAAAACTAAAAACGAAAATTGATGTCATCCCAAGGAGCTGCTTTAACACGATGATAAACCGGTGTGTTATGTTGCCATGTTAGCATTAGGTTAAGGAAGTTGATGGCAATAGAAATTTGAAATCGAATCATAAAAATAACTGAATTATCATAATTATCCATGGAATACTAATAGACGACACTCATAATTGTGTGGAGTCATTGGAAAAAATCAACATTATCAAATATTTTTTTTATATTCGATGGAAAAGCAAATCAATTTTTTTTTAAGATATTGCAGGTATCAACTTCTTTATTTTCAAATCAGTGATTTACCAAACAAAATTATACACACATCTATGCATGCCTAGCGCAATTAAGTACTAATATACCAATCGAATTAATTAAATATTTGTTTATCTGAGATTTGACTGTGGATACATATAACAATGAAATATTAACCTTTACAACGCTAAAATAAATTTCGTATAAAATATGAGATAATAAATGATGAATTAATATATACTTTTTATGACGCACAATAACATCTGAGATAATACAAAATGCATTAATCCTTTCAGCACGGGGATCTACAGACGTCAAATTCAGATGTCTGAAGGCAGGCCCCGCGTTAAAAGAATTAAATTTTTTTTATAATGGCAGTAGACATATAACATAGGTACTCAAGTGAAGCAGAACGAGTTAACCAAGATATTAATGATTTGTTTCAATTTGAAATCATCAAAAATGTCTTCATTAGCTCTTTTTACTTCATTTGAGTTGTCCCTACCTATGTCTGACGTCTATGTACGTTAGATTCGGACGTCTGCAGACGGTCCCCGTGCTGAAAGGGTTAATGCAGTTTGTATTATCTCAGATGTCGTTGTGCGTCATAAAAAGTATATATTAAATCATCATCATTTTCTTAGATTTTATTGCGCAGTATTGATTTTAGTATTATTGATATTATGAATGTATCTTATTTACTCAAATAAACTGTTGGACTAGAAGAAACATTTGCATGTTAAGGAATAAAGGTTAAATTGTCTTTGCTGATTAAATGTTCCCCTATCACGCATGAGTATCTCAATTAAATATTAATAAATCAATGAAATTAATTAAATGTTTATTGTACATACATGTTGCAATGACATATTAACCCTAACAAAGCTGAAATATTTTTGTATGGAGATCAAAGTTTTTTTTCAATTTGAAATCATCATAAATGTATTTATGAACTCTTTCTATTTCATTTGAGTACTTATTTTATGGTTCTATGGCAATTATATTTGACATATATATATCTACAGACGGCCCCCGCGCTGAAAGGGTCAATACATCATTTATCATCTCAGATGTTACCGTTATCAAAAGTAAATAATAATGCATCATTAATCTCTCATATTTTATTGTGCGGCATTTAATTTCTATTATTATTATTAATGAAAAATATAACAATGCGTCTAATTAATTCAGCTCTGATTTAAATTTGATATGTTCTATTTGCTGATTTTATCAAGCGAAGTGATGTTCATTCATCTTAAGGCATGTAAGGTGGAAATTGCGATTTATCACGGTGAACGAGAAGAAACATTTGAATGTTAAAAAGTAAAGGTTAAATTGTCTTTGCTGATCTTCACAAACGGTACAACCCGACAAACACGACACCTTGTGCCGATGATGAATTAATGCTGGGCCGTCGTCTTCGACGCTGGCAGGAACAATAAAGCAGTATTGGTGGAACGTATCGTGTTTGTCGGACGTGCCCATTGTCGGCGCTGACGGGGAATCACTGCAAGTGTACACAAATTGTATGCTTCACGGCGTTACACCACTGGTTTAGGATTTAACCTTATGGTTTATTAATACGATGCTAGCCTGGCTTTGGACATACGGGTTAAATTTTTTAAAACAATGTTTTACTTGACACCGTGTTAAGCCTAAACTTAGTGTTAGCTAAACTAGCTTCGAGGATACGGCCCATAGTGTCTCGTATGTACAGTCATCATTGAAACAGTCACCACCAACCCAAACACCCCACATCCACCCCATCACCGCCCCCCCCCCCCCACTCCGCCACCCCATACCGCACAGCACCTCTATGAACAGAAAAGCGGTCTGCAGTTCTCATCTAGTTTATAGGTTTTGTGCAGTTTTGTAAATGATGGGCTACCTACGTTTGCCAAGTGCCAATAAAATATAAAACGCTATATTATAATTATACACATCTGAATTGGTTTTGTGCAGTTTTGTAAATGATGGGTTACCTACGTTTGCCAAGTGCCAATAAAATATAAAACGCTATATTATAATTATACACATCTGAATAGATACTATCTCCATGCACACAGTTATCATCCAATTAGGGCATTTAGCAATTATTCATTTACTGTTATTCATTTACCTCTTAAGCGCTAACCATGACCATGAATTGTTTTTAGATTACGGTTATAATAAGATTATATTTGTGGCAAGTGATATTAAGGTCCCAACAAACAGAATAGGTTCGGCTCATGTTTTTTAATGCTGGCTAACAATCTGCGACGATGGCCCAGCATCAAACCAACATTAGATCAGCACCCCATGTTTGTGCCACGACTTGCCTGTAGGAAAGGTCAGGCTGCCTCTTCGACGATTGAACCCTCTATGTGTCGATGACAACTATATTATTTTTAACATTTTATTAATATTTCAACAGTAGGCATACATTTTCAAGGTGAATTTTGGCTTCAATCCACAGAAAGATTTAAACATGACTGTTTGACAAATCTGTAAAAAAAAACAGAAATACAAATGTTCTCTCATGTGAAGCTGTGTATCGCGTCAGGAAGACACAGCTTCAAGTGAGAGAAACTTTCTCACTTAAATCACTTAATGGGTTAAATAAGATGACGTGTCAGGTAATTATGATGTACGGAACACTGACTTTCCGCTGCACTATGGCCCCGTTGATCATCTCCCATCACATATTGTAAATGTCTGACGTCAAAGAAGACGACAATGCCATAATAGGCCTAATATAAATCACATTGACACATCAGACATGCCGGTATGTGTTTGAATATACAGCACAAACAACACCTCCGAAATTATTGTTTCACAGTTATTGGGAAGTGGCTCTAGGCCTTATGTAGGGTATACACATTTTTTAAAAGCTATTCATCCCTGAGTTTCCCTGCTATTCTGTAAATATCAAATTGTTTCTGAACTCATACAACGGACAAGCCCCAAAAGCAAAACAAAATTACCCTCGTTTACAGTCTATTGGGAGAGAAAGCTGCGTCCTAACATATATTTAGGTAATGGAAACGATAATGATTTTGTTGCCTCATACTTCGACAGCATAACCCATATTGAAGCACGTGTTGTCATGACAACGTGTATGTTACAGGCTAAATCAACTTTAAATCACCTCTAATGCATGAAA
Source organism: Flabesymbios commensalis (assembly GCA_964017125.1). Taxonomy (NCBI): domain Eukaryota; kingdom Metazoa; phylum Annelida; class Polychaeta; order Terebellida; family Flabelligeridae; genus Flabesymbios; species Flabesymbios commensalis. Next base: position 56,016,817 of record OZ024916.1, on the reverse strand, counting down.
CATTATAAAACGATCACAATATTAATCCTGTTTGATATGAGAAAAAACTTCTGTAGGTGACAAAGACCACTGTATTTGGCCATATTTTATAGTTACGTGTATATTACAACAAGCATGGACCCTGAATTATGTGCGTGTCCAATATGTATGTAATCTCACCATGGCTTTCTTAGATATGCTCCGGAAACGTGATTGTTAGTGTCTAAGCTATTTTAGATCATATATGTAGGTAAAAAAGTAGGTCAAATGTCATGACCTCCAAAAGGCACATATACATTCCATAGTGATGAGTGTGCAATATGAAATAAATCCCCATTGGTTTCCTCTGAAAACCTAAAATATACTCGTTTTTATTTCACATAGCCAATTGCCATAGATATTCTCCTCCCAATATAAAAAATATTTTTTATTGAAAACGACTCTATTGTTTAAAAAAAATGTTATTTCTTATAGTGTAAGAACGAAATCAATTCACGTTTCAGTTGCAATCCCATATTTACCAGAAAGAGTTATTCAAGACATAAACATAAACTTAAACATACAGACCACTCACCAATGTGTGTTCAATCTACATCAGTCAATACCTGAGCGAACTTAAGCATAACACGTGAACATACAGGCCATAATGTGGGCTCAGGCTGCCTCAACCAACCCATTGATCCATCCATTCATTAATCCATGAATGGATAGATCAATGTTGATTGATTGATTGATTGATTGATTGATTGATTGATTGATTGATTGATTGATTGATTGATTGATTGATTGATTGATTGATTGATTGATTGATTGATTGATTGATTGATTGATTGATTGATTGATTGATTGATTGATTGATTGATTGATTGTTGGATGGATGGATGGATGAATGAATGAATGGATGTATGGATGAAAGATGAATGAATGGAAGGATAAATGGATAAATGAATGCATGAATGGATGGATGGATGCTGAGTAGTATGATCTCCTGAAAAAAAACATGCTTAATTCTGATTTGTATATTATCTTTTATAAGATAATTATGGGTTCTGGCTTTGTAATGGTCATAAGACATAAACAAGTGAAGGCAGTTTTCAGATGAGGTGCGTTTGAACACCGGGCCGACGTCTCGTGCCTGCCTGGCGTGAATCTGAGCGCCCATATACATACAAAGCAAACAGAGATATAAGACCTCCCGGTTCAATGCTGGTCCACCGTCTACGACAATGGACCAGCATCGAACCAGCAAGGTATACCGGGGACTAGCTGGCTTTGGCTAAAGAAGAAAACACGAGACGCCGGTCAATCCCTGTTCCGCCGTTGAACTAATACTGGCCCGACGGCCAAACAAGCCTCGACCAACGTCTCGGAAACACGATGCATCGAATATATATTTCAAATATAACATATTATAATTTTACGTTGATACATTATGCTGTTGCTATTGTGGTATTCTTAGTTTATTCAACCCTCTGAGGTGTCCATATCACCAGAAAGATGAAAGAATGAATGAATGAATGAATGAATGAATGAATGAATGAATGAATGAATGAATGAATGAAAGAATGAATAAATGAATGAATATATAAAGCAATAAATGAAGAAATGAATGAGTAAGAATATGAATGAGTAAATGAATGACTCAATGAATGAATAAATAAATGAACTATATAGTAAATAATGAAATGATCGAGGTTCGAGATCACCGAAGGTCATTTTAATTTCGGACGGTGTGCGGTGAATTCAGAGCCGCGGTGATTTCGGTCGGTGATTACGGGCGGTGTGCGTTGAATTCGGACGCCCAACATAGTATTCTTATATGCGCACACTTATATTATGCGTTTTGTGGCTTCAATGTAGCACTCTGCCCATTTCAAATCACTAGTTCGTCTGCGAAGCTGGACCTCAAAGGTATGTGATATCTTGTCAGTGACACAATTCTGTGAAACTCAATGACCTCGACCTCCTGTGTTTTCACCGAGCTGGCTAATACAATGAAGTATGGAGGAGGGTTCTTATATAACCTTGTTTTCACCGAGTGACGTCACTGCGTTTCACAGAATGAAGTATGGGGGAGGGGGTATTATATAACCTTGTTTTCACCGAGTGACGTCACTGCGTTTCACAGAATTCTGCGAAACGCAGTGACGTCATCGGAAACCCTTTTAAACGGTTACTGGGTGAAAATAATGTCATATAATACCCCCTCCCCCATACTTTATTGTATCAGATAGCTCGGTGAAAACATTGCAGGCCAAAGCTATTGAGTTTCACAGAAGTTCACCATGCATATGCCCTTTAAAGGGACATGCCCAGGCTAAAATCATAAAATAATCGGTGATTTTATTTTGGTTTATTAATATGACCATGTGATGTAAGCATGTCCATAGACTAGAACTGCAAAAGTTTTTTAATTTTTGTGCTGCGCATTCACCAGTTAGGCTAGATATAGAGACGAATTCCTGATTTCTAATTACTTGACAACCATATCAAAAATAAAAATTACGAGAATTTGGTCTCTATCTCTAGCCTAACTATTAAGTGGTCATATTAATAAGCTAAAATAAAATAACCGATTTTTTTATGATCTTAGACCTGGGCATGTCCCTTTAACCGCCAAATATACAATAATATTTTTTAGGTTATTAGATTTACAAAAGAGCAATGCCTACAACGTACACAGATATCTGGGCACAGAGCGGGACGGATACCCAGCACACCCAGCCGAGACGTTTAACCAATGTTAGCTTCATGTTGGAGCAGCGTCTTAACATAGGATGTAGGGAACCAATGTTTGTGTAATGCTGTGCCAGCGTCGCAGATAGAGGACCAGTAATACCCCAGCATTGGGTCAACGTCTCGCGTCAGCTGGAAGTGACCTGATGTCAGTCAGTTGTACGGCGTAAGATGACGATGAAGAATTAAAGGTATAGTAAACTGTCGAAATTCGCGGGACAAGGGTCCCCCAGAATGCAATAGTGCCCATGGGTGGGCCCAGGCCAGAGGTGGGCAAGTGGTCGCCACATCGCAACATGTGGCGATAGAAGCAAAATATCTGTAATGTAAATATAAAAAAATGACCATTCAGAGCACCTAAAAGTGGCCATTTGTGGCGACAGGATTCCTTTCACCTGCCCACCCCTGCAGGCCCTATTCCATAATATGCGTTTCATACCCAAAGCCTCATTAAGAGCAAGTTCTCAAATCACAGCAACTTAATATATACTTAAGCGACATCTATGAGTTAATAATTCAAAGCCATTAGCCCTGGCCCCTACTTGGTCGCTGGGTTGCAAACAAACTGACTGTATTACTGCGGGGGATGTCGAAACTGGTTGACCCCAAGCTTATATATTGACACCAAGTGAACACAAAACATTTGTATGACTTTATACAATGTTGGACCAACGTCGAAGACGTTGGGCCGACGTTGTAAAAATGTTATACAATGTGTTGTGTTAGCTGGACTTTCTCTCAAACATAGTACATTTGTCCAATGTTGGTCCAATGTTGGACCAGCGTCGCAGACGTTGGTCCAACCAACATTAAAACAGCACTGGGTCAATGTATCGTTTAAGTAGTATCTTGTAATCAGTTTAGCTGATGATATTAATGCCGTCACCCTCCCAGCAAACACGATACATTCACCATGTGTCTGCGACGCTGGCCCAACGTTAAAGCAGCATTGGATGAGTGTATCGTGTTTGCTGGGCTGTACAGTAGGTTACTGTATACCTACAGCCCTGTACTCTATATATGCTACTGTAGGCCTACACGTGACGGTCCCACGCATGCCCGTTTTGTAGCTGTATGAATCTTTAATAATAACTAAACAACATCAATCTTGTAAAATCATAGGAAAGCATAGTTGACCGATTTCACGTTTTCAGTCCGCTGTCATACTGTACACTATCAGGCGTATTCATAAAAGAGGTTTTACCAAACCCGAGCTTAGCGTTAACACGAGTGTAACTAAACATACATTTAAATAATTTACAAACCATATTCACAAAAGCAGTTTTGCTCCAGTTTAAAGATTCATACAACTGCGAAATGGGCATGCGTGGGACGGTCAGGTGAGAGCCTACATTAGCTTATAGAGTACACTTTGACTATATTAATAACTGAACTAATTAAAAGATACTACTCCAACGAGAAATTGACCCAAAGTTGTTTTAATGTTAGACCAACGTCTGCGATGTTGACCGACATTAAACCAACATTTGGTGAGTGTGCCATGTTGGCTGGGAAAGCTCTCACTGTTAATATGCGGTGAGTCAACTGTTTCTAGACCCCCATGGCAACACAACTGTTTGTGTCTCAACACTAAGCCCACATAAGAGAATTGGTGAATTACTTCCTCATAGATGTCGCTCAAGTATATAGAGTTTATATTCTGGGGACACCCTATTTTGACAGTTGACTATACCTTTAAAAAAACTTCAGAATGCCGTTTAAACCAGCTGGTTTTACAGTTTGATCGACGTTCATGCACACAAATGATGGTTACCCACATCCAAAATGCATACAATTTGTGTACACCGCATACACAATTTAATACTCTGGGTAAAACGCGTTCCCGATAACACGATACGTCAATACAATGTTGGTTTAACGTTGGGCCCGTGTTGCAGACAGCGGTACATCAATAATCCAACAGTGGGCTAAGGTCTATTGTTTACTGGGTCGAAGAAATAGATCATTTGCTCTTTTATAGAGCCTGTAATCAATATCATATAGAAGATAATTAATCTGTTATCGTTCTAATGCATTATTACTGACATATGTTTGTGTCATATTATAATTATACATGTTGCTCAGAATTCAAATACCCGTTGTATAAAATCTTAAGCACAACTTTCCGATATTAATCATTGTTAATCCGATAGGGCGGGGGCCCTGGTGCAGTGGTTAAAGCTACCTGCTTTGAAAGTTAGAGATCGCGGGTTCAAACCCCACTCTGGCCTTCAAGTTAGAAAAAAGCAAAATGTTTCTTCCCCGCTCACTCGTAAAAAATTAATATCTGTCTCTGTCTGTCTCTGTCTATGGCTCTGACTCTGGTCCTGTCTCTGTCTGTCTCTGTCTCTGGCTCTGTCTCTGGCTCTGGCTCTGTCTCTGGCTCTGTCTGTCTCTGGCTCTGTCTCTCTGGCTCTGACTCTGTCTGTCTTAGGCTCTAGCTCTGGCTCTTTCTCTGACTCTGTTGTCTCTGGCTCTTGTTCTGTCTCTGGCTCGCTCTCGCGCTCCTTCAGAAACAATGGCCCCGTCCAAACTCACTAGTACGTTAGTGGTAGTTCCTTCTAGTTTTGGCCATTATACTGCTATGGTGGGGACGCTCGGAGCTTATATTTTACCGTGATACTTTCCTAAATTATTCTTAACCCTTTCAGCGCGGGGACCGTCATTAGACGTAAACGACCCCCGCACTGAAAGGAATTAGCAAACTGTTATGACCGTAGACCCATAACATAGATATTCAATTGAAGACGAAAGAGCTAACTAAGCTATTTGTGATGATTTCAAATCGGAACAACTCTTTGGTCTCCATGGTTGATACGCAAATATTTCAGCATTGTGTGTTAAATCATCTAGACAATAATGAATTATTACTTATTTGGCCAACGTTCTAAGGTATGTGGTCCATCAATATTTCAAATACCCGTTGTATAAAATCTTAAGCACAACTTTCCGATATTAATCATTGTTAATCCGATAGGGCGGGGGCCCTGGTGCAGTGGTTAAAGCTACCTGCTTTGAAAGTTGGAGATCGCGGGTTCAAACCCCACTCTGGCCTTCAAGTTAGAAAAAAACAAAATGTTTCTTCCCCGCTCACTCGTAAAAAATTAGTATCTGTCTCTGTCTGTCTCTGTCTATGGCTCTGACTCTGGTTCTGTCTCTGCCTGTCTCTGTCTCTGGCTCTGTCTCTGGCTCTGGCTCTGTCTCTGGCTCTGTCTGTCTCTGGCTCTGTCTCTGTATCTGGCTCTGTCTGTCTCTGGCTCTGTTTCTGTCTATGCCTCTGTCTCAGGCTATGTCTCTGTCTGACTCTGTCTGTCTCTGTCTCTGGCTCTGTCCGTCTCTGGCTCAGTCTCTGTCTGTCTCAGTCTGTCTCTGGTTCTGTCTCTGTCTCTGTCTCTGTCTCTGGTTCTGTCTTTTGCTCTGACTCTGTCTGTCTTTGGCTCTAGCTCTGGCTCTGTCTCTGACTCTGTTGTCTCTGGCTCTTGTTCTGTCTCTGGCTCGCTCTCGCGCTCCTTCAGAAACAATGGCCCCGTCCAAACTCACTAGCACGTTAGTGGTAGTTCCTTCTAGTTTTGGCCATTATACAGCTATGGTGGGGACGCTCGGAGCTTATATTTTACCGTGATACTTTCCTAAATTATTCTTAACCCTTTCAGCGCGGGGACCGTCATTAGACGTAAACGACCCCCGCACTGAAAGGAATTAGCAAACTGTTATGACCGTAGACCCATAACATAGATATTGAAATGAAGACGAGAGAGCTAACTAAGCTATTTGTGATGATTTCAAATTTGAACAACTCTTTGGTCTCCATGGTTGATACGCAAATATTTCAGCATTGTGTGTTAAATCATCTAGACAATAATAAATTATTACTTATTTGGCCAACGTTCTAAGGTATGTGGTCCATCAATATTTTTAATCAGTTAGGTGAAACGTCGGACCTGTTTTTAACTAGGCAATGTTGATGGGTTGAATCAGATTTAAGTTCTAAAGTATATTTCGGAGACTTATTCCTGAGGTCACATAGTGAGCGCACGATATTACTGCAATACATGTTTCGAACTACAGTTATCATTATTACATTTAGCTATAAACAAAAAAAAATACATATTTGTGAATTAATTTATACTATTCGCTTTCTGTTTTGTGAGTAGGCCCATGGTTTATCCTCTCCCAGTCTGTGCCGACTATGCGTATCTGAGGGTAGTAACAATCTGTTCAATTTGTCCTTGTATTAAGACTGATTAAGGCAAAGTGAGCACTATTATCATCGGTTGTTTAGAATAAGTTATTATCGCCTTTATCCAAGGTACCATTTATGACTTACCAAAAAGTTTTGAAATAGCATTATGTTTATGTTTATAATAATATTTGAGGAACTATAGAATGTATGGTGAAATTGTTTTTTTTTAAAAGTCAAAGATACATTGTGAACGCGTAATCCCAAGTACCACTAGTCCGTATTACTCATACTTTTGTATGTAAGCACTTACCTGCCTGAGTACGAAATGAAAAGGTTTTGGTCATAGCGCAATGATCTTTATTGATTGTCAATTAAAATGTTTGGCAGAGATGCATTCGTTTTCGCCTCATAGGGAAAACACATCTTATTTTCATTTCAACAAGGGCTCAGGGGCACATATTTTCTGTATTTTACTTCTGTGTACATATAATAGTATTCTATCAGGTGGTGAAAAGTGTAGGGGGGTAGGCATACTATCCTGTTTATTAATAAAATGTAGGTATTATAATTTAGTGTTTTGTTTACAATTGTACCTGAACTATATAATGGTAGTTGTTATAGCTACTAGAGAATTTATTAATGTACAGACAAGAAGTAAGTAATCCTTTTGTGGATAACTTTTGTGTTAATCTGCGACCATGTGAACACATTCAATTATAAAGGTAATGATGAGATAATAATAATTACGAATAATTGCATTTATTAATTTTAAAACACGAAGAAAATCATATTACACATAAAATAATGTCGATCTTGTTTATGTTTCTTATAAAGATGAAACGACAATAGCCAGTGACTTTGAGTGTTCATATAGAGTGTCCATATAGATTATTCTAAAACCACTGGCGTCTCGCTAAAAATAAAATAATGAATGGATCAATGAAACATAATAATTTTTTTAATATGTTCTATTCGTGGTGATCAAATTCGAAATTTGCATTTAATATTTTGATAAAAAAAAATTACAATATGATAACTACAAGAACTTAAATATTTGTTGGGTAACACATACATTAGGTAGATAGGCATACCTACAATTTTATCTCTCATACACTACTGTATCACGTGTATACGGGACAGTCGTGTCTCCAGGAGAATGATCTAAAAATTGTATCGCTGTACCTTTATCCTGAACAAAGAAAACAAAAACAAATATCACTATAGCATAATTTAATCATTACGAGTACACAATTCTGCTACGTAAGTGTACTGTGTAGCAGCAACGATTTATGTTCTAGCGCTCATAACGCATATTTTGCACAAGATATACTCTAGATTACCTTGCTCAGACATGTTGAAATAACCCTGCTGCTTTTCTGTGGTTTAAATAAGAAAGGTTGGAATAGTTATTTAACCCAGTAGATTTGGTGTGGATTATATACGAAAATATTTCTATAACCAGGTGTTTTTCTATAGGTTGAAGAGGGTTTAAATAGTTTAATAGCCCAGGTGATTTTTTGCGGGTTAAATAAGAAGGTTGGGACAGTTATCTAGCCCGGTGTATTTGTTGTGGATTATATATGAAAATTGGAAAATCGCTCTGTCCCCCAGCTGTTTTTCTGTGTGTTAAATAAGAAGGTTGTAAAATTATATAACCCAGGTGCATTGTAGTGAGCTAAATAAGAAGGTTGAAATATGTCTGGGTGCTTTATTACGTGTAGGCATAAAGAAGGGTGGAATTGTTGTTTAGCCCGGGTTGTTTTCTGTGGGCTAAATAAATATGTCGGTTGAAAAATTATAAAACCTACTTGCTTTTATTTGGGTTAAATGGATTTTCTGTGGGCTGGAAGCTACGAAGGTAGAAATAGGAGGTATACAGTCTGGGTTATTAATTGCGGGTTAAATTAGAAGGTTGGAGTTGTTATTTAGCCCGGGTTGTTTGATGTGGAAATAGTAATTTAACCTGGATGCTTTGTTGTGGGGTAAATTAAGTACATAGGTTGACATAGTTATTTATCCCCGGTGATTTGATGTGGGCTGAAGACGAAGATTAAAATAGCTCTGTAGCCCACTTGTTTTATGTGGGTTATATAAGAACTTAAGGTTTGTATTGTTATTTAGCCGGGATGTTTTCTGTGTGGAAAATATGTCGGCTGAAAAGTTATAAAAACTACTTGCTTTTATTTGGGGCGAATAGAATGTTCAAATAGTTAAATAGCCCAGTAGGTGATTTTCTGTGGGCTATATAAGAAGGTTGGGATAGTTATCTAGCCCGGTGGATTTGGTGTGTATAAAATATGAAGGTTGAGATAGCTCTATATCACCTAGCTGCTTTTCTGCGGGTTAAATAGGAATGCTGTAAACGTTTATAACCCTGATGCTTTTTTGTTGGCTAAATACGAAGGTTGAAATAGGTATATAGTCTGGGTTATTAATTGCGGGTTAAATAAGAAGGTTGGAATTGTTATTTAGCCCGGGTTGTTCGATGTGGAAATAGTTATTTAGCCTGGATGCTTTGTTGTGGGGTAAATAAGTACATAGGTTGACATAGTTATTTATCCCCGGTGATTTGATGTGGACTGAAGACGAAGATTGAAATATCTCTATAACCCACTTGTTTTATGTGGGTTATATAAGAAGGTTTGTATTTTTATTTAGCCGGGATGTTTTCTGTGTGTTAAATGTGTCGGTTGCAAAGTTATAAAACCTACTTGCTTTTATTTGGGGTGAAAAAAGGTTTAAATAGTTAAATAGCCCAGTATGTGATTTTATGTGGGCTAAATAAGAAGGTTAGGATAGTTATCTAGCCTGGAGGACTTGGTGTGGATGAAATATAAAGGTTGAAATAGTTCTATATTACCCAGTTGCTTTTCTGTGGGTTAAATAAGAAGGCTGTAAACGTTTATAACCCAGATACTTTGTTGTGGGCTAAATACGAAGGTTGAAATAGGTATACAGTCTGGGTTCTAAAATGCGGTTAAATTAGAAGGTTGGAATTGTTATTTAGCCCGGGTTGTTTGATGTGGAAATAGTTATTTAGCCTGGATGCTTTGTTGTGGGTTAAATAGGTAGGCCACATAGATTGATATAGTTATTTATTCCGGGTGATTTTATGTGCGTCGAAGACGAAGATTGAAATAGCTCTATGACCCACTTGTTTTTATGTGGGTTATATTATAAGAAGCCTTTTATTGTTATTTAGCCAAGGTTTTTCCTCAGGATTTGAAAAAAATAAGCGTGGTGGGGGGGGGGGGGGGGGTGGGCGACCCTCAAGTTTTTCGTTGGTATATTTAGGTCAATTTAGGTGGCTTTTTTAAATAATGTGGCGAAAAAAGCGGGGCCGTCCACCCTCCCCCGCCCTGGATCTGCGGCCGGCATTTCCCGTCATTAGGTTGACTATAGGCCTATATTTACCTAATGTTGGTTTAATGTTGGCCCAGTGTCGTGAACGGTGAACCAACAATAAAATAACCCTGGGTGAATGTCTCAGATACTAAGCAATGTAAAATGCACATCGGGCGCAGTAATCAAATGCGGCCACGGACGATAATACGCGTAGTTGTCAATTCACATATATAATTTCGTAGTATTCCAGCTTTCATATTTTTTTGTAAATGTTGCAAGCGATAATAGTTGGCATGTGTCAGGGATAGACCTATATTTACATTGTACAAGTTTATTTTGACGCGGCATAACTTACCTGTTCATTTTCATAAGGTCCTGGTGTAGGCTATTCAGTTCCGTGAATCATGTGAATGAGCGCCAAAAAACAAACATTGACAGCAGGGCATTGAAAAAACGATTTTGATTGGTTGTTATTGTCGGGTTAAATAAGGGTTTTAGTCTTCTTGCACACCCGTGACGGGGTAAATAGACACTTCCAATTTAAATATACATATATTTTAAATATATTCTTTAATATTAATATCCTCATGTCGTGCTTGTCTCAAGTCAGTAAGCATTATCCCTGCGCATTACGTCGGCATCTCGTGTTTGCTGGGATACCTGTCAGTTACGTTGAAAATGAAGCAAATGCTAAAGTTATCTGACAAGGTGCTTCACTTCTGCACAATAATAGCATGTGGAAAAAGTAAGTTTAATCCTTATGGCAAACTCTAATTCATGAATTACCGATAGAGTTGACAGGAATCAATACTAAACACCATGACTGCTAGCAATTATCTCCCTCTTGCCCAAACCGGAACAGAACAGAACAGAACAGAACAGAACAGAACAGAACAGAACAGAACAGAACAGAACAGAACAGAACAGAACAGAACAGAACAAGAACAGAACAGAACAGAACAGAACAGAACAGAACAAGAACAGAACAGAACAGAACAGAACAGAACAGAACAGAACAGAACAGAACAGAACAGAACAGAACAGAACAGAACAGAACAGAACAGAACAGAACAAGAACAGAACAGAACAGAACAGAACAGAACAGAACAGAACAGAACAGAACAGAACAGAACAGAACAAGAACAGAACAGAACAGAACAGAACAGAACAGAACAGAACAGAACAGAACAGAACAGAACAGAACAGAACAGAACAGAACAGAACAGAACAGAACAGAATGGAATAAAACGACGCGAAACAAAACAAAACAAAACAAAACAAAACAAAACAAAACACAACACAACACAACACAGCACAACACAGCACATTCATCAGATATGTCTAATTCATATGGATAGTAGCATCCAACATTCAAACAGCCAACCCAACCACCCACATGTGTCTCATATAATTATGTTTTAGCCCCTTCACCTATATATATCATACCATAGCCGTCTCTCATTATATATAGAGGTATAATTTATTTCTTTATTCATTAGTAGTGGATTATACACATAGAGATAACACTATGATATATCGTAGCTATAGATCTAGTCATCAGGTCATATATCTATATAAATATAACCTTTTCTTTCCGTACCGTATGGTTATATCCCGACGACTATGTCTATCTCTAATCCCCAATCATATATTCTCTACCATGTCTACCTGTATCTCCATTTCTATCAGCATCCCTATGTCATGTATATCAAAAAATATATCATGCACCTGAAGTTGAAAACATCCTATTTTCTGGGTGGCTGCAAATCTTTTCCGATCCGCTCCACACATGAGCTTATTCAAGCAAAACGCCAGACGAACTTTAGCCTGTTTTATTCTAATGTTGGGCTAGCGTCGTAGACGGTGGACCAACATTAGAATAAAACAGGCTGGGATCGTAGCGAGGCGGCAGATACGGAACAAAACTGGAATCTGCTGTTAATATTTCTCAGGGGTCGACGGTCAGCTGCCTGCGTCTGTAGCCAACTTGTACACTAATTCCTACTCTTAACTTAACCCGCCGACTTCTGAGGGGTGTATTCAGTCTTGTGTTCTGGGTCGCCTCTTCTTTTCTGTTCTGTTCCCTTCTGTTTTCGTCTATTTTGCACTGCATTGTACAACACTGATCTACATGTACTCTGCTCTGCTCGACTCTGCTGGGCTCCCAGTTTGCTCCAAGGATAGGGCCTACTCCAACAAATCCTTGTTCTGCTCTGATCATTTGTAATTTGTTTTGATACTATATGTTTTACCGATTAATAAAATACTATTTGTGTTAACTATTATAAAAACGTTATTAAGCCATGTTCGGGTGCTACCGTGCTACCCGTTTCTTTCAACTTTTATATCGATGGCGACAATATGCCTACTACTAATTATAAAATCATCCTTATTAGTTAAAATAAATAATACATTATCAAATAACGCAGGATCATCTGATTATGTTACACAATAAGAAACTTCAGAACTATGTTCTTTTCTAAATACAAAATCACGTATAATAGTTTATCTTCACATGGTAAATTTTGATATTCGCATGCTTCTGAATAAAATACAGTCTATGCAATATTTACATGGAAACGTTAAAATCCATGATAACTGTCACCTCGGATTACATGTATTCAAAAGTGTTTTTAGGCTAGAGTATCCTCATTAATAGCTGGATGTGACTTGAATGAAAACTAAAGAACAGCTGGAATAAACCAACAAGAAAAAACACACGGAGCTGATTTTCTACATAAGTTTTTGTGATGACCACTAAACAAGTGATAATGCCTAACATAACGTAACGTAATTCCTAATGTACATCTGAGAAAGGCAAACAGAATGAGAATCCCCTATTTAAACACAGATAATATATTACTTGATTTTTTTCTAGTTTGTTCGCCAATTAATTTAATCAATGAATACATAGGATTACATCAGTAAGTGCAGCAGTGGTTGAAAGTGATCAAGGTAGAATAGTGAAGAGTTGAAGGACAATCATATTGTCCACAATCCCCCTCCTCTCATGAGTCATCAATCATAGTGACTCATCCCACAGATCAGCCTTTTAGTGTTGGTATCGATCCGACGTTTACAAATCCGACATTACCCCAGCAAAAAAACGGGACATTGTACCAATGTTAGATTAATATCTGCGACGCTGGACCAACATCAATTTAACATTAGGTCAATGTGTCGTTCTTGCGGGGACGGTCAAAAGCCAAATGGCAGTAGCTGCGCCCTGTAAAAAAAGGATTTACTGTGTTTTGACTTTGCAGAGCTATAGGCCGACAGCCGTACAAAGCCAAAAGGCAGTATATGCTTACTTTACAAGTAAGCAGATACTGCCTTTTGACTTTGCAAAGCTATGTGTTTGGCCTATATTCAGAAACGGAGTGCCATTTTGTTTTATATTATGATTTACCCATTGATATGTTGACAGTGGTAAATAAATTGCACGAATGCAGTAAATGATGACTGAATCATGTGAATAGTGTAGTATAAATTATGATTGAGTCACGAGACAGAGGATCATTGTGTGTGACTGTCTGAAAATGCAGAGAATCAAGGTGAGGTGTTCAAGCTATACACAAAGACAAACATCACACCGATATGGAGGCTAGTGTGTACAATTATAGCCAAATGGGAAGAATTGTACACATTTAATGATATAATGATTGTACATATACCTTTTCAAAAACTGATAAACAGCGTCATTGCAATGACCAGTGTTGTGTAAATAATAGGACAACCCGTTCCAAATGCACTTGCACAGTGAATTCGACCTTTTTTCACTAAAATGTGCACGTTATTGTGTTCATCATTAGAAATCTATAACGATATTCGAATGATATAAACATCTAAAGTAGAAGCATTTGAGTCGCTGAACACATGTGTAGTTACCTCCGCCAAGGTCATGTTTTTGGTCGTGTTGGTTTGTCTGTCTGTCCATTCGTTCATCCGTCAGCAGGATTACACATTTATAAACGGATTTGCATGAAACTTTTATCGGAGGTCTGTCTCGGGCAAAGGAACAATCCATCATGTTAGGGATGATCCGGATTACGATCCGGAAT